>JAJSRV010000027.1:2792217-2804688 GCA_021527715.1 Neoseiulus cucumeris | reverse complement strand
GTTGTGTGTCTTCGACCAGAACAAGCCCCAATTGGCGGATCGGATATTTGGAGAGAATTCAACCAACGCGTGCATCCGACTACGACGACTCCAAAACCCGACATTCAAGAAAAGTGCAAGATTTGGCAAATTCTGAGCATTGCTAGTTGGAGCTCCACTGGATTGTTTGCCCTGATCTACACATCAAGAATCATTGTGAGAAAGTTTCGATCTACGCAAGGTTTCGAAAGAATTGTCAGCCCAGATAACCCGTATCAGCCCAATAGCACTGTTCAAGATATTGAGAATCCAGAGGTTCATGACTAAACGAAAAAGAGAGGATGTTCAGAAAAGAAAGTGTTTTCGCATAGTCAGAAGCAGTCAGTAGATGAAACAAGTGGTTTACAGCTACTCTGTCTGTCGAACAGAAACGCTAATGTCAATGAAATCAGCATGAAACAGAAAAACAGATTCAAGGTTAGATATCACGCCACTGGCAAGAGAGAAGTATGTATCTGAATAAAATAGCACAAGTCTGGATACCAGACTTACTGGCTGTGCACATCTTGAATAGACTGGTCGTCTTTCATAGAGACTATCCGTGAGCCTTCGCTTAGAGAGCAGATCCACTCTACAGTCCTTAATCTTCCTGATGGTCAAATTGTCTCTCAGAAAGATGAGAACTAGGCAAGGATACGAACGAATAGTTAGTGAATTCCTCCGTATCAACCGACCGTTGAAAATATAGATAGAAGTGTAGATGCAGAAACTAACTCACAGTAAAGGCTGAACGAAAAAGAGAGGATGTTTAATACCGAGCTTTTGGTCTACGAAATGATTCTTCTTCTGTAACCCTGAGCCAAAGCGCCAAGCGCGCCAGAGTCGCTCGTCTTCGTAGTGTCCCTGAACGTAAGTCTAAATGATCAGTGTTTTCGTACAGCATAACTGCCCACAAGCGTTCGGATAACCCCGCTTCACGGCGAAATCCGCTGTGAAGGGAAAGCGTCCGCTGTAACCCACCGCACTGTGCACGAACCGAAATAAAAGCGAAAGCCTTCGCGTAGCTCAGCACTTGACTAGGAAACACCACAGAACCCGTCTCTTCCTTGTGTCGACTGTCCAGCGAGCCCTGCGGTACCCGAAAACATTCTTTTCAACACCTTCAGTTCAACAGCGACCGTGATCACAATAACAACTCCGACAAGAGCTATCGAGCTCAACAGAGGAATTATCCAGTTTCTACAACAAAACTCATTGGCTCCTGATCTACTAACAGATTCCTGAGAATCTAACAGTATAGCGGCCTCGGCGCTCAGACGAACGTCGGCACTGTCGCTGCCCACCTCCATTCTGGCGATCACTCCATCAAGTCTTGCCATTTCCTCAAAAATCACCTTCGGTTTCACGGACTCTCCACATGGAATCTCGGCAATTTCCCCTGACAGCGGAATGGCGTGACATGTTCCCAAATACCATTGAGCATCCTCGCGGGTATCAGCTTCGATGAGAGCCCCACCATGGGCCCCCGCCTCCGCATCACCGAAACAGGTTGTTCCATTTAACAATTTTCGAAAGGCATCAGCCTCCCCCGGCACTAAAAACGACAGATCCTTTCGGTGCGCTTGCCGTTGCATCCTTAGAACTGCTCCTTGTGTCACGTGCCCAGATTCAGCTGAGTCTTCCTTCTTGGGCGAATTTTCGCATACCACGACTTCAGGAATAGTTGCTGGCAATTCGATGCGAGCAAGCCAAAAGGGATCTGAAAAGCTTCGATCCCCTGGTTCAAACACGGGGACATCAACCACACCGGCATCTGCACGGTCCCTTACCGCCTGGCGGGCGATTCTTCTGGCTTCACGATCAGTTGACTCTGAATTCATCATTTTTCAACCTGAGATCAATGCTCGACCTGGGCTCACCAAACTTCAACCGACAAACTCACAGTGAAGTGCACAAGCTGAAACATTCCCGATAAATCAGCGAATTTCTCTTATTACCCTCCTTCCCTCAAGAATGAATCTCAAAAGTTCATTGGACGAATTTCTCAGCCGCAGCAGCCTCGGCGCAGGGGGAGAGAGATGAAACAGCCTCTTAGCAGCTTGAGACTGCACCGAGCTCGCGCTGCCTCGAAGAAACGGCAAACATGACATAAGACACCAGCACCACGTGTGCATGTCGCATCATAAAAGGCGCGAAGTTCGAGACCCACTGGAGAAGACGAACCAACCTCTTCAGATGAATCAAATCCTCAGCAATCAAGGCAGATATCAAACAGAATTTCAACACAAAGAAACCGAATAGATCAAACAGGACGAGCGGAACACTTCAACTGGACGAATCAAACGAAACAACAAAATGTCATCCCGAATAGGTAATCCAAGAAAATCACTCCAACACTCCAGAGTTTCCACGATCAGGGGGCGTGTTGAGACGCAGAGACTCGTAGAGATTTCTGCGGTCGAACAGATCGTTGAAACTTGGAGTCGGTACAAAATTAAGAATCCTACCCCAGTGAAACCATCACCGTGAGGAACCTCAAATGGTATCTTCATGAGGAACTCCGTTCTCATTAATTACAAGGATTCATCAGAGACCCACTAGGGGTCTACTGAAACCACAAAAGCTCGTCATAGGGTCGCTCTAGGTAGACGCTAGGTATGCAGTATCCCTTTCTCACAGAGATCCCATATACACCAGTACTCATTCAATAAATCTCACTGTTCACCTACTACTCGTACGTGTCTTGCTGAAAGTCTGGTTTGTGAGTGTCTGTGCCTGTGCATGAACTAAAAGGAGTTGCGAGCTAGTGAGCATCGGGAAAACACGAATTTTCCCTCAAGAAAGCACATAGTTCATCGCCGGAAGTATATGTAAATTTGTTCTCGTGACTCTGTCTCCGAATCCAATTTTGGGAAAGCGCGCGCGAGCAGACGGATTGTTGACCTAGCGTCATTCAGCAGACCGCAGAGCAGTGCGCGCTCAATCGGGATACGGCAATAGGGTAGGATTTTAGCGCGGAGCTCAAAGCCAGCCTATGGATTAGGAAAGGTTAGGTTAGGTTAGGAACGCTCAAAACTGAGTCAGCCGCTGATTCGAGCCGAACCGCCGAAACAGCGGAGAAGCGCCATCTTGAATCCTACCCTAATACCTCCGGTCTACGTCATAAGCCCGCAATGTTTACATTCTGAGCACAGGGTTTGGCGGAGGAGAATCCAAGATCTAGCGGGCGAGCTGGCGAGCGGCAACTCTCTCCCGTCCGGCGCCGGCGAGGAGGCTCTTGGAACCGCTTGATGCTTGATGATTCGATGGGCGCTGGCGCTGTGGTGATGCTTGATGGCTTGGCGCGCAAGAGGCCGTGTTCGAATTTTACAGCTCTCTGACGAAAACGTTTTTCCGACTTCTGAAGGATCGGGAAGGAACAAAATCCATTCGTGTAGCGCAGCCGTGTAATAGCTTTCTCCCCCCGACGTTCTCTGAGTTGAAAGGATATGGTTGAAACGATAAACGGAGCTGGTCAGTGCGAAAGGGTTCTGACAAGTCAACTCTTCCTTTTCCCTGAACTAGACGAGGAGTCCACGCGGTGAAAACAGTTGATGATTCTGGTCGAAAAAGGTAAACCGACGCCAGCCTAGGCACATGATGTTCGCAGCAATGATTGGTTCCGAATTTCTAGTGTTGAGATTCTTCTGCCTTACAATCAGCCGAAACCAGGCTCGCGGAACCAATCCGTAATATGTCGGAATAGAAACGATTGAGGTACGATTCACGTGCCATGAATTGCGACTGAGGATCGGGCCGATGCAAGCAGCGGATTGCAGTGCCATTGATGCCCGATTCCAAGCGTAAGCCTTTGATTTCGAATTCGCAGGAAAACGAGGTAAAAGAACCTTGCAACAGCTACAGAAACAAAATGTGCTGCGAGGTGCTGTCCACAAACATATTGGCAAGAACATCTACCTCGTCGATGGAGCCACAGGTATGGCGAGAATTATGGTGTTGAGTCAATATTCTATGAATCCAGAATTTGGATTGCTTTGGGCAACAATCATGTGAATCCGTGTTCTGACTTGAGACTCGATTTCCAGGGAATGATCTCGTTTCCGTGAAAGTCGAACTCGATGGCTCAGAGAGTCATGTTTTCTTCGTTAAATGGTCACCGGAGCATAGCAATCACTGGGGACGCTGCACAGCCGATGGGTTTGCTTGCGGAATATTAGACACGGACGTGTGGCACAGAATCCTCGAGTGTTCGGGAGCCAATCCTTTCAGAGTCACTCGGTCTTACCATATGGATTGCAAATCTGGAAGGATACGCGGGGATGAACGCGGATCAATGTCACAGGAGCAGCATCTCATGCTTCAGCTCGGTTTGCCAATCAGTTTCGGACACAACATGCGTCTCACCCCGACTGTAAAATACCGTGTGCTGTCGTATGAAAGCATGGTCTCGGGAGATTACGACAAGGAGTCGCTCGAGATGAATTCCTCCCCGGAAAAGATTGAGGTTTCCGGATCTGTCCTTTCTGGTAATCGTGATTTGACCGATCGTTCTGTCTCCTCCCTTCTTGATGACTTCGGTCTCGCTTCGGACGGGAATACTTGCAGTATAACGAGTCGTTATATCAAGAAGCGAAGATTGAAGAAAATCAAACAAGAGAGCCAGAACCACAAAAAAACGCCGATCGACGTCTCAGATGTTGATCCACAGTATGCGGCCTCCGCGAAATATTGGGCTCAACGTTACAGGCTGTTCCGAAAGTTTGATGAAGGAATACGACTGAATCAAAAGGCTTGGTTCGGTGTTACTCCAGAAAAAATTGCAGGACATGTCGCGAGCCGGATGTCACGCAAAAATGCGGGAACATCACAGTTCGTGGTGGCCGGCTTTTGCGGAGTTGGCGGTGATGCGATTCAGTTAGGCTTGAGATTCCAGTCTGTTCTCGCCATTGATAACGACCGGGAAACAATTCACTTGGCGAAGCATAATGCGTCTGTTTATCGGGTTGGGAATAAGATCGATTTCGTCCTGGCAGACATGAACACCTTCATGCCGCGCATAGCTCCCGACGTCGCATTGTTCACTCCGCCTTGGGGAGGGCCAGGGTACAAAAACAGACCCAGTTTTGATATAGCCGACATGGAAGTCGATTTTGTGAAGATTTTCCGGAAGTGGTAAAAAAGCACCCCCAACGTTGCGTCAATTGTGCCACGTAACACCAAGTTCGACCAACTGTGCAAGCTCGGGCAGGTTGAAGTGGAACAGAACTTGCTCAACAACAAAATCAAAACAATAACGGCCTACTACGGCGACCTGATGTGTAAATCCTAGCATTGTTGTTTTCACCATTGTTCATCATGGGAAGCCAGCGATTGGAGACAGATGTCCAACGGTCGGACATAAGAATCCTCATAAGTTATTCTGATAAACATACAGGGCTGTTTGCCCTCTGCCAGTGAGAACCTGTTTTTTCCTGCAAGTAGATTTTACGCACAAATCGGTATTGGTATTGGTTTCATTAATCTCATGTTACATGACTCTTTGGCTTCAGAGGTAAGCTTTGCTCAGCGGACATTGTACATTTCTTTCTCCGATTCAGCATCGGTGGCTTCAAGCCGACTTAGTACATTTTTTCTTCGCATTCGAAAATTGTGTCCAACGCTCAGTCGTAAATTCTTTGTAGAGGCTGGATTACAGCTCCATCGCGTTTATCCATTCTTGCGTCTGGACTTTCTGAATTTTCCTCCCGATCGTAGATTTGAACATGCCAATCAGTGGTCTGCCTTCCTCTGAGAATTCCAGCTACACCTCCCGAAAGAATTCCAGCTGCACATCCTGCAATTTGGACTCTAGTGTCGGGTGCTCTATTTCCAATGTTGTTTTTTCCGTTCCCAGGAGATCCATCGCTAGCAATATAGCTTTCGGCCATCCATTCTCGAGCATGGACCTCACTCTGTGAAGTTACAGATCGTGCTCTGAGTTTCTCTCACTCTCAAGAAAGGCCATCCAAGTTCTCCACTAACAAACTCGTTAGCTACCATGCTACCAAGCATTCTGGGATTCTGCTGATTCCTTCTGATGAGATATGAACATCACTGTCAATGAATTCGCATAGGTGAGAATCGGCACTGCGACTGCTTCCCTCGTCAGCCTTGAAATTGGTAATCTGTTGAATCTCTTGGGCATCCAGATCAAGTTTCCTCCCCAAAGATAATGACTCGCGAACCGAGGGGATTCATTTAATACACTCCGACGATGGAAAAGAGAATGCGCAAAAATAATTTGGATGCCAATGACGTTGTTGGGTTAGTTCGTTTTCCAGCGGTTATGAAGAGCGATGCATCGAACTGCCCGCTCCGATCCTCGTCAGTCCGATTCCGTTGCAGATTTTGTTCATGAGTCTGAAAATTTTCCTCATTGTCACCATAGCCAACGATGATCATTTCTCTGTTGCTTGGGACTATGTGGGTTCAGCTCTAGCTTGAAGATCGCACAGGAGGTTCCGACATCGATCTTCTCAGAGACCGTTAATATCGAGGAACATCGTCTTCTTTTCGAAACTAATTTGAAGCACGGTCAACGGTTTCATGGCCCGTTAACGCTATTCGTGATTTGAAAGTTGGCCGATGCGCATCAGTCGGATAACTTGAGCAAATCTCTCGTGGTTCCTAAGGGTTTTTCCGAGTTTCCAGCGTTGGAATCGATCCGTCCATTCTTACGAGGAAAACAAGGCGACTCTCGAATCATCTACTAGGTAAGTGTACGGTTGCGGGGGTGGGGTAGAAGATAGTTGGGTGGGGAGTCCTTTCCGTGACTCGGTAGCGTAGCGAGGGGTTTCATATAGATTAGATTGCTCAGTGTCTCAGGACACCTCGGAGATAGGTAGTTGAGAGAGAAAAAAATAACGAAAAACAAAAAAAACTAATAGGTAGATAGACTTGAAACTCACACAGATGGGTTGATAGTTGATAGAGAGTTCGAGCAATACATATCGGAAGAGCCTTCAACATAAAGTTGGTGGGTGGTTTGAACAATACATATCGGAAGAGCGTCAAATAGATAGGTAATAGTGTGAGGAATACATATTGGAAGTGCGTCGCATAGATAGTTAATAGTGTGAGGAATACATATCGGAAGAGCGTCAAATAGATAGGTAATAGTGTGAGGAATACATATTGGAAGTGCGTCGCATAGATAGTTAATAGTGTGAGGAATACATATTGGAAGTGCGTCGCATAGATAGTTAATAGTGTGAGGAATACATATTGGAAGTGCGTCGCATAGATAGTTAATAGTGTGAGGAATACATATTGGAAGTGCGTCGCATAGATAGTTAATAGTGTGAGGAATACATATTGGAAGTGCGTCGCATAGATAGTTAATAGTGTGAGGAATACATATTGGAAGTGCGTCGCATAGATAGTTAATAGTGTGAGGAATACATATTGGAAGTGCGTCGCATAGATAGTTAATAGTGTGAGGAATACATATTGGAAGTGCGTCGCATAGATAGATAGATAGTTGATAGCTGGTGTGAGGAATCTCGTGTGGGGGTAGCCTTTATCAAATTCTTGGTGTGCGAGAAAGTGAGTCATAATAAAATATATCCTGAAAGGTGATCCCTTGTTGGAACTCCATAGAATCACTCCTATTGTTAATCAGTAGTTGTTTTTTTAGATTATTTTCCAATTTCCTTTCTCCCCTATTGGTGATCACTTGTTGAATTTTTTAGATTATTTTCCAATTACCTTTCTCCCCTTTTGGTGATCACTTGTTGAATTTTTTAGATTATTTTCCAATTTTCTTTCACCCCTATTGGTGATCTATTGTTGAATTTTTTAGATTATTTTCCAATTTTCTTTCACCCCTATTGGTGATCACCTGTTGAATTCTATAGATTATTTTCCAATTTCCCTCCCCTTCCATCTGTCTTGTGTCGCACCTGTCTTCTGAATTTTTCGAGTACGAACATGACAGCAGCTGCACCCAATGTATTCCAGAGGGTTTCCAGCCTTCGTCAAGCTCCAGGTCAGCCCCTTCGCACGGTGTGGTGCGATCACAACGGACGCTATGAAGTCGATGGGGTGCAGGGCACCGCAGCATTCTTCTTCCAGGTAAACAGGAGTGATGAAGAACGAATTCGTCTGAGGTGCAAAGCTTGCAAAAAAGGTTGCCGGGTGACTGCCAAGATCACGACCGATGGCACCGTCATCAGCTTATTCGGTATACACCACCACTTACCGGACATGAATGGACACGGCGCGGCGGTACGGACGGCTCGCAGCAAATGGCTGAGGAAGGCGGAGAAGAACCCTAAAGCACGACCTGCAGATCTTATACACCACGAACGATTCAAACTGAGCTTCGACGCTGCCTGTGAAGTCGTCGTCCCCAGCAATTTGCGATGCGCCCAACGCCATCTAGCCTCTGCAAGACCTGAAGAGGTTTCTACTCTTCTAGAGCTGCACCAGGCTATACAAGCCGAGAATATTTTTGGCTTCACTCGCACTACAGACGGACAGAGATTACTAAGTTTCTACAGCGAACAGCATCAAATTGTCTTGCTTACAACTCAAACTTACTTCAAAGGCTCAACGAAGCCGACGGTATTCATGCGGACGCCACTTACAAGGTCGTTCCCAAGAAATTCTGCGACGACGAGAAATGTCGTCAATTATTTACAATCCATGGCAATTGGGGTGGCCATGTGGGCATGGTGGCTAGCGCGTTTATGAAGTGGAGTAATACATAAAGTGTCCTACGAGTGGGTTTTCCGTACCTTGAAGGAAAACTCACCGGGCCTGAGCATTAATTTCTACATGGGAGACTGGGACGCCGCAATGCGCGCGGCTGTCAGTTCTGAGTTTCCGGATGCTCATCTCGAAGGCTGCCTTTTTCATTACTCGCAGAGCCTAATCCGGAAGGCTAGCAATCCACAGGTCGGCTTGGCGCGTGAGGTGAGAAGCCCCGGGCAAATCAGGAGCACATTTCTAAACTTTCTAGCTCTTCCCTTGCTCCCCGCAGCAGCAATCCAGCCTGCCTTCGAATTGATTTCGCAGGAAGCCGAGTCAGTCGACCCACGTTTCAGGCGCTTTACCGAATACATGCGCTCTTTCTGGCTCGGAGGAATAACCCCAATAGGAATGTCAATTTATAGGGTAATTTCTAGGACCAACAACGCCGTGGAATCTAACAATAAGCACCTCCGGGATCATGCTGGGATACATGGACCCGTCTGGACGCTGCTGTCCGTCATCGTGGATCTTGCTCAGAGAGATCCCATTGATCTGGCGCAGCATAGGAAGGGTATCAAAAATGTGCGGTCAAGGGCTGCCCCGGCTACGCAAACGAATAACCGAAAAATAAACGAAGCTTGGGACAAATTAGACAGTGGTGAATATACTGCCCTACAGTTCATTCGAGCAGTTAAACACCGGGCTGGAGCCCCTCCTGTCCAACAAGTGGAGCTAGAGGATCAGATCGACGATCACGTCCCTCATGTTTTGGAAGCTGTACACCCCGACGCGAACAACTTAGTGGAAAACGCCATCGTCGCTCATGACCACAACTACGAACAAGCAGTGGTGCCCGTTCACTTGGTTGATCACGGGTATGCTTGACTCCAGCCTCCATTGGAAAAATAAAATCTACATTCGCGCAATTATTAGCCGCTTCAAGAGGAGAGGCGGGTTTTAGTGGACCGAACCACACTACCCGGGGCGTAACATCAGCTCCCGGGTGTGCGAGAACATTTCCCCCTCTTCTATAACAAAAAAAAAAAAAAAAAAAAAAAGGCTCCATGTTTTTGATGTGAACTACAATTGGAGGCTGTTAACCTAGAATTGGAGGCGCTTCTCGAGTATCACCGAGTACCTTCTTTGCGATTTCTGCCGCTCGAAACGGCTTCTTCTCATCATTCCTAGCGGAAAAAAACGTTTTAGGAAAAATCATGAATTTGTGGGAATATATGCATGGAGAAGAAGACCATTCTTCATTGGAATCTCCCCTTGAAGCCTCCTTGGAATCTCCGGCTAAGCTCATCACTAGAGGCGCGACATGACCGGACATGTCCTTGTCCGTCCGGTTTCTTAAGGTTCTCTGAAACTTGTCCGCTCCCTGAAAATTCCGTGACAGTTGTCCGGTTTGTTGGCATTTCGAGACGAACGACTCCCGTTCTCGGGCATCTGCAGACGAATAAATTCGACTTCTAAGCAAAGTTGATAAGTCTTCGAATGGAACAAAGAAAAACGCAACGAAAATGTCCGCTCATATCGTGTGTCTCCACTCATCAGGCATCAGCCTTATGAGAGCCGCGCAGAACGCTTGGTCGCTCAGAACCATCAAGCAAAAGGGAGCCTTATGCGCGCCGCGCAGAGCGTCTCCAACCATCGAGCGGTTACACACACCCTTACACACCAGCGCGCGCCAAGCCGAGGCAGGCGAGCTGGCGAGCGACAGCTCGCCTGCTCGCCCGCTAGATCTTGGATTCTCCTCCGCCAAACCCTGTGCTCAGAATGTAAACATTGCGGGCTTATGTCGTAGACCCCTACCAACGACTGGATTTCCAAGCAAACTGGACCCATTTGGATGAGATTTCCGTCCGAACCAAAATCGGTCGAGTTGAAGCACTCAATTGACCANGTCGGGCATCAGCGTTCCCAGGTTACTGCACGGCATGGCCTGCAGCCACCACCCAGACTCCGCCAGTGAGGCGCTGCTCAAACGGATAACGTCGACCTCGCGACGCGAGTTTCAGACGGAGTTCGGTGAGAATAGCCTCACTGGCGATTTTGCACCATTCGGACTGGCGGGTTCGGTTATCATCGTCGGGAGCTTTACCATACGTAGCAATGAACTCGGCCGTAGGCTCTTCTCGCAAATGGACATGATCCGCGAGGGGACCAAGGATGTCCATCACATCCGGCTGAGCGCTGTGTCAGGATGCAGCGAATGCGGGCAAAGCAACACAATGAATGAATGAATGAATTAACTTTGGTTTATCAACGGGAGTGTGAGAGCATCGAGCTCGGCGATTTCAAAATGAAATCAGCCATGAATGAATGAATGAATACTTGGTTTATTGCGGCACTGCAAGACGAAGAGTCTGCTTTAGCACTCGGACATACCTAGAAAATAAAATTAGAACACAACAAAGTTCAACCTAATCGTTCCAGCAGTCTTTTGCGGAATCTAGATTTGAACAACTTGACTCACAGAAGGTCACGAAGCTCGCGGGGCAGAGAGCTCCAGACCTTCGGTAAACTGTACAGCGGAGATTGGCGGCCAATCTCCCTGTCAACACATGGCAGCCTGAAAGCCGTGGGTCTGCGGGACGGTCGGAGTGGTTCAACGGCGGTAAGAGCGAATCTGATATTCTCGGGTACGACACCCCTTGCTGATCTGAACGCCAGCAGCGCGATTTGAAGCTCATGCAACTGTCGGATTCGAAGGAGATCATGAGCGGAGTAAAACTCAGACACAGTCTCGAAACGTTTTTTGTTGAAGATTGCGCGGATCGCATCATTCTTTGCTACCGCCGCTCGACGTATAACACCCAGCGAGCCGCCACCCCAAATTGAGATGGCATAGCTCAAAACAGGCAAGAATAGTGATTTGTAGACAAGGAGGAGACAACCCAACGGACACCCAGCCTCACGCAATCTTCTAAGAGCCGAGACAACAGCGTAGCATTTTGGAATGGTCGCATTAATGTGACCCTGCCACCCGAGACATTTGGCACCGACTGAGTAAACGATGCGAGAACCTCTGCCGACCTCATTTGTAAGCCACGGTGAGACAACTCCCTCGGCGCAGACGGCCTGCTTGCGGTCAGAGAGATACGAGTCGATCCAACGTACAGTTCTGGCATCTATGCATAGACTTTCGAGCATTTGAGTGAAGTATGAGGGGAGTATACAATTGAAGGCTGCGGTGATGTCAAGGAAGACACCGAGCGTGAGGTCGCCCTTCCCAATGGGATCGAGGATGATTTTCCAAAGATGGGCAATAGCCATCTCCGTGGATCTAGCTCTCCTGAATCCAAACTGCTCCGGAACGAGAAAGTCGATATCAGTCAGGTGTCGCTCAAGACGTCCCTTGACGATTTTCTCGTGCTGGTTTAGAGCACACTAGCAAGCGCGGTCTGTGACTTGCAACAAGATCTCAGATATGAAGAATCACAAGTTGAGAGCACAAATTTGAGTTGCACCGGAGTAGCTCTGTGGTACAGGGCTCCTTGTCGAAATGACGAGACTCAGGGACAGAGTAACGAATATTGACTGTGTTTTATTAACACAAACCGAAGGTATATAAAGGGTTTAGTACGGGGCAATAGAAAGGGTTGTGTGACCCTGTGCTGGTTACCACATAGACGTGTACCGGATTGTCAACCGTCCGTGTACTAGTTAGATTGGTTACATAAGATTTCATTAATAACTGTGGTATCACGGAATTCTAGCTCTTGATATTCACGTAGTAGATGGTGAACACTAACA
>JAJSRV010000027.1:2493460-2786835 GCA_021527715.1 Neoseiulus cucumeris | reverse complement strand
TAGATGAGCAGCGAAGCCATGTTCTAATACACGCCGGTGAGTCGCTTTCGGAACTGTATGATGCGCATGTGCTTCCAACCATCAAGCAAGACGACGGCTATGAGGCAGTGCTAACGGCAATCGAGAGGCACTTCCGATCGCAGCTCAACACAGCGCAATCGAGATTCGAATTTCTCAACGAGAAACAGGGCGACCGCGAGCTCGATCCCTTCATGCGCCACCTTCGCGACAAGGTGAGGGAGTGCGAGTTCTGTGACAATTGTGCTGCGTCATTGATCTCGTCCACCTTTATCAACGGTGTTTCCGACAGGAAGCTTCGCAAGCACCTACTCTCCCTAAGGGAACTTTGCACACCAGATGCAATGCTGCTGAAGGCTAGAGCGTTCGTCGCTACGAAGAGGATCGAGAGTAGATATCAGTTTCCGTGGAACGGAGAACGGAAATTGAAAAAACAGTATCTTTACAGCCGAGCTGCGTTTCAGAAGGTGTCAGCGGTCACGAACTACGTTTTCCTGAAGCGCAAATCATGAATTATTACAATTTGATGAAAATACTAATCCGTTCCCCGTTCCACGGAGAACGGAAATTACGGATCCTCGCAAAATTATATTTTTTCCACTGCGCCAAGTCCGGTGTGTCCGCCTGAACTGTCAGAACATGTTTTGACTGCCGCTCTTCCGAGATTCACCGTGAATGATCGAAAAATATTTTCCGTTCTCCGTTCCACGGAGAACGGAAGTGCTTTTAGTGAGGTCCAGAGGCCAGCCAGGCGCGTTGGTCGACCGCTTTGACGCTCGGCCCAAACCCGTCGACGCTTCGAGCTTGACGCGTCGCCCAACCGCTTTGACGCTCGGTCCAACCGTTTTGACGCTCTGCCCAAACGCGTTGACGGTTCAAGCCAGACGCTTCGCTCAACCGCGTTGACGCTTCGAGCTAGACGCGTTGAGGCGTCGAGCTGGACGCGTTGAGGCTTCGAGCTAGTCGCGTCGCTCAGAAGCGTTGACGCTTCGAGCTAGACGCTTCGCCCAACCGCCTCCACGCTCGGCCCAAATGCGTTGAAGGTTTGAGCTAGACGCTTCGCTCGACCGCCTTGACGCTTGGCCAAAACGCGTTGAATGTTCGAGCTAGACGCTTCGCTCAACCGCCTTGACGCTTGGCCCAAACGCGTTGACCCTTCGAGCTAGACGCGTCGCTCAGAAGCGTTGACGCTTCGAGCTAGACGCGTCGCCCAACCGCCTTGACGCTCGGCCCAAATGCGTTGGAGGTTCGAGCTAGACGCTTCGCTCGGCCGCCTTGATGCTTCGCTCAACCGCCTTGACGCTTGGCCCAAACGCGTTGGCGCTTCGAGCTAGACGCGTCGCTCAAATGCGTTGACGCTTCGCTCTACCGCCTAGACGCTTCATCCAATCGCCTCGACGCTCCGAGCGAAAGCAGCCCGAGCAGTGCACTTTGCTGAGCCATTGGTAAATATGAGGGTCCCAAAGTTCCCCGGATCTTCACGAAACTCGGGGGGTTGGTAGCCAGGCTGGGGTTTGGGGGGTTTGTCAAGGGGGTCCGAAAAAATCGTCAAAAACGCGCTAGGACTTACCGTTTCCGAGATACGAGCGATTTTTACTGCTTTGCTGAGCCATTGCCATTGGAATACACGAAGGTCCCAAAGTTCCTCGGATCGTCACGAAACTCGGGGGATCGGTAGCCAGGCTGGAGTTTGGGGGGTTCGTCAAGGGGGTCCGAAAAAATCGTCAAAAACGCGCTAGGACTTACCGTTTCCGAGATATGAGCGATTTTCTAGTGCGCGTGCGCAGACTTAGTGCGCTAGCGCAATTCCGGAACTCACGTTTGGACCTCCTGTACGCGTCTCGTGCGTTTGACGCCCTGACCAATGTTATACAAACTTGCCTGCGTACCTGACAGAGGTCTTGACGCGTCCACCGACCTTCGAAATGCAGCCGACACCTCGGAACTTCGCTCAGACCTCACGATCAGCCTGGGTTTCGGACCGAACAGCAGAGAACCAAGTCCCGGCGAAATCCTCCTATTGGCACCATTGGTTCAGATCGAGTTTAACTCTCTAACCGGTACCCTCAGCGTTAAGCTTGTTAGCGTTTGACCGAGCGTCTAAAGCGGTGAGTACTCTTGACGCTTTGCCTTCTTGGGCGGACCACTGCGTCGACCTGACGCGTTGTTCCGCTCAGCATTGGCAGTATTAGGTAGGCGAGTTGAGAGGCGTGGTGGACTGCTCCGTAGTCTGCAAGGCGCACTCGCTGGGACTTCCGATACCGGGGTCTGCGGCGGTGCTGCTAAGCCTTTCCTCGCCCAGCACGGCGGCTCTCCGCCACGGGCTCTGCCTCTGCAGCGTCAGAGTTCCGGCCCGGACTCTGCGTCGCAGTAGAGTTCCGGCCCGGACACTCTGCGTCGCAGTAGAGTTCCGGCCCGGACACTCTGCGTCGCAGTAGAGTTCCGGCCCGGACACTCTGCGTCGCAGCTGAGATCCGGCCCGGACACTCTGCGTCGCAGCTGAGATCCGGCCCGGAAGCTGCGCGTCGCAGCAGAGTTCCCGGGTTGGAGCTTCTGCGCAGCGTCAGGGTGACCGCCTCGAACGCTTTGCGTCGCGTCAGGGGGTCCACTCGGACGCNAACGAGCATTATGATTTTACGCGCTTGTGGAATTCATCTCCAAAGCAGCATGGACTCATTCTCTTTCGGCATGCCCTTTCTCCGAAAGTGATCTCGAGAGGTGAAACCATCGAGCGCGCCAAAAGTGCCGGTCTCGTGATCGTCGGAGGTTGCTTCGCCATTAGTGAAAACTCGTGAAATCTGTAGCCATGACCGATGACCCTGGACATCCAAACGATAAGAAACAGCCAGGAAGTTCGAACGATTTTGTGTTCGGAATCCATGATGAGGATCGATCTTCATCTCAGCAGTCCGCAGAACTGGAATCCGAGAGTTCTGAGGGACACGTGGAGAATCTTATATCGAGTTTCCCTGAAGTCTTGGTTGAGATTCCGTTATCCTCTGTGATAAGTTCTAGAGTTTAATCGATAGTTCTATACTGTTTTGAAGCACCGAGCGTTGTGCTCAATAAGGAAAAATTCTGGTTCAAGCTGAAACTGAAACAAGCTCTGTGGGAGGGAAACAATGATGACACGAACGGTTAGAGTGACAGTAACCAAATGCTCTCTTTATTGAAGAGACAGACAGCTTATATAGAAGTTGGCCAAGAAGTCGGCCTTGCATCAAGGAAGTCCATTGTAACTTATATATTTCATTAACAATGCAGTGAATAAATGTCCTTGCTGAACAGTTACAATGGTAACTCTCATTATTGGGAACAAAGGAAGATAAACACTGTGTTACCAAACGGTAACAATGAATGAGACATTTAAAAGGATGACAATTTAAAATAATGAGAATGAACCGGATGACAGCATTATCTCAGCATTCTCCTCCTTGATGGAGGCAAGGTTCATCCTGTTTTAATTTTTGATATTCCTGAGTGGACTTCTGCCAGTTTAGTCTGCAAACAGCCATGAAACCGAACAGTGCTTCTGCTTTAAAGTGCCAGTGCGAGCCTCATCGCAAAGTGACTGTGTCCACTCAGACGGATGATAGTGTTGTTCCAAATGACCCGTATCCCGAGCGTCTTGCCAGACGATCATATTACATGGCATTGGATGAATACCTCTGTAATCTTCAGCTGTTCCCACTCAGGAGAGCAACCGGTTTCAAGAAATACACCATTCATGTGTATCATCAATTGGGGCTCGATGATATGAGCCAAGCCGAGAAAATCGCACACATTATATGATCAACTCGGGACGATGATTTTAAGCAACCTTATCGCCAGGCCGCTTTGGATGATTTGGAGCAACGTTTGATTTATAATGGAAGAAAAGCTAGACTGATTCTTAGAGAACTGCGTGAATAAATTCTGAATCACAGTTCTAAAAAAAACTCGATTTTCGTGCCCTCAATATTGAATCAATCCAGCGGTCTTATTTCAGAGAAGCGGAGAGAAAACCACGAGAACGTTTTTGTTCTCGTGTGACATGTTGACGTTTTGTGTTTCGCAGATTCCGATGTTGAACAGCCGCCATTTTCATTCGGTCTCAACTGCTTGAGGTGTTTCGATCACGGCTCCAAGCGAATTTTTGCTCGACATGGTGCACAAAGGACGTGAATCGTTAGAAAATGACAGTGACACAGAAGAATCCCGAACTGAAATGCTTCGTCGGGTCTTTGGAGATCGGCTGAATCAACCACTCAATCCAGAGATAGCAAGATCAATCCTCTCAAGTGTGGTGCAAGAAGAACTTCAGCGTCGCAGAAGGTTTGAATCTCGTCTTGCCAATATGGGTCTCTCTTTTCAAGATCCAGAAGCTCTCGACTCCGAGGAGCAACCCGAGTTTGTTCCAGAAGAAAATGAATTTGATGAAAAAATCGAGAAGAAGTACGTACCCAGGTTTGACATAGATCCATCGCAGCTTAGATCCATCTTGAAGAAACCCGCTGCAAGCCAATTAGGCGATAAAGATTTCAATTTAAATGGAGAAATCAACGCAGATGAGATCCATCAGTATTCTGATCAAGAGACCTTGAGCTGGGATTCAAACCAGAGTTTTACAGAGACTGTGTTTGATGTTACGTATTTCTCGAACGAGACCATCAAACATGATGAGTCAGCTCAAATTTTCGGATTTACCGTTGGTAACTCCTCGTCGGATTATGATTCTCAACAGTTCAATTTTCAAGACGCCCACACTCTTGACGACCCATTGAATGCCGCAATCACCATTGATCCCAGAAATGTATTGTATCACCATGAGAACGTGTCGCAGAGTGTTTCAGATAGCGAAAACCCCCAGGAGACAACGATCGACGAGAGTCAAACAGATGCACGTCTCATCATCTCAGAAGATCATCAGTCAGAATCAGAAGAAGATCCAAGACCACGAGTGTTCAATGTGAACTCACAATTCAATCCATTTGGCTCCGGTGTTATTGAAAACTCGTCTGATATGACTCAATCAGCCAACCTTCAAGTGCTGAACACAACCCTGGGAACTTTGCTTGGATCGCTATGTCTCGCCACAATAGTCGGTAAGAAAGAAAAACCTCCGAGTATTTTGACATTCCTGATGTCGATTTAGCAAGACATATTCTTCTCTCTTATGACCAATTTTTGTGTTTCCTTTTTTTTTTCTTCTTTGAACACAGCAATGATCTGCTACTTGATGTACACTCAGGTTCCTCAATCATCGCCGAACTCAGTCGTCCCAAACTCCCAGAGTCAGGACGTTTCCAGCGGTGCAAGTGCGACGAATTTTCCGACCATCGAGACTCAGACGATGAACATCAAGAGCACGGTCGACCCAAGCAGCCCAGAGACAGCAACTTCGACTCCTCAGCAAGTGACGATGACTTCCACTCCACAAACCACAATCCAGATTCAGCGATCAAGCGATCAAACCGAAAACAACCCAACAACAACTCCGAACCCTCCGTTGACTAAGTCAGAGGAGATTTCAATGCCCTTCTCCGACTTTCGATGTAACTGGCTTGGTAGATTTTATGTTTGCTATGATCCCTATTCAGAAAACTGTATTATTGTAAAACGCGATAGGCCTGAAACGCCTCGAGTAATTGTGAAGCGAGTAAGTATTCCAAGTAATTTGAGTATTGTCGAGAAAGCATTTTTTAAACGATTTTGTTCACTGGCAAATATTTTTGAGTTTGTCGGAGTTAGTGAAACTAAGAGAGAGGGAGTTTTGTGAACAAAGAGTATGCCTGAGATCGCAAACATACATGAGTCTTTATTTATAGCTCAGAATCAGAAACTGTTGATCTATATATATTCATGTTTCTCCAGCTACCCAAAATAGAGTAGTCACGTCTATGATACATCTTGTATCCCACAAAACCGGTGATTAGAATCACAACCAACGCCACCATACTGAGAATGGTAGCAAGGATAGTCATCAAAACTGACTTCCCGGAAGACGGAGCCGGTGCCGGAGCGGGAGTCGTTGGACTTGGAGTTGGTGGACTTGTTGGTTTCGGAGTCGTTGGGGGCATGATTGTTGATGCGTTTGGATGTTTGTACTGATTGTACGCATCCCAGATTTCCCTCCCCCCGAGGACCGGTTTGTTTTCGCGAAGGCAAACGACGTACTCGTTTTCTTCTTCTTCGCAGATGACCTCATTAGGTCGGCACTCGCAGCTGAAGTACGTTTTAGAGATTTCTTGTATTGTGCAGCTTTGATGATTTTCTCTACAAGAGGGAGCGCAATCTTCGATGTAATTGAAATATGCCGAACTCCCCCTGACGAGCAAAACGATGATGATGATGAGTTTTGTGAACTGCATTTCTTTCTGTAATTTAAGACAAAGTCTTAATTATGGATCTCTCCAACTCCCATCATCTGGCGCAATCGGACAAATTGACCTTTCGGATTTGGCTTGGTGCAAGCATCTGCAAGATTTTTGTCCGAGGGAACAAACGCCAGAGACAGCTTCTTGTTTGCTACGAGTTCTCTGATGAAGAAGTGTCTGACAGCGATGTGCTTGGTACGAGAATGGAAACCGTTGCTCTCTGCCAGAGCCAACGTTGCCTGATTATCAAGATTCAAAACAGGCGTTTCCGGGTATCCAAGTTCGCTGGTCAAACGATTTAAAAACACAACTGTCTGTGCAGCTTTTGTCGCCGCACAGAGCTCAGCTTCTGCTGATGATAAAGACGTGTTCTTTTGCAGAAGTGAGGACCAATGAATTGGTCCCTTGTTTGCTATTACTATAGAACCGGAGACTGAACGCCTTGTCTTCAAGCAGGAGGCGTAATCACTATCACTATAATAGTAATAAGTGTTGTCTCCGTCTTTTTCATAGCGAATGCCGTACTTCGTTGTTCCTTTCAGGTACCTCAGTACTCTTAGAAACTGGGACCACGATCTTTTCGTGGGATTTTCCAAGCTTCGAGACAGGAACGAAACCGAGAAAGCTAAATCAGGTCTGCTCCCTTGAACGAGGTATTGGAGACTGCCGATTGCTTGTCGGTAGGGTACATCTGCTGGTTCAGTATCATCTACCGTGTAGATGTCTCTGATTAACGGAGTCGAAACCGGTTTACAGTTCGACATGTTAAATTTTTCCAGCAGTTCGTTCGTATACTTCTCTTGGTTTATGAATAGAGAAGTCTGTGTTCTCGTGATCTGGAGTCCTAGGAAATACTCCAGCGGTCGGTATTTCACTTCTAGATGACGTTTCAGTCTTTCTAGGAAATTAGTCACCACTTCGACTGACCGACCGACCACAACACAATCATCAACATAGAGAGCCAGGATCAAACGTTCCTTTTTAGAGCCATAGAAAACGCATGGATCGGCTACACTTGGTTCGAGGCCTAGTTCTGTGAGAACGGATTTTATTTTCTCATAGAAACATTTTGGGGCTTGTTTACTGCCGTATAACGCTTTCTTGAGTAGAAGAACTTTTCCTTCCTCAACGATATACCCCCTTGGCGGTGCCAAGTATTGGGGAATATCGATGCTTGCGTGCAGAAAAGCTGAGGTTACGTCTGCCTGATAAGCCACCAGATCTTCTCTGACAGCTATATTCAGTACAGCTCTGAGAACTTCGAAACGGATGACTGGAGCGTAAACCTCCTCGTAATCAATTCCGTATCTTTGGGTGAAACCTCTCAAAACAAGACGAGCTTTTAAACGCTCCACAGTTTTGTCTGGACGTTCCTTCACCGTAAAAATCCATTTCGAAGAGATGAGACGGATGCCAGGTGGTGGATCAACAACTTCCCAGACTTTCAATTTTTCCATTGCCATCAATTCTTCCTGAATCGCTTGAATCCACCGTTCTCTCTGAGGAGAACGAATAGCATCTTCATAGGAATCAGGAGTGATAATCGGCTGTGATTCGCTATGATTGACCATGGCGACTCCGGCTTCATATCTTTGAGGCGATTTCAACTTGGAACGATCCCTCAGAGCGGCTCTCTTTTCGGGATTGATTTGATAAACTTTACGTTGCCTTTTCTTTTTAACACTAACAACTTGCCCAGAAGAATTGTCGTTCGATGATACAGATGGTAGAGATGAATCAACCGTTGATGGTGCTTCTCTGGTGCGCGGTTGCTGTGGCTGTTGACGATGATCTTTCTGTGTTGATTCGCTCAGCGCCGGTTGACTTGATGAGTTGTCTAACTCCAGTGGTGATTCCTCCTCTGGATGCTGTGGTGCTGGCGGTGACGATGGTTTTTCTCTCTCTCCAGACGCGCCCTTTTGTTTTGGTTCCTGGGTGGAGCCCGCGTCTGCTGTGTTTTGGTTTTCCGGTGATTCTTCAAATACAGCTGTGTCCTTGTGAGGTACATTTTGTTGCACAGTGTTTCGTCTTGCAAGTGGACTCCTCTTCTGGAACCTTACATGTTTCGTGATCACGACTTTCCTGGTTCCAGGAATCCAAATTCGGTATCCATAGACGCATCCATTTAGACCGACCAGCAATCCAACGAGACCTTTTGGATCGAACTTTTTTCTACCTGGGCTTTGATCCAAGAAGACACACTCTGAACCGAATGGACGAAACGTTCCGAAGTACGGTCTTCTTCCATAGAAGATCTCAAACGCTGAAGTGTTGGTAGACTTGTTGATGGTGATTGCGTTTAGAACTTCACATGCGAATTGAACGGCTTCGGCCCACATTGTCTTCTTGAGCCCTGAGTCAATCAACATAGTTCTAGCTAAGTCGACTAATGATCTGTTCGATCTTTCAGAAACTCCATTTTGACTCGGATCCCTTGGATTGCTCTGAGTAAATTCACAACCGATGTTGTTTAACATCTTCTTCACTCTCAAATTCAGAAACTCAGTCCCTGCGTCTGTGTGGAGGCGATGAATGTGTCTGCCAAACTTGTTGAAGAACCACCGAATATATAGCTAGATGCAGTCGGCCACTTCATCCTTTGTTTTCAAGAAGAAGACACGGCGAAACTTCGAGAAGTCATCTGTGAGGCATAGAAAATGTTTCTTGCCGCCAAGTGAAGTCTCTACCGCGCTGCACGTATCCCCATGGATGAGCCCAGGACGAGTGGCCCGACACTCATCCGGCTTAGAACCGGAATGCTTCTTTTGCGACTTTCCTTGGTCGCATGCGGAACAACCGTCGAAGTCATCCTCATACGGGATTCCACTCTCCTTCAAGACTTGCAAGACTTTCTTCTTACTCACATGGGCGAGTGATCGATGAGCTTCTCGGAGACTAACTTTTGTCTCACATGAGACCTGCAGGGCTTTCGTCTCATCGACATGGTCTGCCATGAGCACATAGAGACCATTCTTTCGATGTGCAACCACACTCTTTCGTCCCATGGACATTGCGATCCTGTCAGGCTTCATGGTGATTTTGAATCCATCGCTTGTCAGCTGGCTGAGTGATATGAGATTTGAGTTCATACCCTTGACCAACAAAGCGTTCTTCAGTTCAATCATGACGATCTGGTTTCCTTGCTGAACAGCCAGGACCGCATCTCCGCACCCCTGTGCCTTGAGAGTGGCGGAGTTTCCGAACCTGACTTCGCGCGCGTTCGGCAATTCACGCAGACGGACAAAGAAACGTTCATCATTCAAGCAATGATGAGTGGATCCACTGTCAGCAATTACTTGAACTAGACCAGCACTCGGACATCCCTCACTGTCCATGGGGTTTCCACATGTCATGAAAACCTGGCTGAAATTCACCTTGGCCTGGCGCTTCTTGGGAGCTTTGCGCTTCTTGCAGGATGCAGCAACGTGACCCCGTTGTCCGCAGTTCCAACAGGTTACTTCAGTCGTTCTCGAGTATGACTGTGATTGTCGGCGATTTGTGCTGCTTCGATGATATCTTCTGGACTGGAATCTCCTTCGGTTAAAACGCGGTTTGATGTGTGTTCTCGCCATAAGAGCAGTGACGTCACCAACTCCATTTTCTGTTTGTCGGCGAGCCGCTTCACTCTTGATGAGATTCATGAGGGAGGATAGAGACTTGTTGGTTTCGTCTCTCGTGCTCCACGCTTGCTTAAAAGCGCTCCAATCTTCAGGCAACGATGTAAGCAACCGAGAGCTGATTGCAGAAGCTGGCAGTGTAGCGGCACTCTCCGTAAGATTAAACTGAATCTTGTTGTAAATGTCAAGATTCTGTTCGATCGTACGAGACGAAGAGAACTCGAATGCGAGCCAGGATGCAATAGCTTGCTCACGGTACAAGCCAGAAGTGTTCTGGAACCTTTCCTTGATCTTCTTCCACATATCCACCGCTGTCACGGTATCAGAGTCAGAATAGAACAAGGAAAGGATGATGTTCGGGTGAACGATATTGAAGAACACTGTTCGGGCATTTTTGTTCCCGATGTCATAGTGTGCTTTATCTTCACCTGTACTGTCTGGCTTGAGAGGATCCGTGGTACGAATAACATCCCACGCATAGGACTCCGCTTGCATGTAGCCCGGAACTAGTACTTTCCAACTGAGAAAATTTTTCCCGTCTTCAGCCAGCACTATCGCATTGCCAAACTTGATCTTGGCAGTTCCGTTTCCATCGACGGCGAGCACTAGAGGCGTTGAAGTCGATGGAGCCATCGTGATGTTTTGTTCACAGAGTCACTTCACTGAGTAGAGGCACAATAGTTCACAGAATCAAAGTCACAGATTGTTAGATGCGTAGAGCAGCACATTCACTCACTAAAATTTAGTTCCTATCAAGCACTGATCGTGCTGATAACGCTGATAAGTTCTAGAGTTTAATCGATAGTTCTATACTGTTTTGAAGCACCGAGCGTTGTGCTCAATAAAGAAAAAAAAATTCTGGTTCAAGCTGAAACTGAAACAAGCTCTGAGGGAGGGAAACAATGATGACACGAACGGTTAGAGTGACAGTAACCAAATGCTCACTTTATTGAAGAGACAGACAGCTTATATAGACGTTGGCCAAGAAGTCGGCCTTGCATCAAGGAAGTCCATTGTAACTTATATATTTCATTAACAATGCAGTGAATAAATGTCCTTGCTGAACAGTTANGCAGCGTCAGGGTGACCGCCTCGAACGCTTTGCGTCGCGTCAGGGGGTCCACTCGGACGCTGTGCGTCGCAGCAGAGTTCCCGGGTTGGAGCTTCTTCGCAGGGTCAGGATGTCAGCCTCGGACGTCTTGTCTTGTCAGAGACCTGAAATATAGTTTTAGCAACGGCAGAGGTCTTTGATATGACAACGTTCTTTCCAGATATTTTTTCCCTCTATCACCATTCATCATCTTCGTCTAATTTTTGTGTCTACTTCTTGTCTACTTTGTGCCTTCTTCGTGTGTAAATCACCTTTGTCCAAGGTATGTTGACTCTAGGTACCTTCGGTAGCAAATTCCCTCCTCCATAGGTTCGCGAATCACGAAAAAGCGCAGTCCTTAGTTGGCGAGGACTAGGACTTCGGGAATATCCTTCCTAGCCGGACGGCAGAGGTCTTTGATATGTAGAGTGTAGAGTATATGTACATAGAGTAGAGAGTATGATAAGTCTAGGTATATGTTTTGGCCCTTGCAGATGTCCAAGTCTGGTAGTCGTAACGTCGTAAGTATTTAGAGCCGGTGAGCCGGGTACGATCTTTGTCCCGGTGAGGCACTTCCACGGTAATTCAGGATACAGTTAAAATGTGAACTAAGTGTTTCCCTTGCAAATAATAGGCAGGAGTGGAGTATTCGGCCTTGGGAGTCTAAGCTTCGAGGAGGAAGAGCGTCACCCGACTGCGTTATCACCCAATCGATCAGCTGCGTGTTCTGATACTCGTGCTGAGCCCCGTCGTCGCGTCTCCCGTGGTTCTACTGCGGACGGAAAATCACGTAGACCCAGCTCCTCTGAATTCTCAGGTAGTATCAAATCTTTCTGCTGGCGAGAAATGTTCGTTTGCAAATAGTGCATCGATTCTATCGTATTCCAGAATCTGAGTTAGAGTCGTCGCCAACTCCGAGCAGGCGGCGTAGTGCAGCTGGAGGCAGACGGCCGGCCGCGAAGAAACCTGCCAGCAGATCCAGATCAGTTGGCCGCCCGACGAAGCCTGAAGGTATTTGCCGAGAATCTCGATTAGAACAGCATACATATTCGAAAAGCCACTCTCATCCTATCTTCCAGACGAGATCTACCAACGCTTCAACATAACGTCGGATAGTGATACATTCGAGTGCAAGCTACCCGACTGCAAGAGGCGCATCAGACGCGTGAAAGGCTCCTTATCATCGATGAAGAAGCATGCAGCTCTTCATGACAAGAAAGGAGAACTGTTGGATAAGGACAGCCTGAAGGCTTGGGTAATCGCTTGCATGTTGACGTTGTTTAACATATCGTGCAGGGCCTTCAACAGTCCATTCATGCGTTTCCTCTTCGGCCTCATGCGCCTGGGACCGATAAATGAGAAAATCGCCCGACGCAGCGGCGACTCCGAAGCCAAGTAAGTAGAATTCTTTCCGAAGCTTGAGCTGGAACATATGATTGAGAGCATTTTCGGTTATATGTGTCAAACCTGCAGGAGGGTCAAAGATTTAATCAAGTCAGATATCGCCGGGCTTCGAGAGGAGGGCGCGATTTTTACCCTTACTGCCGACGAATGGACGTGGCAACGAAAAAGATATCTAGGTGAGTATCCTTCTCATCTCCGTTCATCACAATTGGGGTCGCCAAGTAACCATTCGCTTTTGATTTTCAGGTGTAACACTACATTGCTCGGCACCCTTGCCGAGTCTTGGAGAAAGATCTCTGGATTTGATCTCTAGGTTTACGAACCATGCTGATGCTAAGCACTTGGAAGAAATGCTCATGACGGTTCTGGACAGCATCGGCCTGAATTTCGACAACGTGAACGGCATCACAACAGATGGCGCGAAGTCCATGGTGGCGCTCGGACGTAACCTCAAGAATAGAGCAGGATCAAGGCCATTCTATCATCAACTCTGTTATGCTCATGCCATACATTTGGCCGTCTTGGACACCTTGGAGAAGAAAAAGAATAAGAAGGAGCAAGCGGGAGAAGCGGAAGAAAATGAGGAAGCGACCGCCCAGCCATCATTGCTGAACGAGGCAGAAATCGAAGACAGTGCCGCTGGCGACGACTTGCCCGACGCTGCGAGCTGGCACCTCGTAGACATCGGAGACGCAGGTGAAGACGGAGGTTTGTATTTGCCTTGCTTGCACTTATTTTTCTCTGCATCCATGCGAAGCTAGAGTCAGGGTTCATCACTCAAGGCTTTCTCCTCTCAATTTCAGGCAGCGATAGTGAGCTCGAGGACGAACGCCAGGCAGGGGAGCCGAGCTTTCATGGTGCGACGGGTCGCCTGATGGCCAAAGTCCGCAAAGCGGCGCTTGTATTTCAAAGATCATCGTTGCTGAACGACGAGCTGGCTCGCTATGCCGACGACGAAAACTGCCAGTTGAAGATTGTTGTTGATATGGTAACGCGATGGAACAGCTCTTTGCGGATGTGCCGCAGCTTCCTCGCACAGGAGGCGGCACTTCGCAGGTTCTACTGCCAACAGGGGAGGAAGACAATATTCCCCCTGACGGCCGAAGAACTCTCGGACTTGCGTGAGGTAGTGAAGGCGCTTGAGTGTGTCGAAACAGCCGTCAAGCTGTCCTGCGAAGAAGGAGCCACATTGAGGCTGTGTGATCTAGCGCTACAGGTGAGCCCTGACATTGTTTCTTCACATATGTATATATCACAATATTCATTCCTTGATAACCGCCTATATACATATGTCGTATTGAATAACTCCCGAACTCCTTGCTTTCAGACAATGCTGGAGGACCTGGAGCACTGCGACTCGCGATTCGCGCGCAAATTGCGCCGCAATCTCTGCCAGCGCATCCTCCAGCGACGAGGTGTTGCCTCAAGGCTCGCCCGATTCACCCGTAACGTCCAGGAGGACACGCCGCTCGATCAGATGTTGGCGCTCGTCCGGGAGAAGGTGATCAGCGAAGGGAACGAGGCTATGTACAAGACTTTCCTCGATTCCGGAGACATCAGTGCAGAAGTAGAGGCGTTTCAAGAAGAAGAAGCTCGTCAAGCAGCGAGGGAAATAGCGCCGGCGTCGAGAAGGCAGAGCACATACGAACGGTACAGAGAGCATGATGAAGGAAATCGACGCAAGCCGAGGAGCCCAGCGGAAGAGGTGATTCGAAGACACACGCAGGGAGAGGATGTTCTCCCCAAATCCCTCCTGATTACTCTGGAGACCATCAAGCCGACAAGCGTCCCCGCGGAAAGGCTCTTCAGTAAAGCTCGACATTCCCATCGCTACTGCCAGGAGCGCAAAAGCGTCGATCGCTTTTGCGATCATCTCCTGCTCAAAGACTTTTACAGGAAGAGCAAGCCCTGGATGTCCTTCAATAAGAAACATCCTGACTTCGTGGTGGACGGTAATTGAGGCGCTCTCCCTTCAGCCCTTCATCAAATATTCAATATCTAATATCAGAAATGTTCAATTTAATGAGTTTCAGTTACAAAGATTACTGAAGCTGAAGCTGAAGCTGAAACTTTATCAAAGACCGAATATCAAATATTTTCAATAAATCATTCTCATTTATTTTCCCTATAAAATCCTTGACTTTTCTTCGAGTTTGTATATTTATATAATTATATCAGTATCAGTATTATATATATCTGATGCTCGTTCTGGTGACACGTTCGTGGTGCTATTTTTCGTACCACGACTGTTCCCTTAGATGCAGACGAAATCAACAGAGCTGCACCATCGAGGAGATGATGACAAAGCAATTTCTCTTCGAGTGCTTTGAGAATCAAGCCGCGTGTGATATTCGAGCATCGAACACAGTGGCATGCATTCATCCGAATGGAAAAGTCAAAGGCGGAAAGTCGATTTGGAATGATTTCAGAAACAGAAACGGAACAACTCCGTCACCATTCACTACCACCACCTTGTATTCCTTGTATTCTAGGAGGGTGGTGACTTGGGGTGTCGGCCAGAGGTTCCAAAACAATGTCCGCGGCCTTCATGTTTTCGAGGGAGAGTGGGAAAACTCTCGCGCGCCAAATTCGAACGTTGTAGGGTGCTTAGTGTGACAACTTGAGCAGGCTGACTCAGCACTGGAGGAGGCTCGAAATGAGCGTTCACCGCGACACATAGGCGTTATTTCATGCGTTCAAATCTGAAAATCGTGTCGCAGCACTGTGCCGAATGATGAAGGGCGAGGAATATAAGCGAATTCAATCGATGGATGACATGGATCATACCAGATCGAAAATCATGTCTTCGGAACGAAGAATTTATCTGATATATCCGAAAAATGCGCGAGTCGGTCGAAGTAGACACAACTCCCTCATAGTGATCTCTACTTCTAACTTTATCCGGAGATCGTTCGAGGCACATCTCATTCTCAACTTCGAAATATCATCTTGCGTTCTGGTAATGGATCCGCTGGTCGTTATCAACACAGTGGTTGATGAATTCGGCGCTTTTGATCAACCTCCCCATTCGGACGAATGGCAAATGACCAATTCTTTTGCCTCCTTTCTCACAACCGACGGCGTGATCATTGAAGAACACACAAGTTTGTGCATCATCGATCTAGCGGCTGAAGGTTGGGACGAGAGAGCCGAACTCCAGAACCAGAATGTGTCAAAGTCGAGCCTCAATTCATTGTCCGGCGACGATTTGCACGAACCAAACGCTCCGCCGCAGTCATCATCAAGCAACACTCTAATGAAAAAAACAACAGGCTTATAGAGAGAGAAAGAATAAAATGGGTTGACACACAGATTTTCTGACTTCTATGGGGGAAAATTCCGAGAGAGAGAGATGGGTATTCGAACGTTCTAGGTGTCGTCTACAATTTGCAATGTGCGATATCAGACCTCCCATGGGTGTCCGAGGAGCAATCTGCTAGAATTTAAAGCGGAGAAACACCTCGTCTCCTCCGAAATGAAAGACAGAAACGGTTCTAACTCCTTGAAAAATGGGCTGACTGCCGAAATTGTTGCTTTCATTCTTCTTTTCTAGACGGGACCTTTCATTTATGATGGACTCGGATAGCAGCCGCGATTCACTAATCGTGCGGTTCACTTGTCAGCCTAAATCTTGGCAATGGTGACAAGCGGCATAGCATCAAGGTCCGCAAGGATAACCGTTCTTTCATTCCATTGTCGATAATTCTGGAGGCGGTATATGACTATTGCTGTGAAGACTGCTTGTATGATGCTCAGCGAGGATTAGAGAATCGAACATTGTTTTTCTTCTTGGGGGCTTTGATTCTTCCTGCGGGACCTTTGAAATTCAAAGGGCGAGGGTAGGTCGTATGCATAACGGTTGTTTCGCACAGGCGAACAAGCGTCTCAGAAGTTGACCGTTGTGTTTATCGCTAGAGGTTATTGGTGTAAGTTATCAGCGTTCATCTGTTCTCTTTCCGAGCTGCCGACTCCAATGAAGTGTTCTTCGATGGTCCGTTCTCCTGGCTATCTTCAATTAGCACTCCCATTCAACACCGAAATCCCGGTAAGGTGCGGCGACACAAGGTTTCCGCCTTGAACTCTTCCTCTGCCATGGAGATGGGCGATTTCTTCATACGCGTTTCCAGTCTTCGGTTCGGTGATCCCGACATATGGTGTCATCAGAATGGGCAATACGAAAACGGCGGGCAAATCGCTTTGGGGGCGTTCTTCTTCCATTTCCGATATGCAAGCGCTCAGAATAGCATCCTAAATCTGAGGTGCTCAAAATATAGAGATGCCCGCACTCGTTGTCCGGTCACAGCGAAAATCCAGGACTCTGGCGAGATAATCCAGGTGAGAGGAACCCACAACCACCACCCGGACAACAAAGGATACGGTGTACAGTACCGTTCGACGAGATCCGATTGGCTCTCGGTCTTACAGGAAGAACCTCGGACCCAACCTGTCGATGTGATTCTTCAGAAGCGCCGAAGACTTCCTTTAGAACCGGCTGCACAGATCATACCGGAGAGACATCTACGAACAGCAAGACGAACCCAGGCAGCAGTGAGACCGAAAAATGTCCATTCACTTCTCGAGTTGCATACTGCAATTCAAGCGCAGGATATCGTCGGTTTCACGCGATCGGCGTCAGGAGAACGTATTCTGAGTTCATTCAACGCTGATTTGAACATCATCGTTATCACCACACCCAATCTGATCCAGCTACTCAATGAAGCAGCAATGGTCCATGCCGATGCGACTTATGAGGTCGTGCCGAAGAAATTGGCAACTCAACTATTTACCGTACATGGTAACTGGAACGGGTATGTCGGGTTAGTGGCGTGTGCTCTCATGAACTCTGCCACAGCAGAGGCCTATTGTTGGGTATTCAGGAGCCTCAAGCAAATGATGCCAGGCTTGACAATTCGCTCCTTCATGTCAGACTGGGACGCTTCGATACGAGCCGCGGTGCAATCCGAATTCCCGGAATCTTCGATTCATGGCTGTTTGTTTCACTACGCACAGAGCCTCGTTCGTAAGGCCAGCTCTCCTGCCATCGGACTGGCTGCTGATATACGAAGGCCAGGAGCCATTCTGAAAACGTTCCTGAGCTTCGCTGCCCTACCTCTGTTGCCTGCGGCCCATATCACGCCAGTTTTCCGTGATCTAGCAATTTCAGCCCCTGGTGTTCATCCCTCTTTCGCTCTCTTCACGCGGTATTTCCAGACTTACTGGCTCACACGAATCGGCCCCGATCGGCTCACGGTCCACGGATTGATTGCTCGCACCAACAATGCAGTTGAATCTAACAATGCAGCATTGAAGCGACGCCTCCGAAGCCAAGCTCCGATATGGGCGCTGGTATCAGTTATTCTAGAGATGTCAGCAGATGTGATAGTTGATCATAGAATCAACGCCTCAGGAGTTGGAAATATACGCTCTAGACCAAGTCGCGCGACGAAGTCAAACGAAACAAATATTTCCGGCTCCCAGAACTTGCTGGACAGTGGTGAGATCACGCCTTTCGAATTCTTAAACCGGGTCAAGTACCGAGTGGGTGGGGCTGCTATGCGTCACGGTTTGCTCAACGATGAAGATGAAACCCCACCAAATCAACCAATTTCTACCGATTCGAATGTGGAAGCCGCGGATGATGAGTCTCCTACCGACCAAGGCCACGCAATGAATGTGCAAATCACACACGACGAATTTCCGGAGGACCCAAACAACCAACATCCTGAGTTAGAGGAATGGTTCGCGCAGAATGATCATCAGTACCAGCTTCCTCAGAGTGCTTCAGACGAACACTCCTATGCGGCTAGACCGTCGTAATTATCCATAACACCAACCAGCAATAAAGATGATTCGAAAGTAAACTATGGCGGTTGTTCTCATTTTCATGAACTTCCTATCGCTTCAATCACTTTATTTCTCTTGCATCTTCGCAATCCGGCCTCTCACTTTTCTGCTCTTCACAGGACGAAACTTATCGCATGTATCGCATGATTATAAAGTATGTCCAGTTTCCACTAATATGTGTTCTTCCTATCTATACATGTTCAGAGGCCTATCTATGTTGACATTGATTCCATTGCCAGTCGGCACAGCGCATCATTGGCAGCACCCTACACGGCTCGAATTTGGCGCGCTGGCGTCATCCTCCTCTCCCTCAAAAACATAGCGTGATCGGACATTGTTTTGGACCCTCTGACCTAGACCCGTGACTTGGGCTGTAGGTCATAGGGTAGCAAAACAATGTTTCGAGTAGCAGACGATTCGAGGGAAAGGCAGAGACCACTCGGGGAGGCAGCGCGCGCGATTCGAATCATAGAGGGTTCTTTGAGAGCGTTGGCGCTCGGAAAGACCCTGAGCCATGAAACTTACATTAGTGAAGCACGCGTCGACGAACGATGCTGACGTACTCCATGGACATGGGCGTTCAAACTTTCTGGCAGAGGACAGAGGCGCTGACATCCGACTTACAAGTGCCGACGTTCGGCTATTGACGGGGTCCATGTTGAACGCGGTGTGTGAGTGACTTGCGGTGAGTCTATCACTCAACTATTCATGAGAGAATAAAGGATATGCTAAACTGTGTAATACCCGATGGTACAACAATGAAATGTGAATATCGAGCCCGCCTCTATATTTTCAATGAAAGGGAGTTCATACGAGCAATGCAAACGGAGATATGCTTTAGAAAAAGTCTTCAACTTGGATAAGGAATTACGAGGTTGTTCATCCAGTGTTGACGAAGCATCTAGACTTTGGAGGTTTATTGCACATTGTGTGATTAGCTGAAATATATATGTCAACGTTCTTTATATTCTGCACGGAGAAACTCCGTCTTCGTTCCGCATCATATCGACTCTTCGAATTCTCCTCGACTGTTCTGCTAATGCTTTCGCCACGGAGCCAGTTTCGAGGACATGGGATAGGGAATGGATCGAGAAGAAAGAGAGGCTGGGGAGGAATTTCGAGATTCGCACAAGCGTTAGACAGCTCTCTCTGGCGTCAGGTCTCTTGGCAGCCCGTTGGAATGAGTTCTGCTCGGATGATTTCAAACATTATTTGATTACGAAAAGCCTGCATATCGCTCTGGCCGAAATCCACCCTCGCGTCACGAGATCCATATTCTGCGAATTTCAATGCAAATATTCCGCAGTCATTCCCATTCTGCTGCTGCGGAAGATTTTGGACGTGCACGAAGTCCCATTCATCGAGATCCAATTGGTGATGCTTCTTCTCCTCAAGCTCCTGGCTCAGGTAGCCCAGTAACAGCTCCAAGCATGGCTGATTCCGGCCTCCCAAAGAATCCAAATATTTTATCTCCTTGAAACGCAAGTCCACGATGGCCATTGTCCAGTGCGAGTTCGCATGCACGGGAACGAGAATGATATCATGAGAGAATATATCTTCTCCACGAGTCCACTGACGGACAGCCCCGTAATTGTCTCTGATGTAGATCTTCATGAAGAAAGTATTGAAGGCATATACTTTAGGCAACTTGGTGCTCCTCTTACTTCGGCAGACAATCAGGTTCAGATACGCGTTGACAATCACATCGTTGACCCAGTTCTGACCAACAAGGGTTTCCAAATCACTCGGAGTGACTGGCTGATTCGAGACGTTTACAATAACCTGCCTGCGAGGTTTTTTAAGAGCTTCTTGGATAACCATGAGCATGGGATTGGAAACCGGTTGACTTCTAGGCTTTGAAAGTTCGTTCTTGCCCGGCTTCTCAGGCATATACTTTTGCTCGTCTGGTGCCGAGAACTTGGCGTACCCATGGTCGCCAAATGGATGGCGCATGGCTTTGAGATTGTAGTCGTGTTCGTTCAGTACTGCCTGCCCCTCCATCCAAGCGATTGCTTCTTCTTGATGTCGTCCACGAATTGTGAGCTCTCCCTCTTTATTAGGGAGTCCACTCCGTACGGCCGCTGAAAGAATCATTCGATAAGCAAAAATGACTGAGGAAATCCCCTGACTTCGGACTTCTTGCCGCAGGTCTTCAGTCTTCTTGCTGTGAGGCGAAACTGGTTGGGAAGGACTCACATTTGCCTACTCTGTATTTGACTCTTTCGATGAGTTCTCGTGGAGTGATGGTGCCCTGTTCTAGGCGAATCCATGCGTTTTTGATCCTCGAGTCATTTTCAATGGTAGCTCCGCTCGGCTTTGAGTCGATATACGCCACTCCGTCAGCTCGAGTATTAATTCCGATCACAACATCTTGTGCAATTTCGCAAATCACCGCTGCAAAGTACGATGAACTTAGTGGATAACATGAGCGTGGATCAAAAAGAGAAGAAGGGTTTTCGGAGGAGAAATGAGAGAATTCAAAAAAAAACTATGCATCAAAAGCACCAACCGATCACATCCCACAAAGCTGGATTCTCCCGCAGGGTGCGCTTCAACTTGCTGTTGCTAGCCTCCACGAAGTTATTTGTGCGATGCATCACTCTGTAGAGAGAGAGCTCTTCCGGGCCGATCTTCCGAAGCCATTGCGAACGCATGTAAGCTATGAAAGGCTGAAACTGTGACAGAGAACGTGGTCAAGGTATGACTGAGACTGAAAAGCATTCACCTTTGTCAGGGGAAAAACTCCGAGGGGAGTGCCTCTTCTGGAACATGTGAGTGCCATGGACTCAGACTCGAGGAATCAAGCTCACCTGCGAGCTGGCCGCCAAAGCTTCGATAGCAAGGTCTTCGAAAACGGGAAGGATTTCATCGGGCGGAAGTAGAGGGAGTGCGGTGAAGGACAGAAACCTGTCTAGGATCTCTCCTGACCGTCTGAGCTGTTTTGCGAAGCCCACCCGGGGGGAGCTCGCACGGCGCAGGAGGGCCTGCGAGTAGTGAAACAAGCAGCCGTGCACTCGAGCTCGCGGAAATTCCGCCCTCATTGCCGATCGCATGGCATTATCGAAATCCCCCATGTATGAAGAAACGTCGCCGTGAGTCTCGTCCTTGAGAAACCTGAAAACTTCTCGGTATGCTTCTGCCGAGCAAGACTTCATCAGGGCAACGACGACGATTCCGACCTGCAGTCAAGTTGATCAATTAGAGATCTCATAGTATCAGATTAGGATTCGAAATGACGGAAACTTCTTGTGAGCTCTCTGCTTACATAACCGTCCCAATTAGCATGAAGGGTAAACAGTTGACGGAAGGGTGTCTTCTTCACGATTTTGTATGTAGCATCAGCTTGGATTTCTGCTGCTCGCGGTAGCAAGTCAAGTTGCCTCCTGGTTGTCAGGATCACCGTTTGTGTTTTGCGATAGAAAAAGCTGAGCAAACGCTCACCGTCCTGTGTGACAGTGTATTTTGGCACAGCTTTTGCTGCTATCGCGTTATGGAGTCGCTCGGGAGTTCGAACAGAGGCCGGTCGTTTACGTGCGCGTTGGCGTCGTGCAGTCCTTATGTGGCTCAGCAAGATGACTTGCTTTGCGGCCTCCATCGGTAATCTGGAGGGTAAGATAGAGTTAGGAATCCGCATTAGGCAAATAACATTGTGGTGTACCCTGTGGGAGGAACAACGGGAAATCTTTACGTACTCTCTTCGTTGCTTCCGGATGGCATTCATGGGAGCGAGGCAGTGATCTCCGTGTAGAGAACGAATCCACTTGGCCCGAGATGTCAGAACCGCATAGCCTTGGCCATTGTACTCCGGTGCATGATTATGAATACCCTTCATGCTAATCACTTCACCTTCATTCGTGATCTTGATCCTCACACGGCACCGAGTAGGACTGAAAAATAACACATCCCTTTGAAAAGCATTTTTCTATGATACGCAGACAGGGAGAGCCTGGGCAACTCCATGTTTAGACTTCCATTAGAAGATTTCGGGCGAGTTCTATTCAAGCGACAATTACTGAAGATAGCCCCAAAATAGAACGTCTGGGGCGAATTCACATCATTCCAATTTCGAGACGCCTCGGCATCGGAAGCAGCCTTTCAACGCCAAGGAACAGTCGGACTCGCTGTCAATGCGGTTGTGCTGACAGGAGGCGATGGTTAGAAGAAATTCGTCAACGGTATAAACAACGGCCGGGGACGCGACGGTAGTGCAACCAAGGAATCTCCCAAAAAAATTCCGTGACAGAGCAGGTAAGGAATGTGGACTAGGGACTTGGAGCTTCCGATCTTTTCAACCACATTGAAAGCGAGTCCGTACGTTCCTCGGCGTTGCAACGCTGCTTCCAAAGTCGAGGCGCCTTTGGGATGTGACATGCGAGGAGCACGAGGAGCTTGAGGAGCAGAGAACGAAGAAAGCAAAGCACATGTTCCGACATTAAATAGGCCGTGTGCAGTGCAGAAACTTACTTTTTCCATTTCTTGCATCGAATTGTCGATGAACCATCCTTATGGAGTCGCTCTTGGTGGAAAAAAAATTCCGAGGCTCCTCTCCGACCCCCAACCTCAAAATCCCCCTCAAGGTCACACCACACGGACTCTCCGGAGCGAGCTCCATCGCACTTCTTTAAACGATACCCCACCCGATCACTCATATCGCTGTTTACCTCTATCGGAATTCAGAACGCGCCAACCATTGGGTCAGCAACCGCGATGACGATGTTGTCAGAGACGCCGACGCTCCTCTCCACTGCGGCGCTCTAAGAGTTATCTCCAGCTTGCTCCAGGTCTCAAGCAGATGTTGAAGCAGAAATATTTTTCGTTGCATTGTTTCCCCTCGACATGGTGGCCTCCTCGGCCCTCCCCACAACTCGGATCTCAATCTCATCATGTTGTCAATCATTCCTCATGGCGGTCACCATTCCTGAAGTAGCTGACTCTTCGTTCGAGTTCCATCTCACCAGCCGGAAAACATGGAATTCATTTGAAGGCAAACTCTGGAGGAGCGATCCCCCGGTGTGAGACTAGTCCCAGTGAACAAACGAACACTCTGGTGTTTTCTGTCTCTTTTAAACGTCTCTTTATTGAAGCAGATCAGCGTTCCCTCAACACAGAAATCTCCAGCGAGGAGTTTGACTCAAGTGCTTGAGTTTCCACAGGCATGAGATGGGTTGGATGAGAAACACGCCGGAATAGTTTCGAAACGTTTTCTGCGGAGAAACGGTGTCCTTCAATTCTGAATCTACGTGCGAAATCTCGCTGCAATGAGCCTTTTCCGACAGCAGGCCGTCCTTTTGGCAGGCCGGCTCAATGAACGATGTAAACTTTGCTTGCAGAGTCCACCATCTAAAACGAAAAGAAATTCCTTGGGATCTATCATCGACTCATCTCCTGGAAAAGCAATCGAAGAAGAGGCTCATTGTCTACTGAGTTTTTTGTTGTTATCGGTTGTCGAGCAGCCCTTTTTAGTTACCTCTGAGATCTCAGAGTTTTACCTTAACGAGCTCACACGGGAGTCATATTGTAGATTTTATGCCAGAAGAACATCGGAAGGATATATTCGCGCGCGTTACGGTTATGAGGGAAATAATAATTTCAGAGGGAAAAGAGCTCCTCATCGCCTGGAAGATGCCAGAAGAACAGTTTATGAAATAGCGCGAGTTTGGGCTCACTATTGCAAAAACTGTGGGCAGTGAGAGACGATAGCACATTATTGGTCCTGCTATAGCAATCAGCATTCTCAACGAGCCCTCGACGATTCGAATCGCGCGCGCCGCGTCTCCGGCAATGCTTCCTCCTCTCCCTCCAAATCGTCTGCTACTCGCAACATTGTTTTGCTACCCTATGACCGTTTACCGTGACTTGGAGGCAGATCCCCATGTTTGTTTGCTGGATTGCCTGGGAATTTCAGAAACACCAATCATTGATCTTAATTTTCAAAAAATGGACTTGACAGAAGGCTTGGTGCAGATGTCTGCGGCGTTTTCTGCCGAAGGGACATAAGACACCTCAAGCTTTTTCTCCTCAACAAGCTCTCTTACGAAAAACTCACGGATAGACAGATGTTTGGAACGTTTGTGGTACATGTTAGAACTCACCAAGACAGAGAGAACAGCTTGATTGTCACAAAGAATGGTTGGCGTACTGGTGTACCCAAGTTCGTTGGTTAGTCTATTCAAGAAAAGAGTAGTTTGAGCTGTCAAGGAAAGCGCTTGGAGCTCGCTCTCAAAAGTGGAAAGGGCCACCGACTTCTGTCGATGGCTTTGCCAGTAGAGCGCTCCACCGTTTGCCAAAACCATCGTTCCCGAAACTGATCTCAGGGTTTTCGGATCTGAGCCAAAATCTGAATCTGAATAATAATAGTAGTTTTGGTCACCGTCTTTCTTGTATGTGATACCGTAGTTTGAGGTTGCTTTTAGGTACCTCAACACACGGAGCGCATGAGACCACATTTTCTTTGTGGGTTTCTCAAGGCTTCTAGACAGGAAGTTTACCGCGAAAACTAGATCTGGTCGGGAACATACCACTAGGTATTGAAGTGCTCCTACGAGTTCGCGGTAGGGTTTATCTACTTCCTCTGTGTCGTCCTCTCCAAATATATCACGTTCCAACGGCGTGGCAACCGGTCGAGAGTTCTCCATATCAAACCGCTTGAGAATTTCCAGGGCATACGTTTCTTGATGTATGCTCAGCGTGGTTGGAGTTCTCTTGATCTGTAGATTTAGAAACCGGTCCAGAGGCCGAAACGTTATCTGAAGATGTTTGCTTAATTCTTTTAGAAAGTCAAGGATTGCCTTCTCTGTTCTTGCAGCTACAATAGAATCATCTACATAGAGAGCTAGCAAGAAACGACTATGAAGACACACGGATCAGATGCTGCCTGACGAAGCCCGAGTTTGCCAAGGATCTCGCTCATTTTCTGATACCACAGCCGAGGAGCTTGCCTCGTGCCATAGATCGCTGAGTTCAGTTGGCATACCAAATCCTTTCCTTCAACAAATCCTTTTCCTTGATCCATGTACAATTGGCAATCTATCTTGGCATTCAGTAAAGCTGTCTTGACATCTGCTTGGTAAAGGATCAGGTCTTCACGAAGGGCTATGTTCAGGACACATCTAAGAATCTCGTGTCTGCAAACTGGACTGTAGATTTCATGAAATTCAGTGTTTTCTTTCTGCAAGTAACCCTTCAAGACAAGCCGAGCCTTGTATTTCGAAATGGATCCATCTGCAGCATATTTCAAAGTATAAATCCATCTGCTTCCGAGTGATCGCTTTCCTTTGGGAAGTTTTGTCAATGTATAGGCGTTGAGCGCCTTCATACTAGCAATTTCTTCTGCCATGGCTTCCCTCCAAAAAGCTCTCTGTTCTGATGCCATTGCTTCTTCATACGTCTTTGGAACAACAATCTCTTTCGAGTTGCAATTTTTAGCTTCTGCTGCAAAACTGTAATTTTTCTTTGTCCTCGGACGAACGGTAGCTTTTCTTTCTGGGTTAATCCGGTAAGTTTTCCTTTTTCGTTTTCGTTTACTGACTTGAGGAGCGCCGGTAGAAGGCGCAGCTGCATCAGTCGAGCTGTGCTGTTCGCCGGTTGACGCGGTCGGACGGGTGAGCTGGCCGGGTGGTTGAGCTGGTAGTCGGTCGAGTTGTTCATCGTCACCAGCGCGGCGCTTCTCTGCTACTGCTGCTGGATTCGACTCCCTCTCCTGCTCTCTTTCACGACTCGTCACTCCTCCTGTCTGAAATAACTCTGTATCTCGTTGCATGTTATTTTCTTCCGCTTCTTTAAATGGTATGCCTTCGGTTGGTGAATTAGAGCGAAAATCTTCTGGGTGGTCCGCTTCACCTGTTTGATCATCACCTGGTTGGCTAGTCTCACTTTCAGCTGATTCGTCTATTTGATCTTCGAAGACATTTGAGTCTTGACTGCCTTCAGGTGGATCTGGTTCTCTGATTTTGTTTGTCTTAACAGCCAAAGGACTTGATTCGAGGAAGGTTACATTCTTCGTAGCGATTGCTTTTCGTGTTCCCTTGCACAGAACTCTCCAACCAAACGTCTCGTCGGGGAATCCGACAAAGATCGCTTCAATACCTTTCGGGTCGAATTTCTTCCTTCCGGGTATCTGGTCCAGACATACACACTCGGTACCAAATGTATAAAATTTAGCAAAGTAGGGTCTTCGTCCATACACCAATTCGTAGGCTGACTTGCCGGTTTCTCTGTGGATCGTCGTGGCATTGAGAATTTGACAGGCGAAATTCACTGCTTCTGCCCACAGTGTCTTTCTCATACCCGAATCGATCAACATAGTTCGTGCAAGGTCAACTAGGCTACGATTGCTCCTTTCTGAGAGACCATTTTGAGCCGGGTCATATGCATTACTCGTTATGAATTTACAACCAATTTTTGAGAACATTTCTATCACTTCAGCATTCCGAAATTCCGTTCCATTATCACTTAGAAATTTGAAAATTTCTTTTCCGAAAGTATTTCTGAACCAAGCCAGATAGCGTCATATGAAGCTCGGAACCTCATCCTTGGATTTCAAAAAGAATACAGTTCGATACCTAGTGTAATCATCGGTTAAACACAGAAATCCTTTGTGTCCTCCAAGACTGATCTCCGTGGCTGCACATGTATCCGCGTGGATGAATCCTGGTCCTGTTGCTCGGGCTTCCTCTGGTTTTGATCGACTCGGTTGTCGATGTTGTTTTCCAAGCTCGCAGGCAATGCATTTTCGCATATCATCTTGATATGGGATCCCTCGTTGATTCAGTAGTTTCTTAACCTTGAATTTGTTTATATGTCCAAGAGCTCTATGTGCTTGATAGAGACTTACACTTGTTTCCGTTGTCTGCAGACTTTGAGGGGGCATTTCAGACCGTAGTATGTACAGTCCGCCTTCACGATTGGCATGTACTGTGACGCGACCCTTGGTGATTGATATCTTATTTTCTTTGACTTCAATTGCAAAACCTTGATCTACTAACTTCGAAATTGACACCAGATTGGTGGTCATGCGAGGGACGTATAACGCGTTCTCGAGCTCAATCCTTATCACCGAGTTTCCTTGAATGACAGCCAGCTGAGCAGTCCCCGAGCCCTGTGCTTTGAGCACTGAGGAATTGCCCATCATGACTTCTCGAGAGTCATTGCCGGTCTCCAGGTTGATGAAGAATCTTCGGTCGTTGATCACATGATGCGAACTCCCGGAATCTGCGACAGCTGTGATCGCTGTGTCGCGGTTTGCCGTTCCCTGTTGTCGGCTTTAAACGTTAGCCAGAAATGCTTGACTCACGTTGACTTTTGCTTTTCCTCGCTGGGTCTTCTTCTGGGGCTGCCTGGCGCTGCTCGATGCGGAGCGACAGTTGTTAGCAGTATGCCCTTGTTTGCCACAGTTCCAACAGACTACGTCACGGGTTCTGGTAACGGTCTGGCTTCGGTTTGTGGTTTCCTTCGATTTCCAGTGTTGGCGGCGTGGTCTTCGTCTTCGACTGTAAAAACTAGTTCTGGCCATCATAGCCGTTATATCATCGGTGCCGCTGTCTGTTCGACGGCGTGCTGCCTCGCTACGAATTAATTCAATAAGATTGGTCAGGGTCTTATCTTCTTCCTCCTTGGTGCTCCAAGATTGTTTGAAGGGTGACCAATCTCTTGGCAGACACGTGATGAGACGGGAGCACAGCACATTTGGTGGAATATCAGCTTTGCTTTCGATGAGATTGTAGGTAAGATTCTTGTACACCTGAATGTTCTCTTCGATTGTTCTTGATGTTTTGAAGCTGAATGCTAGCCAGGTAGAAATGGCTTGCTCGCGATACAACCCGCTCTCGTTATGGAAACGTTCGGTTACTCTTTTCCAAATGTCAATTGCGGGAACAATCGATGCGTCAACGTAGAATAGAGACAAGATAAGATTTGGATGGATGAGATTGAAGAAAACCGTGCGCGCATTACGGTTTCCGATCTCGTAGTCCTTCTTCCTCTGCTCGTCTGTTTCATCAGGTGTTAACTCACCTTCCACGCATTCCCAGGCAAATCGCTCTGCTTGTAAGAACGCTGGGACTTGACACTTCCAAGATAACCAGTTCCTTCCGTCCTCCTGGAGAACCACATGATTGCTGTACTTCATCTTAGCTGCATGATCATTGTCCACGCTCACTTGGAGCGGCCTTTCGTTGGAGCGAAACATCGCTTCACGGGGAGACTTCACAGGCACTTTCCGATGATGGTGATATCTGAGATCCTACTGCAAGCACGCTTGAGTTTTCGTGCTGATAACGCAGTGCTGGTTTAGAGCACACTAGCAAGCGCGGTCTGTGACTTGCAACAAGATCTCAGATATGAAGAATCACAAGTTGAGAGCACTTTGAGTTGCACCGGAGTAGCTCTGTGGTACAGGGCTCCTTGTCGAAATGACGAGACTCAGGGACAGAGTAACGAATATTGACTGTGTTTTATTAACACAAACCGAAGGTATATAAAGGGTTTAGTACGGGCCAATAGAAAGGGTTGTGTGACCCTGTGCTGGTTACCACATAGACGTGTACCGGATTGTCAACCGTCCGTGTACTAGTTAGATTGGTTACATAAGATTTCATTAATAACTGTGGTATCACGGAATTCTAGCTCTTGATATTCACGTAGTAGATGGTGAACACTAACAGTTGAGATTTGGAAGGTCGGAGGTTCACACACTGCTGTTCAAGAGCTAAGAGTCCTGGACGAAGTTTTACCAGAAGTGTTTATTGAAAGTACGAGTTCGACTTATATACCTTGTGATATTGAGGGAGAGGGACTGAAGCGAAGGCTTCAGTCCGGCATGAGGCCTCCCTGACAAAATAACCTTACAGCTCCAGATACACACTGACATGAGAATACGAAAATAGCTAAAAACTTCAATAGCCCCCGTTCGCATGACAGTGTGGGCGCTTTGTATTAAGTGAGTAGATAATGGTTTTCATAGTTGAGCATCATACATTCCTATCTCGACTCAAGTATTCGATGGAGTGCTCTTACAACCTAAATTAAGTCATTCCGGTTCGGATGGATTTCAGTTCGGAGTTTCGTTACGCGTGATTTCGTTTGGAAGTGCGTCGCTGTTGTTTAGGTTGGGCTTGATTTCCTCCTCGAGTGCCGTCGGACGATCGAAAAATAGAATGTTGAGCGAGAGTTCTGGAAAGGCCTCATTTCCGTTAGATCAGGCGGTCCTCCAAAAAAAACGGCGTTTCGAGTAGGTCATTCAGATCTTGACTATGGTAAGATCAGTTTTGTCGAGATGGATGACACACGTGGGACAAGCCTTTTGTTGTCAAGTATCGCGCTTGGTGATGATGTTCCGTTCCATGAAGGAGAAGAGGAAGTCGCGTCGGTTCTACAACCTGTGACTCGACCAGGACGAGCGATTCGCCTTTCGCTGAAGAAATTACTGCCATTCGTCCTGGTGGTGGTCATCACATCGATTGTGGTCCTGGTGATCAGCCACCTGACTGGTGAGAGTGCGCTAGTCTGTTGATTGGGACCAATAGTTCTAGATGTTCACGTTCGGAATGCTGTAGTCACATTAATGTTTCAGATGTTAATCCAGTGACCACTGTTGACGTTGCTCTGCGGGGCACCGGTGACAACTCTTCGGCGAGTGCCGATTTTGATCCGTTTCAAAATTTTACCGGCTCCCCCAGTGACCGCAGATTTCGCCTTTCCAACTTCCTTTGTCGGCTGCACACTATCGCATACGTCTGCTCCTCGGTCAGGGATCAGGTGTGCCTATTGAGGCCTGTCAAGAGCACCGAGCTCGACATGGTGCACACTGGCAGTGGAGCGTCCCGACTTCGAGTCATCGAAGTTTCTCAGGAACGATTGGATTTGTTCACCAGTATGTATGGGTCAGCCACTCAGTGTCAGGGTTTTCAGTGGTACATCTCCTCAACCTAGGCTCATACAGTCGTTAGTTGTAGTAGTTTGATTTGATAAAAAACATTGGTTACCTAGAGCGATATCGTTTTTTCTATTCAGTCATCAGTACATAGATGATGTCATTTCTACGGCTCTCTCTCTGTTCAGGGACTGGATTTCGTTGTTTTCGAACATTGATGGATCAGTGAATCAATTTATGTATTATAGAATGATCGGGATTAATTTCGATTTTTCTGTATACGTCTCGGGGAAAGGTACATTTGACTTGCTTCGAATTGCATAATTCGTCATTCGATGCCAACTTTTGATGTGAACAATTTTAGAGGTGGCCATGCAAAGTACGCTGGTCATTTTCTTCCCTATAAATGTAGGTCGTCGGTAGTTTTCCATCCTTTTCCGCTGAGCCTCCGCTACGTTCAGATCGTCAGAGCGCCCCGACCAGATCCCAGATCCCGACTTCCGAACTGAAGTCTCCGCTCTGCCATCGACAGCACAGCCCCCGTTTGACGTTGCGACGCGACCAACTACGTAAGTTGACAAAAGGAGCTGCCTTCCGAATCTTCAAGAAAGATGCATGCCGTGAAGAGACCTGGATGTTGTAGAGCCAATGCCATCAGACTCGATGCTTGCTCGTGTGTTCTGAGTGGCGGCGAGCATCCACCGGGCTCCGCCAAGAACCCCATAGTGATCTCTGATGTCTCCGTAGTCAGGACCCCAAGGATGCCGGCTGTCATGGTCGAAGAAGAGGAGATGCTGCCTGTGGACGCCGCCTCAAGACGAGGACTGCTTTCTGACGAAGAGAACAGAAGAAGTAAGCCAAGACGCTGTGGATGGTTGTCCAGAGTCAAATTTGGACTTTTCTGTATCGTGGTTGTCGTTGTGATGAGTAGAATTGTGATAGGGATAGGTGAGATATCCCTAATCATTCTTGTTATCCAAGTAGTACATTATTATTACAAGTTGAAGGCGCGGCTACTAGATTGTATATCGTTACTATGATTGCTATTATATCATTCTCAGAGATCAACTGAGTCATCCCCTCACTCCCGTCTCCTCGCTCCGACACTCTAGCTCAACCCCCCCCGCCCCCGACGTGGGTGCCGATCTCTGGCCCCTCGGGTCGAACCTCAGAAGCCGAAGCCGGCATCTGAAGCTTCATCGATACATTTGCAGACCGCTCGATGCCATCAACGTCTGTTTCTCCGCCATAGCCGATTCTTGTGTTCTCAGGCCGCCCCAGTCAGACTCGGGCAATTTGATCGTTAGGGCGAAGAAGATAGGGCGAACCGAAGCGCTTGAGGTGATGTCGGTGGAGGACTTCGAAACGTTCTGTGCAGGGCGATCTTTGTTTGTGTCGGAGGACTGACCAGAGATCCATTATGGCCGTCCGACAGGAACTGTTTGTGGCTTGTGGATCATTGAGAAATAAATGATGGGCATTTCGATTGTATATATCAAAAAGATTGGAATAACCAAAAGCCGCAAAGCCGGATGTTGAAAGCGGATCCTTTTTGTTTTCATTTCCCATTCTCTCTCGTGCATTTGTTAGTGTTATATCCCTTTTTCGTTCAAGAAGTCTAATGAGACGATCGGGAGGGGGGGGGCCTCCGCGATCCGATCTCTTTAAGAATAATCAGCGTCCGTCGGTTCCGCAGTTGCCTCCCTCTCTCAGTACGGAATCGATGCTCACTCAAAAAAAAGAAGAATAAGAGGTCGAGCAGGATCGCCGGTCATTCATTAGTGCTTTTTGTTCAGTACCTTCACCGTTACAATGACCACTTCAGCCTCCGAGTCATCATGCGTTTGTGGAAGTTTGACACCGTGTCAGCCAGTGTCCCCGATGCGTATCTGTGGAATCGGGCACCGATGGATCGGTCGAAGAATCAAGCCATACCATCGATTTGTGATCGAGAACGAGCATTACCGCGATCTGCTCGCCGCAGTTCAGCAGGGAGCTGGCATGCTCTGTAGGATGCAGTTTCCGGAGACGAATGGTTTCTGCGAGTTCCGAAGCGACCTTGAGCTCATGCTGGACATCCCTCAGCCCAGACCGCCCTTCCTCACCAAGTTCGCTCGTCATCTGTGGCTCTCCAAGTCAATGGAGTTTAGGAATCAATACAACCTGCTTGCCGTCTACAAAAATCAGGACTTCCAGCAACAGAGCATTCGGGAGCTTTTACGATCCATCCCCCGATCCTCACAGACGTACGGCGAGAATCAAACATTTGACGAGTGGTTTGATCGAATTGTTGAATCGGTCGAGTACGCTTCTGACTCAGAGGCAGATTCACAGTTAGCAATCTCCATGTGACAATAAATCAGCCATTTAAAAAAAAAAGGTATCGTCAGATCTCCTTACTTGAAGTTTCATGTGCCGTTAGGATGTTGATCCGTTTCGATTGCTCTCCCATGCGAATGGGTTAGCTCTTCAGATCAACCCTCTCCCATCCGACTGGTTTGTTTTGTTTCGGCTGGTAGATCACGTGATTATTTTGCTCACCGGTTAGTCAAAGTGGGAATCACTTTCGCAGTAACCGTGTTTAGGTTTTCATGCTCATGTGTTTCCATCTCATACCTATTAATCAGTCCGATTTTAGAGCGGTGGTATGGATTCTACGGTATGTTGATAGGGAGCATCATCCGGTGGCAAATGCGGAAGCTCCTGATATGCCGCTCTCGCTCTGTGTCTTACGATCAATTTTATGATTGTGATCGTGATCACTACTCCCGTGAGTGCCGCCTGAATTAACGACATCAGTCTCCAAAGAAGGCAGTCCTTTGTCCTTTCAGGTGCCGGTGCGGGAGTAGGATGGCTCCTGGTTATTTTGAACATTTGCCAATTAAATGAGTCTCCTCTAGTGGGGGCGTCTTCTGAGACACAAGGAATTTGAGAGCTGGCGTGCTCAATACAGGTAGTTGGCCTCACGCATTGCACCGAGAAAGTGTTATCTTGCATTTTGTAAATGTTACATGGTAGTTTAGCTTCCATGCATTTTTGCCCGCAATCCTCTTCGTACGAGTAATACTGGTTAGTTGGAGTTAGTAGGGCTGTGATCAGAAGCATTTGAATCAGTTTGATCTGACCTGAACTGGTGGCCATGTTTCCAATCCTAGTAACTGTTTCTGCTTCTCGTAGATTACCCGATTCAGACTTTTTGTCAAGATGTCCGCACGCTGGTCCGCTGAGCAAACGAAATTAATGTCAATCTTCCCCTCCTGGTAAGCTGCCTTTACGAAATAATTCCTCAATTCGATATGCTTTGATCGGCGATACAGGGCAGGGGATTTGATGACCGCTATAGCGGACTGTGAGTCCATGAACATGGGAATCCTCTCCGGTCGATTCAGTTCGGATAACAACTTGTTCATCCACATGATCGATCTGGTGGTTTCGCAACTTGCGTAAAACTCAGACTCCATGCTACTGATGGCTACAGCTGTTTGCTTCGTGGAATGCCAGATCACTGGGCCTCCATTCCTCATGATGAGAGTGCCCGATATGGATTTGCGATCTGACGGATCGGATGCGTGATCGGCATCAGAGAAAGCCACTGTCTTCTCGGAAGAATCACTTCGGTACGTGATTCCGAGCGCCGAGAATCTTTTGAGATACCGCAAAACTCGCATCGCCAGTGACAGATGATCCGGAGTGCATTTATCAAGGTATTGACACAAGTATGATGTGACATAACATAAATCCGGTCTGCTGGCCACAGCGAGGTACAAAAGTCCTCCCACTAACGAGCGATACGTATCTCTGACATCTCCCTCTTTTGTCTTGGGGGAATGTAACGACATGTCACATGGCGTATTGACAGTCTTACACTCTGTCATGCCAAACTTCTCAAGAAGTTCTTTTGCATACTTCCCCTGATGAATGTGATAATCGAAGTTTTCGTTCACCTGGATTTCAACTCCCAGATAGAAGGAGAGTTCCTTGGAGGTGATCTTGAATTCTTTTCCGAGGGATTCGATGAATTCCAAGACGACATGTCTTGATTTGCCCACTACAAGACCGTCATCAACGTAAATCACCACCACAAGTCTTCGGTCATCATTACTTCGAAAGATACACGGGTCCGTAAGACATGATTTCAGACCCTTGGCGAGCAGGACGCTCGAAAGCTTTTGGTGGAAAAGGAACGGGCTCTGTCGCATTCCATACAAACTCTTGCGTAGTCTTAGGACGCGCCCCGTTCTATCATCGTCCCCTTTAGGTTGCTTCATGTATATTTCTTCAGGTAAATCGGCTGTTAAGAAAGCAGTGACCACATCGAACTGATGGGCGTATAATTTCTCTGCCGCGGCGATGCTTAGCACTAGGCGGATTCCCTCATGGCGGGCAACCGGGGAGAATATCTTGTCTGGATCGAAATCTCCAGACTCTGGACGCTGACGGAAACCCCGCAGAACAAGCCTCGCCTTGTAAATTTTGTCCAAAGTTCCAGGAGTCTGTTTCACGCGGAATATCCAACGCGAGTCAAGTGCTCTCTTACCTCTTGGAAGGTCAGCCTTTTCCCAGACTTTGTTTAGTCGTATGCTGGCCAGTTCAGATTGTATTGCCGCATCCCAAAACTCGCTTTCGGGACCTCTGGTGGCTTCATCGTACGACATGGGTACATTTGTACCATCGCTTATGTCGTCAAGGAGCTCGTTTTCCATTTCGGAATGATGCTGCACAATGAAGACCTCGGTGTTCCCAGGTTGTTCATCGTCTTCAGCAATGAGACGTTTTGGTTTCTTGATGCTAGCTCGGGGCCTCAAATTTCTGCTGGGGGCCTCTTGACTTTGCTCTTCAGGGGCACCTTGATCATGCTCATTATGAGACTTATCTGCGGACGCCTCTTGAGGCTCCTCATTATTTTGATCTTCAGAAATGGATTCTTCTTCAGTTGAGTTGCCGTCATCCACATCCTGTCCGGTTTGCGGAGAGGCCGGATTGGTCAGCGGGGGCCCTCTAGTGAAAACCACGTCTTTTGACTTGATAATTGACGAGGTCTTGGGGTCCCATAGTCTGAATCCCAATGAGTTTCGTAGATAACCGACCAGTTTAACGGGTGTGCCTCTTCGTTCGAATTTTCTGGGGTGATCCTTTTGATTTCGAGCGAAACATTTCTCTCCGAACGGTCGCAGGGCCTCTAGGTAAGGTTTCCTGCGATACACGATTTCGTACGGAGTGATTCCCAGAGCTTCATGGATCAAAGTTGCGTTCTAAACAAAGACGCAGTAGTTTACGCATTCTGCCCAGAGAAATTTCTTATTCTCTAGACCTGCTCCAATGAGAACAGCTCGTACCAAATTTGCAATTGTTCGGTTTCCTCGTTCGGCCGTCCCGTTCAAAGTTGGATTCCTAGGAGGGGAAAAGGTTTGTTCCGCTCCTATGTTATCAAGGATTCCTTTGACTGACTGATTCCGGAACTCTCGTCCTTCGTCTGAATGAAAACGAAGAACTTCCCTTCCAACTGTATTTTTAAACCAGCGAGTGTAGTGTAGGATGCACGGAATAGCCTCATCCTTGGTTTTCAAAAAATAGACCTTTTTGAATCTTGAAAATTCATCGCTGATTAAGAGGAAGTGATTTGAGTTCCCGAGGGACTGAGTGGCAGGGCTACATAAGTCCGCAACCACGTATCCAGGACGATCAGGCTTCGCAGATTTAGGTCTGCTATGATAAGCTATCCTGGTTTGCTTGCCCATAACACAAGCTTCGCATTGATCCATGTCATCTACATACTGAATTTTCTGTAAATCGAGAAAGCGTTTGACATACGCCTTGTTGATGTGAGCCAGTAGCTCATGCATCTCTCGGAGACTGACCTTCCCGCGTTTATTTGTGACGTCGTCGGTAACTGGGTTATCCGTATCAAACTCGACGGTTTCTTGCGGGCAGGCAGTAGCGTGTTCCTCTGAGCAGTTGTCTGAATCGGAGGATATTCCAAAATCCTCGACGTATCCAGGTTTGCTGACAGTCAAGCGATACAGTCCTCTTTCACAAGGAACTGGTATGCATACATTATCTCGCTTAATCCGCAGAACACGTTCACAGACTTCTATGCCGAACCCGGCGTTAATCAGCTGGCTTATTGACAATAAATTCTTTCTCATTTTCTTGACCAGAAGGACGCCTTTGATGTCCAGATTCAAAGGACCGTTTTCCGTTGGAACCGTCACTTGGATAGTACCTTGACCTGAAACCTGCAGGCTGTGGTTGCTACCGAGTCGGACTTCGCGAACGTCCGTGTTCCTGGAGAACGTCACGAACCACTTCTTGTTGTTAATGATGTGATTTGTGGCTCCTGAATCAAGGAGGAAATGTTCACATGACCTATCAAGATTGTTGTTGACGGTGATGAGAGCCTCCGCAATGTTTGCCCTGGGTCGTGGTCTCGAGTGTGTAGTTCGGCGTTGCCCTGAACTGCCCATGTTGATCGGATTCTGAGACTGACTTGTGCTAGAGGATGCATTATTAAATCCGTTGTTTCTAGCTGGGCGACGGCATTGGCTTCTTACATGTCCTCGAGCGTTACAATTGTAACATGTAATGTCAGCTTGGTTTGGCCTGGAACCAGAGCTGAAACGTCTCTGGCCACGATTTGAGTTGCGCGCATGATTACCGTCAGTACCAGGTCTGCGCCTCTGGAATCTGCGTCTGAATCTTCCATTTCCCAGTCTCATTTGAGATACCAAGGCAGTAGCTTGATCTATAGAGCTACTTTCTGGTGATTGCCTGGTAGCCTCCGATTTGATAACCTCGATGAGATCCTCGAGATTCTGATCGGTGTCTGGCCTGGCTGACCATCCCATACGTAGTGGTTCCCAGTTCGATGGAAGTGCCTTCAGAAGTTGGGCTACTTTGACTTCAGAGTCCAGATGAGCCCCTGATTCAAGTAGTTTAATTTCAAGGTTTCTGAACACAGTCAGGTTTTCTTCAATAGATTTTCCTTTAACAAATCTGAATGCCATGAACTGGGTGATTGCTGTTCCTTTACGTAGGGTCGCTCGGTTGTTGAAACGATTGTTTAGCTGAGTCCACATTTCTGCAGCCTTTATCATATCAACTTCTCCGTAGAAAAGTGAAACAATTAACTTTTCATGGATAGATGCAAAGAGCAATTGTCTGGCTCGTTTGTTTGCCTTGACAAATTTGTCTGCTTCAATTTGCTGCTCGGGCGTTAGGCCGGTTGCCCCTTTCTCTTTGACGGGCATCTTGAGAGTGCCATTAACGCACTCCCAGATGTTTTCCTCGTTTTGAAGAAAGATGGGCATGAGACTCTTGTACGCGATCCAGTTGTTGCCGTTCGGCGCAAGAATAACCGGACATCTCATCGGGTTGTCGGTTTTCTTGCATTCGTCCGTGTCCGGCATGGTAAGATTTTACCGATTGCACGGAGTAAGTAATTTGAACTCTTTACTCACCGCAGCGCCGTTGTCAGCTGGAGTGCTTCGTGCTGATAACGAGTTGAGATTTGGAAGGTCGGAGGTTCGCACACTGCTGTTCAAGAGCTAAGAGTCCTGGACGAAGTTTTACCAGAAGTGTTTATTGAAAGTACGAGTTCGACTTATATACCTTGTGATATTGAGGGAGAGGGAGAGGCATGAGGCCTCCCTGAGAAAATAACCTTACAGCTCCAGATACACACTGACATGAGAATACGAAAATAGCTAAAAACTTCAATACTAACATCTCGATAATCTTAGAAAGTATATCAACGACTGAGATGGGACGATAATTATGAGCCCTGTTACGCGCCCCTTTGCGCTTGAAAAGAGGAATGATGCGAGTCTGCTTGAGTGCCTTGGGGAAGACGCCCAACTCGAAAGTGAGATTAAAGATACTAGCAAGGGGAACCGCTACTGACGCGGACACCACCTTAAGGAGCCTATCCGGAATTCCCGATACGACATAGCTCCAACCCGCATGAATACCAGACAATGCCTCCTGAACCTCACTAGCGGTTATGGGCTCAAGCGAAAATTCCGGAATACAGGATGACGCAACCAGGCCTCGAAGCCTGGGCAGAATGTCACGACTGAGGTCCAGGGAAGCAGTGGCCTCTGGGCCTACCGAAACAAAATGCCGGTTCAGCTCAGCCGCAATGCCCTCTGGATCAACAAGACTACCACCCGGAGTGTCGAGCTCACACGGAAGTTTGACAACAGCTTGACTCAGACCACAGGTCCCGTTGATGAAGCGCCAGAGAGCGGAAGCATTTCCCTGAAGACTAGAAAACTTTTTAAAATAAAAGGCTCTTTTGGCCTTCGACAAGGCAGCCCGGAACCTTTTGAGGCTTACATAGTACGCTGTTTTGGAGTCAGCGGAGCGATTTTTACAATACCATTTGTGGAGCTTATTTACATTTGCGCGCAGCCGAATAAGGCCAGCGCTGAACCTGAACTCTGAACTAATACCGGCCCGGGGGACAGGTTGTCCAACGGGGAAAGCCTTTTCATACATGTCTGCGAGGGCGTCCGTGAAGCAGCCAAGTGCCCCATCAACGTCACCGAAGGTTGCCAGACTAGACCAGTCGTGGCGAACGATACGGCGTGAAAAATCAGCGATACCCTCACTATCATGCAACCTACGGACACGCCCCTCGACAACAAGCCGCGAGCGAGCGGAAGTAGGACGACCTGATAAATGTAGGAAGACTGGATAGTAATCAGAGACAGACGGGTCTCGAAGAACCCCTGGCTGTAACTCTAAAAACTCGCTACAATTTCTGACCGCGATGTGGTCAAGGCAAGTTGAGCTGACCTCACCCGTCTTATGCCTGGCAAATCTTGTGGCTTGATCAATGAGATGCTGAAAGCCAAGAGCCGAAAAGTAACGCTTGTGCTCATCCCTACGGGACTCAGACAGGAGATTAACATTCGAATCCCCGACCACAATACATGGGAGGGACGGAGTGGATGGAAGAAAACGATCCAAATGATCGAGGAGAGTACTGCAATGTACGAAGTTAGACGAGTACATACCGACAACGTGGTATTCTTGATCAAGCTTCCTGACATGAACCCTGACAAGTTGAACATTACTATCCGCGCTGCAGAGCGTGTCAGAGGAGAGGATAACGCACGACGTTCGCACAAAGATGCCGACACCACCGCCCTGCCTTCCGTCTCCCCGGCAAGCCGCCACGAGAGTGTATCCTGGGAGACCGTAGCATTCAACGCTGAGTTGGTCGAGCCAAGTTTCGCTAACAACAACCGCATCGAATCCGGAGCTCCCAGCCCCAACGAGGTGGCCAAGAAGCTCTAGTTGCCCCGCTCTGCGGAGGCCACACGTGCCAGCATTGAAATGAACAATAGAAAAACTGCTGAAACGAACAGGGAAGTCATCAAAATATCTGCAGGCAAGAGAATTGCCGTCAAGACTATCAGGATATTGGTGACAAGGACTGTAACGATCGAATTGGTTCATGAGCTAGGGGAAGAACAATTATGCACGATAAATTACAAGAAATCATGAGGTCGCTAGACTCTAGAGATCGTGAACTTTGACTTCGTCTTTTTGGGAACAGCCTTGCGGCTCTCAACGTTGACAGCATCACCCATGAGGGGAACAATGGAGAGAAGGCTTTCGAACAATACCGCCAGTTGAGGTGAAATAGTTCTCAGGAGGTTGAGCACGGGTTTGAACTTCTTGGAGGATGTGTCCTGAGTGTTCCTTTTCTTCTCCTTAGGTGTCTCCTCCTTCAGAAGTTTACCGCGTTGCTTGTCTTCCACGTTGTCGGGCTTGAGCTTCCGCTGCTTCTTAGTCTTCGGTTTCGGGATGCATGTGCGTCCGGGTAGGTTTACGACAACCTCCTGGCCGTCCTTCTTCTGAGCCGTGATGGTCCGAACCACCGATGCGTACGTTTTATGGGGAGCTTCCGAGGTGGACGATTCCAGCTTTGAGTCTTTAGATCCACTCTGAAGATCAACGATGTCAACCTCAACGTCCGGATTTTGTGCTTTGATTTGTTGGATCACTCGATTTTCCATGATCGTTTTTCGCTTCTCAAGCTCGCAAGCCCTGAGTGGGCAACTGTTAGAGTCTGACGTGTGAGGTCCTCGACAGTTGACACATCGCGGTGAGTTTCGACAGTCTCTTATCTGGTGACTTAAGCCGCCGCAGCGACGGCAGGCCATCTGATTAACGCATCCTTCTGCCCGATGTCCGAATTTCAAACATTTGTAGCACGTGATTGGTGCTCTGGCGTGAAGAGTCACCTTATGGACCCTGTAACCAAGAGTCACGGTCGACGGTGGTACACGGGCAAACTGCAGCAATACACGATTTGTGGGAAACGCTGTGAGGGCACCGTTGAGCATTCTTCTGGAAGTCTCCCGGCGAACGGCCTTGACACCGACCGAACCCAGCTCCTCAAGCATGTCTTCCTCGGAGAAGCCCAGATCAACATCATTAATGCGGGTCCAGATGAGCTCAAGGTCGTGACTTCGCGTGAGCACCGGGGTCCCAAGCAAATTGTCGAGAAGCTTGACCTGGTTGGCTTGCTCAACCGTATCGGTCCAGACATTTATAATTCCGAAGCTGGATTCAGGTCTGGCGAATGGAAATTTCCTGTAAATGGCCGAACACAGGGGTAGCAGGCCGCCGTCGAACGGAACACCAGAGATCTGCTCAACTCCATCAACCATCGTACACACCCGCTTTGAGACAACGATCTTGAACAGTCCCCTGCTGGTCCTGCCCAACCGATGCATCGGTTCTGATGCATCGGTTTGAGTCGACACTCTCCAGGGGAGTGTCGACTCAAACTCACTGAACGGACGTATAGAGTCCGGCAGAGCCGAAAGTTTCAGGGAACAATCCGTCCCGAAATGGCCTCTCACAGGCGAGTTCCTCGAACCCAGAGATGCACTGAGTCACAGGCCCCCCAACGGGGTGCCAGAACAGAGACGCAGACCAGAGAACCTGCAGTGGGCACCCTGCAGGGTTAAAGTAGCAGCCGTGGTGAGCAAGCATTCGGCAAATATGGGAACGGTTACGGCTGTAGCTCGGAGGGCAAAAAGGCCATCGTCCTTTGGAACGGTGAGAGTAGCTGATTCTCGGTTCAAATGGAGGGCGGTCTTAGTAGCGTGAATTGACCAATTGTCGTTCATCAACTTCGCCATGGAAATCAGACAGCGTCGCATGCCGGGAACATAGAGAACATTAGCAAGCTCTAAAAGGGTTTCACCGGCAGACGAGTCAATTGAAAGGCGAACCTCGCCATCACCCAGAGCCTGGAGGGGCTGACGGCCACCAACGTTAACGTGGCGGGGCGTCGAGAACTCCAGATAATTACGGAAGAAGGCGAGATTGTTGCAGAAGTGCGAATTAGCACCGCTGTCAATCAACCATAGCTAGGCCTCTTGAACATCAGGGGAGATATGAGCCATGTTAGCCTCAAGATCGGAGCCGAGCGGATCTTCAGCCGCAACTGCATAAGCAGATGGGCGGGAGGTCCGTCCAGGCGGCTGGCGACGCGATCGCTGGTCCGACTGCTGAGATCGCGGGGGAGCTGATCTCGGAGCTCGTGAAGCATTCTGTGCAGAGCCGACTGACGAGTTTTGAGGCGGGCGACGAGTCTGGGGATAGCCTCTGGGACGAGAGTTTGAATTCATTGGTGGACGCGCCTGGGCTTGGGGGTTATGCGAGTAGTTGGGCTGATAGCGAGAAAAACCAGGAGGGTTTCTGCGAGGAGGCTGATATCTATTGTAGTTGTTATTGCTATTGTAATTCTGGCGATTACGGGAGCGAAAGTTATTATTGAGAGATAGACGGGAGAAGAGAGCCGTAGGGGCTGCGTGAGAAATGTCCTCACGACGGAACACCTCGTCACGCAGGAGTAAATACAATTTAGACACCTTTTTGTCCTCAGCCGCACAGTGGGCCGGGAGCGGACAAAAATAGTTCCCTCTCCCAAAGTGCGCCGCCGCGCCGTCCACCTGAGAGCGCTCAGGCAGCTATCCCGAGGAAGGATTTCTATTCGGTCCTGACGCGTTACAGGGCTTCATTTCAATTCTGATTGTGCAGCAAATACATATAATGCATCATCAAAGAAGTTCATGTTTTGATGGTCCAATAGAGATAGGGAAGGCTTTGGCGGCAATTATGGGGAGAAACTCTGAGCCTTCACGCAGAGGGCTGCCGCGGATGCTTGCGAAAAATCGTTCTAGCAAGTGTGATACAGCCTGATACAAATCGAAGCTAGGTTTTTCTGATTCCTAGGAGAGAGGAGAACACTCTGGAACTGGTTTTAGCTGCGGACACCTGCGGGTTAGGATTTCCGATCGGGTTAGAGTCCGGAAAGCAAACCGACGCGTTCGACATGTTGTTGTTGGCCAGGAAAATGTCTTCGCAAGCGCGCGAGGTTCACGTATACTCTGTTTTGAAGTCGTCCGGGTTCCCCGAACGAGCCGTGAAGACATTTGCCGCTGCTGATTTATGCATGAGATCGAGATCTTCTGGAAGAGTGCAAACTTTGTGTCGCGCTGAAAAAAGGCTTGATGGAATCCTTCGAAGTGTCCTATCGCGAGCTCTTCCACATTGCCCTTGCGAATGACAAGAAGCTAGTGCCATGTGTTGAAGGTCTCAGAGCAGCCCACCCGGGACTGGGGCCTTACCAGCTGGAGGCTCTCAGATACTTCCTGCGTACGAGTTTCCTGCCGGCTTTGAAGCGAACTTGGAAAAACAAAAGTCGGCACCGCGGAGACTTCGAGTCAGTCTGCGCATCTTGGTTGGAAGATAAGTACGTCGGCGTCGTGTCCAGTGAATCAGCTGCAGAGGCTACTGATTTTCCAGAAGAACGGTTTATGGTTGAAACCGATTCTTTGGACGAAGATATCGTTGTCTCTGCTGCTCATCCTGAAGATGAGGAATCTGTTCATCCTCCTCCTTCCGGAGAAGAGATTGCGAGTAGCACGAAACGTAGTCGAGGACGACCGCAGAAAAAGTTCGAGGATTGCTGTGAAAAAACCAAGCGCAGAATCGTGAACCGAGACAAAAGAAGTGAATGCAAAACAGGGACCCTACGGGACGAACTGGGAAACGCAGTACCAAAATTCCAGATAGAAAGTCACCTGACTCATGTGTGTAGAACACTCTTCAAGGCAAGTCATACGAGCGAGGACAATACACCGGAGGGCACGATTCGGCCCACCGGGATAAATCTGGCAGAGGCAGATGTCTCGAGAGCTCTGGCTAGCCTTTCCAAAGCATCTGCTATGGGTCTCGATGAGATTCCAAGCGGAATACTGAAGGACTTGGAGGAGGTTGGAAGAGGATACATTGTCCAACTATTCAACAAAATCCTAAATGGAGAGGAAGAGATACCAAGGGACTGGAAGGAAGGGAGACTTGTCATGATAGAGAAGCCGAATTCTATCAGAGGCAGGTTGCTCTCCTACAGACCAATCACGATATCCCCTGTACTTTATCGAATTTTCATGAAGATCTTAGGAACCAAGATCTCAGAGTGGATGGAAGATAAGATACTGATAGGGGAGGCGCAGGCCGGGTTCCGAAAAACTCGGAGAGGTGAAGATAACATATTCATCCTCACGAGTGCTATCGAACTGTCCAGACGACAGAAAACCGGACTGGTATGCTGCTTCTTGGACTGCTCGGCTGCGTATGATCGTGTTTGCAGGACGACGTTGTGGAAAACCCTTAGAGAGCTAGGGATGGATCAAACGTGGATAGAATTACTCCGGAACATATATTCCGGGACCAGATGCAAACTGGTACACGGAGAATATACTTCGGATTGGGTGGATACCAAAGAGGGGCTGCGTCAAGGCTGCCCTGCCAGCCCAATTCTGTTCCTGCTGTACATCGCTTCCTTGGAGACCCATCTACAGAACAGTGGACTAGGCTTCCGAGTGAAGAAACGAGGAGACTTCTGGAATGTTCGAGAAAAGAAATACCTCAACATTGCCGCGCTCCTCTTTGCTGATGACCTCATACTGATGGGAAGAAATTTCACAGAAATGGGTCGATTGCTAGAAATCACATCGCGGTTCGGCGATGAGAGGAAACTATCATTCAACCCGACAAAAAGTGCGATAGTAGTTTTCTCGGAGTACGGTATAGGACCAGAGAGACCTTTACTAGTCCAAGAGAAAGTAATACCCAGGGATACGCACTATAAATACCTGGGCATCACTGTGTCAGCCTCTGGGAACTACCTAGATCGCCAGGAGGTCATCTGGGCAGAGAAATCCCAAACGGCTCAGAACCAACTGCGCGCCAGAGCGCTTTGGGGTTTCAACAGATTTGAGATCTCCAAGGCCTTATGGAAAGCGGTAGCCGTTCCGTCGCTCACCTACGCGAATGCAGTTACAGTAATGTCCAAAACTCTGGAAAGAAAAATATCAACAGCCCAAAACGCGGCGGGGAGGTATGCTCTTGGTGTCCCCACCTACAAAGTGGCAAATGAATTCGTCACTGGCGAACTGGGCTGGTCTTCATTCAGGGCCCGAGAAGCCCAGAGTAAGATACGATACTTCAACAGAGTGAAATCCATGTCTGACGACAGATGGCCGAAGGCCATACTGAATATGATGGATGAAACCGGAGTGGAAACGAAGGCCGTCCGAAGGGCACAGGAATTGTGCAGGGAGTTCAGATGTGAAGACATCACAATGACTCATACGGATCAAGGCAAACCTCTCCATGGGATCTTCAATAGAGCGATCAAGAAAAGGATACGCGAAGTAGAAACGGCAAACTGGAAAGACTCGATGAGTCAGAAGGATAGCCTCGCCCGATACAGAACCTATGCTGTTGAGATGGGGGCAAAAATAAACCCATACGACAACAGTCGAGGATCAACTCTACTTGCGCTGAGTCGTGCAGGTATGTTGAGAACCAGGAATGTAAGGAGACACTCCGAGCCGGGATTAGAACCAACATGTGTCAAATGTGGAGTATACCCGGAAACCCTGAGCCATGTCATCTGGGAGTGCAATGAAGCATATCATGAGGAGGAGGAAACACTAAATCGACTGGGACTCGACGAAAACCCTTCTCCGGAGATGACAAGCCACACCAAGAGACTCCTGCAGCAGTGGGAGAAAGAAACTTGCTATATCCGCTGAGATTACTCGCCACTGAAGTGAAAGTGTCATATACGTATGAGGATAAATAAATACCAATACCAATACCAATACCAAGTTCAGAAGGTCCGCAAAGATATGAGCGAGGAGCTGATTCGGCGAGCCGCGGTTCAACAGGGATACACTCCAGAGAGAGCCCTAGCCCTTCTGCTGCATAACTCTCTCAGTAAAAGCCAGTACGAAGATATTCGGCTCTCGGCAAAGAGCATCGGATTCGACATCTGTCCTCCATACAACGAGGTCAGAGCGGCCAAGACTGATTGTTACCCGGAAAATATTGTGGTAACCGAGAAGGAGAGCAGTGTCGATTTACAGTCTCTTCTGAATCACACTGCTCGTCGATTGCTCACGTCGCACAGTGGTTCAAAACGTCGATTTAGGATCCGAAAACTCAAGTCAGAGATGAGTTGTTTTGGGTATTGTTCCATGCTCTACTAAGGTTGGAGACTTAGAAACTGAAAGCGGATCCGCCGCTAGAAGGAAAACAAAAGATCTAGGCAGTATCAAAACACGACTGAAATCATGCCTCGGAATCGACGTCTTTCTCATTCTTTTGTTGCTCGTGGAAGCATGTGCACTGAAACGTTGTGCTATGGAACGAAGAGAGACCTGTGAGCTACGACACATTCTAAGCTTCATTTTAACCACTCGCTTGGACCGCACAGACAGTCTCTAGGTTGCACGATTTTGATCGCGATTTCTGCCGAAATTTCCCGATTTTTGTGCTTTTTCTCGTCTCTTGAATTATATGGTCCACGCGAGTCCACGTCTCGTGATTTCTTCTCCGGGATTCCTCAGACTTCCAACTGTCTTATAGTGAAGAAAACCGATCCGCAAGTTTCCGCCCCGCTGATTCCGAACGTTTTTTCAGAAATTCGAATTAGCATACCCCGTCAACGTTTCATCGAAAAATGGATCGAAGTTTATCGGGATGCCGACTTTCTGAGACAATTATTGCAATTCATTGTGGCGAATCAGAACGTCGATCAAACAGCAGTTTCGAATACAAGCGATTTGCGCCGTCAAATTAGCAAACTTGCAGCTCGTGTCAGGGATCGATTTGTCATCTGCCAGTACAAGCCGGAGAGATTCTATACCGACAACTCTGAATGGGTAAACGGCCAGGACTTCGAATTCCGTGTCACCGTGGTCGAGGAACATCCGATGCCTTCGACATCGGCGGGAGGAAGACCACAAAAAAGTTTCTCAGACTTGTCCGAAAAATACCAGAAAGAGAGAATTCGTCATTTATTGGATGAGGGGACTGAACAACTGGCATTGGCCACTCAACTCTCAATGCATGCGGAAGGCGATCGTAAGGGTGCACGAGCAATCAAGACGGCCTTCGAGGAACCACCTCAAGTCAATGCTGGCGGCTGCGAGAACTCACGACCTCTTTGCCCGGAAGGAGCTCTTGGTGTGTTTATGGACTGCAAGATGACCAGAACTTCCTACAATCGGATGAGAGAAGTTTCGGTGTCGTTGAATCACAATTTGATGCCTTCGTACCATGTGATCCTCGAGGCCAAGAGGGCGTGCTATCCACCCGATGCCGACATAAGCGTCAATGAAACAAGAGCTGAAGTGCGGCTCCAAGCCTTGTTAGACTTGACTTGCGCGCGGTTGTGCGATGTCGTATGTCCTGCTCTGGAAAAATTCATAGATGCCGGGCAACGAGATTTCACCCTGTTGAGCAAATGGGGTTTGGACGGCTCCGGGAATCAAAGCCGTTACAAACAGAGATTCAGCGATTCATTCATGGACGATTGCTGTTTGTTGGTGTTTACTCTCGTGCCTCTTGAGCTTCAGTCCACACGCGGTCGGTCGCACGCTTGGCTAAATCCAGTTCCCGGCTCCACTAGGTTTTGTCGACCGCTGAAATTCATTTTCACGAAAGAGACCATCGAGACTATTGTCAACGAAGTTGCCCTCATAGAATCTCATATCAAAGATTTGACGCCCACCAGAGTTTCCATCCACGGCATTGAGATACGAGTCTCCCATCAGATGCTGTTAACGATGGTGGACGGCAAAGTCATTAATGCTCTCACCGGTACAAACTCTACTCAGAAATGTTATATTTGCCAGATGACTCCGAAAGAATTCAGAAACAGCTATCAGCGCCCTCCAGATGTCACTCAAAACTACAGATTTGGTTTGTCAATATTACACGCTTGGATCAGATTTTTTGAGTTTCTTTTACACTTGGCGTATCGCTTGGATATAAAGAAGATAACCCCAAGCAAGGAGGAGAAAATTATCGTAGAGAGGAAGAAAAAGCAAATTCAGAGAGATTTCAGAGTCAGACTTGGCCTCAATGTCGATCAGCCGAAACCTGGATTCGGCAATACTAACGATGGAAATATGGCCAGAACGTTCTTCGAGAATTCGGCTGTTTGCGCTTCGATCACCGGACTCGAAGAGAGTTTCATTTTAAGATTTAGAGTCATTCTGAAAGCTATCTCATCGAAATCTCAAATCGATCTTGACAAGTACGAGGAGTACATCGTAGAGACAAGGGGTCTGCTGAGTAGTATTTACTCATGGTTTGAGCTGACTCCGACTCTACACAAAATTCTGGATCACTCGCCGCAAGTGATTCGATATTTCTCAGTCCCGATGGGCATGTTGACAGAAGAAGCTCAAGAGGCGCGTCACAAGGAGTGCCGCCACTTCAGAAGGCACAACACGAGGAAGATCTCTCGAGAATATTCGAATCGCGATTTACTCAATTTCCTTCTCCTCTCATCCGATTTCGTTGTAAACGAACACAGGATAAGCGTGAAAAGCAAAGAAAAAACAACTGATCGAGATGTGTTGTCAATGCTTCTGAGTCACAGCCATTCAGACATTCGCGAGTCAATCGAACTGTTGGAAACTCAGTCGGACTCGGAGTCCTCTGAAGCTTCTGAGCAGTCCGTCGACTCCGAACGCCTGGATCACTGCGGACCGACCGAGTTCGGGTCTGGAGATGATGAAACGGACTAGATTAAGGCGGTTCCAATTGAAATTTTTTAGAATCTATGGTAAAAACCGTTCCAAAATATGTCTAAGTCAAAATATGTTTGATGTAATAAAAATGATGTTAATGAGACCTCTGAGATAATTTGGAAATCTCTTCCCAAGTCTTCATTTCTCATCTGGGAGCTCGAAAGTTCAAAAAAAAACGATAAAATAGTTTTCGGATCCTAAATCGCCGTTTCGGACCACTGTGCCGTCGATTCCTGAGACTGATATTTCAGCAGAGGAGGGCGACCTGAAATTGTTAGCAAAATGGGGGTGCGACGGCTCGTCGGGTCACAGCCAGTATAAGCAGCGTTTCGCCGATTCCACAGCTTCAGATGCAAGCATATTCTTGACATCTCTGGTCCCTCTTGAACTTCAGAGTCGCGAGGATACATCCAGAATTGTTTGGCAGAATCCTAGACCGTCCTCCACATGGTTCTGCCGTCCTATAAGATTCGAATTCATAAAGGAGAGCACCAAAGTGATAGAGTCGGAGATTGAGAGAGTGGAAACCGAAATCGCTAAGCTGGAACAAACCATAGTCAAAGTCGGCAAGCTTTCGATTTCCATAGAGATGATCTTGTCCATGGTCGACGGCAAAATCCTCCAAACCATCAACTCCACTCCGTATATGTTGAAATGCTCAATTTGTGGGGCGTCACCGAGTGAGATGAATAACCTCGAGCTCGTGTACGCAAGCCCTTCACCTCCAGATACATGTGCATGTCTCCTCTCCACGCTCGTATAAAATTCATGGAATGTTTACTGAAAATATCCTACAGACTCACTTCCAAAGTGTGGAAGGCCTCAACGAAGGAATTTAAAGAAACGAGGCTGAGGCAAATGAATAAGATCCAGAGCGCGTTCAAAGTACAACTCGGACTGAACGTCGACATTGTGAAACAAGGCACAGGTACCTCAAACGATGGCAACACATCGAGGCGCTTTTTCGCAGATCCGTGTATAACGTCTCAAATTACCGGCTTGGACGAAAACCTAGTGAAACGGTTCGGGACGGTTCTTGACACGATTTGTTGTAATGGTTGCATCAACGTTGAAAAGTTTGATCGCTATTGTTTCGAGACAGCTTCCTTGTATGTGCAGCTGTACCCTTGGTACCCGATGCCAAATTCTGTCCATAAGGTCCTAGTCCACGGTAGCAAAATGATCGCTGAGGCATCCCTGCCCATAGGTCTTCTGAGCGAAGAAGCTCAGGAAGCGCAGAACAATGTGTTCCGCAACATGCGGCTTTCTCATGCGCGGAAAACGGACCGTTCAGCTACCAATAATGATGTGATAAAAATGATGCTGGCCCTTTCCGATCCATACATTAATACGTTCAGAAGCGATAGGAGAGCACACAACTCTCACGTAAATGAGGACGTACTAGAGATGCTGAGATCGAGCGAGGAGTAAACTGATGGACTCCTGTCTCAACCATATAAAGGGAAGAGAAACATGATGAACGAGAAACGAGAGTGTTTTCTCTTCTCTGTGTTCAAAGAGCGGTGTTCGCATCCGTCCTCCGAAGCGAGCTAGAGGGAGCGCAGATAATAACCCGCAGAAGTTCGCAGCTGAAATCTGTCCCAGAGTCTTCTTCTAAGTCTCAGGTATCGGGAAGTACTCACCTCGACCTATAGCACGCTCTATCACGCCTTCTATTACGAATTTTCGCACGCGTCTGTCGCAGCTCTCGTAGCGAAGCCGAAGCTCTCGACTTTGTTTTCTAATTGCTGCCAGCGCTTCCTAAGGCCTGAAGACCACCTTTGAGATAGACTCGATCGATGATTGAACATATCAAACGTAAACAGGCTGAAGAATGAAGTGAAACTACGCTCAGAAGGCAAAAAGAAAGCAGCCGCGAGACGGGTTAACATCTGCGCTCCCTCTAACTCGCCTCGGAGGACGGATGCGAACACCGCTCTTTGAACACAGAGCTTTCCGGACTCTAACACGACCGGAAATCCTAACCCGCAGGTGTCCGCAGCTGAAACCAGTTCCAGAGTGTTCTCTCTCGATTTGTATCAGGCTGTATCTTTGCTTGCTAGAACGATTTTTCGCAAGCATCCACGGCAGCCCTCTGCGTGAAGGCTCAGAGTTCCTCCCCATAATTGCCGCCAAAGCCTTCCCTATCTCTATTGGACCATCAATGTGTCATCGGCACAGTGAGTAATAACGGGTCAAAAGAATTAAGAAGTATTCGTCTAGGGAAAAATTTCTCCCCGCAGTCGTATCAGAGATTTGAACTAGGGAACACCTTTTCCCCAGTATTCGTTTGGGCGTTGTCAGGTTGGAAGCAGATAGATGTATGTATCGTAGGAATTGACAAAGCTGAGTATCGAATGAGGCACCCATGGTCAACTTTGTATGCCGTAGAGTCCACAAAGTTCCGCGCGAAAAAGCCAATTATCTGTCGTTTCAGTTGCTGAAACTTCGTTTTTCTGTCATTGGAATCTGGTCATGAGACATTCATCAGAGCAGTGACCAGCAACTTGCAATGGTGGTGCAATGGGCCACTCACGTCACATCCGTCCCTTCGGGGCGCCCCTATAAACGGAGTTCTCCGTTAAAATTCATCTCGCTCAATATGTCTCGGATGACGATAATTGAGGATCCGAGATGCGAAATAACGCCGAGCGTCAACGAGGCCATATCACGATCAAGAGAGGTCCAATCAGGGACGATCAGAGCCTTGGACGTCTGTGATATGGAAGCCAGGAAAAGACGATCAAGAGCTTTTAGGTCTAACCGCAAAAGGGGTGAAAGTCATAGAAGACCGGATCGCCGAACACGTAAAGGCAGTTTCCGCTCTCTCTGCAGACGAACTTGAGCTGAGAAGAGAGACCGGGGCTGCAGCACATGAAGCAAGGAAACAGGAACTGCTGCAGAAATATGGAGTTCACGCCTATACCCAGACCACCGAGGCGATGTTCAAGTACATGGCCGAGGAGGTACAGGCGGTGGGTATACTCGTAAATAGAAACGAGGAACGAACCGGCCAGGGAAGGCAAAGGGATTTCGATCAACCTGGGCCATCCAGGAGAGGCGAACCCGGGGAGCGTGGAAGAAGGACGGAAAGAGCCTTCAACCCCAACCGACGAAGGAACTCAAGGTCCAGATCGAGGACCTACGGCGAAAATGATCGCAGTAGGAGCAGAGGTCGATCCTCTCCAAATAAGCGTGTCAGGTTCGAAGCCTCGCAGGAGGATAGAGGACAGTGGAGAGGGCGCAACGACAAACCCCGATGGCAGAACGAAGCCAGCGAGGAACGTCAACGCCCCAGGCCCCAACAACAACAACGGCCACAGTAGCAACAGCAACAACGCCAACAACCGAGGAGAGGCACCGAGGGCCCGCCGGGAGGAGGAAGAATCCTAACGGCGAGGAGTGACCATCAAGACCGGTGCTCCTAGCCGGAGGAAGAGGCGCCGAGGAGGGACCCGAGCTGACGAAAGAGCAGAATCCGGTTACACCCTCCGAATCTCGGCCCTCAACCTAGACGGAGCCAGAACCCATAGGAAGAAATGGGCGATGGCAATAGAAGAAATCATCAAAAACCAACGCTCGGACATCTTGTTGGTAAGTGAAACTAAACTTATGAATCAGGAGAGGCCACAGAGGTTGGAGGGTGTTAGATGGTTCGGCAACAACAGATCGGAGCCCACAGGTAGACGAGCCTATGGGGGAGTCGGTATAATCGCTACAGATCAATGGAACCTAGAAAAAAAGGGGGAAGGAAATGACTGGATAGCAGTCGAGCTGAGGTTGAGCGGAGAACCATGGATCATAATTTCGATATAATGAATACATGCGGCAGTGGCATCGAATAGAAAACAGATGAAAACCCTATCGGAATTCATTGAAAAAGAATGTACCGGGAAGGGAATCATAATAGGAGGAGATTTTAATGCCCACATCCGCCTATTCACGAATCATAATAATACAAGAGGCAGAATACTCTTGGAGTTTACGGAACGTCATAGTCTAGTAATTCTCAATGCAAAGACGCAACAATTGATTATCTCTTATGCAACGACACGGTTATGAAATCCTTTCAGAGCATGACTGTGGGTCTACGAAAAAATGGCGCCGAAAAATCGGCGCGATCGATACGGCGCGGAAAAAATGGCGCCGAAAGAATGGCGCGGCGAAAACGGCGCGACCCAGAATGGCGCGGAAAAAACGGCGCGGAAAAAACGGCGCGAGCGAACCAAAACTCGAGATTGTTCATTTGAGATTTTCGATTATAATTCTTTGATGCATTGAGAGAACCATTCACTGTCTGCCGATGATTCCACTCGACCATCGATGCGACATCTTCCGCTCACCCGATGTGGCGTACGTCCGTTATCGGAATTCAAGATCGAATCACAGCTTCTCAGCTCGGAGTGCACGAACTTGGGGAGTCGAATGTGATTTCATTGTCAATAGATGTCGGACCGCCAAGTGGTCAAAATCGCGAAGTAATATCAAAGGACTCAGCATTCCTATTCGTGACTCGTGATATTCGTCATCATGGAGATGATGAGTAACAAGAATGGAAAAAAAGATTGCTCATGATGGATATATTTACAACTACGACAAGCCCTTGGCCGATGGGGAAAGCCTCTCCTGGCGTTGTGAACGGAAGAATATCTGCACGGCTCGGATTCACACCAAATCAGGTATTGTTGTGAAAACCCTCGGGATGCATCTATCGCATGACAGCGACCCTGCGAAGATCCGGATGAAACAAGCGATACAGGACATGAAGAATCGTGCTGCCTAAACCGCCGAGCCTGCCTGCCGGGTACTCAACACGACTCTAGACGGCGTTCCCGAGCTCGTCATGGGTATGATGCCGTCCGCCTCTACACTTAAGAAGACCATACAGAATGTCAGGAAGCAACACGCTCATGCTTTTCCCGTACCGACCGATTTGACAGAGTTGCAGATTCCCCCACGATACAGGGTCTTCAAATCAACAGCAGACAGCGAAGAGCCATTTTTACTTGCCGACAGTGGACCCGGTGAAGATCGTATCCTCGTTTTTGCTCGTGAGCGCAATATCACGGAGCTTAAACACAGCATAGTATGGTTTGTAGATGGCACATTTTCGATTGCGCCAGCACCATTCACTCAAGTCTTCGTGATTATGGCGGAGATCAGAAAATCGGTCCATCCGTTTTTTTATGTTCTACTCCCGAACAAATCACAAGCGACTTACTGCCGAATGTTTGTCCTCATCAAATCGCTGGATGAAACCATTCAGCCCTTGTCAATACACTGTGATTTCGAACTTGCGATACACAATAGCATTCGTACAACGTTCCCGAATGCTGCCATCTCTGGTTGTTATTTTCATCTGATGAGCAACATGAGGAAACAAGTCTGCTTGCTGAATTTGACCACACAATACAGAAATGATTTGGAGTTCGCCACATACGCGCGAATGATCATGGCCCTCGCATTTTTGCCGCTGTCAGACCTCGAGGACGGTTTCGAAGCTCTAGCGGATGTGATACCAGCGAATCTTTCTCCTTTGTTGCATTGGTTCGAGGATACTTATATGGGCAGACCGACCAGGCGAGGCATGCGACTCCCAGCGCGATTCCCGAGCTCCATCTGGAGCGTTCATCAGAGGACTATTGATGGGCAACACCGAACCAACAATCACGCGGAGGCGGCCCACAGGCGACTCCAAACAGAATTCAACGTTCAACATCCGACCTTGTGGGTCTTCATCGACAAGCTCCGTGAGAGCCAGAAGGGCCGAGATCATCATTATGAGCAGCTGGTTTCGGGTACCTCGCCCGCAAAAAAACTGAAGAAGCACAAAGACCATGATGAAATAATTCTGAAACTTGTTCGGGAATACGAGCCCGAAAACAAAGTTGCGTATCTTCGTGGCATCGCTAATCGCTATCAGATGAAGAACTGATCATGAATTGATCGAAGTTTGCTATGCGAACATCTAAGATTGATTTTCAGAAGATGAGCAGAGACTGCAGGGACGTCGGTTCAATTTTCGAACCACTGTATATAAAGTTTCGATGATTTGTCCCTTGACCGTTTTTTCTCATTATTCACAAATTGATCTGTACCCATCGAATATCCTTGCCGGGAAGTCGAGGCGTAACGGTCGATAAAATTGCTTTAGAAGCCCCCTAGAATGCTTGTGCTTTCTGAGCTGAGAAGCTGTGAGTCGATCTTGAATTCCGACAACGAATGAACATACGCCACATCAGGTGAGCGGAAGATGTCGCATCGATGGTCGAGTGGAATCATCGGCAGACAGTGAATGGTTCTCTCAATGAATCAAAGAATTATAATCGAAAATCTCAAATGAACAATCTCGAGTTTTGGTTCGCTCGCGCCGTTTTTTCCGCGCCATTCTGGTTCGCGCCGTTTTCGCCGCGCCATTCTTTCGGCGCCATTTTTTCCGCGCCGTTTCGATCGCGCCGATTTTTCGGCGCCTATTTTTCGGCGCCATTTTTTCGTAGACCCCATGACTGTCGATGAGAAAAGGGAAATGACACGGATAAGTAATCACAACCTTATCATCATGTCCTGCCAGGTTGCGATAAGAAAACCTACGGCAAGGGCACGACGAATACGCACCATCTTCTTCTTCTTCTTCTATCTAACTCTATAAAACAGACTGTGCCTAACTCTGCTGTTATCCATGGGCTCACTCACGTAACGGCCGTTGAAGTTTAAACAAACACAGGGTTTTGGCTTACGGTCTGGGTTATCTACAGACATCCACAGTTCACTTCTAGCGGTCATCCAGCGTACGCGACACCGAAAAATCGCTTACCTCCGTGGACTTCGTTGTTATTGCAATGATGATGACATGTTGAGGTGACATGCTTTGTTACGATGATTGAAGTGTGTTGTAGTTTCGTCCGATTTCAGAAACGAAGTTCATTTGGCAAGTTTCTTCGAGGAAAATCGCGTATCAACGTAGATTTTACGAATCGACTGCTCCTTAATGGCCCCGAAGAGGCGTTCTTTCGGGCCTCTGACGGCCCAAGCAAAACGGATGAAATCACGAAGAGATCTAGAGACGCATGACCAAAGGGAACTTAGACTGGAGGGTGACCGGGCTCGAAGAGCCAGGGAGCTGGAAGAAGAACGGGAAATTAGGCTCGAGGGCGATCGACAACGTCATTTAGCGACGATTGCGTCGGAGACACCAGAGCAGCGAGAGGTCAAACTGCAAGCTGGTCGGATGCGATATGGTCAAGCACAATCAGGGCAATCAGCTGAACAGCGATCCCGAAGACTGGGTGAGAATAGAGAACGGATGAGACAAAATAGGCGGTCTTCACATTTTGAGTTGCTCAATGCCGCAAGTCATTACGATCCGCATTGTGAGTATTACAATCACCCGAGTATCGTCATTGAGAGATTGGGCAGCAAGGTGTGTAGTTACTGCCGTGCGTTGAATTTCGTAAATGAGCCTCCTGGTCTATGCTGTGCGGGAGGTAAGGTGAAACTGTCTTATTTAGGGCTCCCACCTGAAACGTTAGCTTCTCTGATTTCCGGCGCCTCCAGAGAGTCGAATCATTTCCTCACGAATATTCGTAAGTACGATTCATGTTTTCAAATGACTTTTTTCGGAGCCACAGAGGTGATACGAGAGAATTATATGCCGACTTTCAAAGTACAAGGACAAGTTTATCATCGGTTGGGATCGTTATTACCTCTTCCGACGACGGAACACCAATTTCTCCAAATATATTCCATGGGGGAGGACGAGGAAGAAACTGATCAGCGCGTTCGGATCAACAGTGGAACGAAACGGGAAATCGTAGTTGCATTACAGAGACTACTCCACGAGAACAATGAGTTAGTTCGAAATTTTAGGACGCGTTTACAGGAGATGCCGACTGAGAATTATGTGGTCGTCATTAGAGCACACAAAACTCCGAATGGGGAGCATGAGAGACGTTTCAACGCGCGTTTCAACAGTAGATGAAGTCGCGATTGTTATGGTAGGAGAGGACTTCAACCGACGAGACATTATTCTTCATCGCCAAAGTGGAGAACTTCAGCGAGTGGCTGAAACTCATCGATCTTACGATGCGCTACAATATCCTCTGCTTTTTTGGAAGGGACAGGATGGATATCATTTCAATATTAAGATGAGAGATCCAAGGACAGGAGGAGAAGGCAACAAAAAAGTCAGTTCAATGAATTTTTATTCCTACCGGTTAAGGATTCGGCAGAATCCAGAAAATCACATACTGAGATGTGGGAGATTATTCCAACAATACGAAGTTGACATGTATGCCAAAATTGAGACCAAACGTCTCCTCTTCATCCGATTGAACCAGAAGAAACTCCGATCAGAGGAGTACGTTCATCTGCGCGATGCTGTCGCCGCCGATGGGAGCGTGAATCCTAACGACGTAGGAAAGATGGTGATTTTACCATCCACATTCACCGGGAGTCCACGTGACATGCACGAATACGCTCAGGATGCAATGACTTATGTTAGGGTGTGCGGGCGACCGGATTTATTCATCACGTTTACATGTAACCCACCATGGAACGAGATTAGAGACCATCTGTTGGCAGGACAATCTTCTTCGTATCGTCCCGATGTAATTGCACGAGTATTCAAGTTAAAGTTGAAATCGATGATCTATTTCCACCTCAAACATCATGTATTCGGAGAGACTCGATGTTGGATGTACTCGATCGAGTGGCAGAAACGTGGCTTGCCCCATGCGCACATTTTGGTGTTGATAAGTTTCGGAGAATTATCGTGCCCGAAACTTGCGTATTTTTTGCGAAGGAAAAAGGAAGACGCGCGTGCTTTCGGCAAGGTAGCTACACTCTCTCATTTATTTTCATTCCCTTCTCATCCAAGCGACGACGGTCATGTGTCGTCAGTGCGTTCTCGAAGATAAGACCAGTAACTCCCCTGAACTCATGAAACACGTTGTAGAGAATTCGACATCTCCCTTGAATTACTTATCAGGTGTGGTTGGTTTCGAAAATTACTCCGGATCAGATTGATGGAATAATCTCTGCGGAAATACCGAACAAGAGGACTGACCCGGAATTATTCGAAATCGTTACAAAGACCATGATTCATGGACCGTGCGGTGCCGGTGAGACGCCGAGTTGAGAAGTCAAGTGCCGAATAAAGGAAGTCAACTCAACGATTGGTGTTATCACTCTCCTAGGGAATCCAACCAGGTCCCCCGAACTAGGCTGTTACATTGCAGCGGTGGGATTCCTTGGCCGAGTGGTAGTGAAGTTACGCAAAGTGCACACTCATCGTTGAAGACAGGATTGAGGAATCAGAGAAGAATGGCGAAAACCGTGGAAGAACAACTGGAAGAAGCGCTGCAGAGGATTGCCCGGTTGGAGGTAAGGGACTCGGGGAAGGATTTCCCGGAGGACGAAGGAAAATCGAAGAAAATTTCACCGATGATGAGGAGCGAGGCAGCGATGGCGCTTGTTGAGAGTTCAATCGAGCCAAAAGCATGGTTGTATGAGCTCACGGACGAGGAAAAGGTGGAGGTAAAAGATAATCTCGAAAGAGAACTGGACAAGAGGCGACGAAGAAGAATTCCATTCAACAGAAGATCGACGAGAGAATCGGATGAGTTACTTGAACTTTTGGCGGAGCTGACGACATGGAGTGCGGAACGAGATGTGAGGAATAATGACCTATGGATTTTGTTAGCAGACTGGATCTGCCGGATGTGGTATGAATGGGAAGAGATGTGCAGAGTTGCCAGGAAGGCGGATAGAGTTGAGTATTATCAGAAGTGTTTGGACAAGTGGATTCAGGGATTGATTGATTGATTGATTGATTTGTTTATTAACCATTCCATCGTGGGCTATTTACAAGCTACATATGGAACCCCTTGCGCGGGGGCGAGACTTCCTCGGCTGGTCTTTGATTACTGGTCGATCCTTGGGTTTCGTGGGATGAACTCCTTAGTGGCACGTTCCCACTGCTCGAGACTTCGTTTGGTTTGCTCCACAATCTTCCTCGTTGAGTCCACATGCAGGCCGAGTCTTATTCGAGTTTCCCGATCGTCGTTGTTGACACCCTCTTGGCATTCCATGATGACATGTTCTAATGTTTCTGCACCTGCGTTGCAAATTTTACATCTGCCATCTCCCCCTTCGAATCTATGTAGCTCTGAAAGAGTTGGTGTTTTGGAAGCCTGCTCTCGCACTCGCCAGTAGCGTACTGCCTCTGGTGTTGTCATAAATATGATCAATCGTGCCTCTGTTTTCCTTATATTCTCGATATCTGGTCAGGGTGGATTTCTGGCGCATGCCATCTCTCCACCACCTGTCAGTGTATGCTTTGATGCAGGTGTCGACATCTTTTCTGTATCTATTCCAGTGCGGTTTTCCCGTATCTGGACAGAATTGGATTTGCGCTTTGCACTCATATCTCTCCTTCAGTTGTTGCATCCTTCTGTAAGCCCTGCTGTGGAGGTTAGTGGTGGCCATCATGTCCAGAATCGCCCTGGGCCATCTGTGCTCAGGCATGTGTTGTATTCTGGTGAAATAGAGGATTTTACTCTTGGCCTCACGTTCTTCGTACGCCGCCCACCCGAGCTCTCCTTCTATGAACTCGTTGGCAATGTTGAAAGCTGTCTGACCCAGCGCCCACTTGCCTGCTTCCCTTTTAGACGTTTCAAGCCTCTTCCGGGTGTCCTGTGACGCCACTAAGACTGAATTGCAGTATGTGATGGTTGGGACGCAGGTCGCTTTCCATTGGATCTTGGTCGTCTCGAACCTGTTGAATTTCCATAGCGCTTTAGCATACATTTGTCTGAGTGCCTTGGTGGATTTTTCCTTCCAGATACTCTCTTGTTCCGCAAGGTAGTTCGATTCCTTGCATATTTGGATTCCTAGGTATCTGTAGGACTCCGCCCTCGGTATCGCTTGCCCTTGGATCATAAGGTCCGGGCCTGAGTCACTTCCCGTCTCATTGAAGTTGATGACGGCTGACTTCTTCGGGTTGAAGACTAGTTTAAGTTCATCCCCGACTGCTGAGACGGCATTAAGGAGTTCCCTCATCTGCCCCCAGCTGTGCGATAGTAATACTAGATCGTCCGCATATAAAAGACCTGGGATAATCCTGTGTCTTTCATTCTGCCCGCCAAAGATGTTCTTGGACGTTCTGATTTGGACGCCCTTGCCCATGCTCAACAGATTTGTCTCTAGCTTTGATATGTAGAGCATAAAGAGTGTCGGCGAGAGGTCGCATCCCTGTCTTAACCCCTGGTTAAGTTTTATTTTCTTGGATGCGTGGCTGCCCACTTCGAGTACAGCTGTATTGTTTTTGTTTATGGCTTGGAGGAGACCTATTAAACTTCTGTGCATCCCGCGTTCGCTTAGGATGGACCAGAGTTTGTCTCTATCCACTTTGTCATATGCTTTTGAGCAGTCTAGGAAGGTTGCTTTCAGGCCCCTTTTTTCTGCTCTTGTGGCTTCGATAATCGAGGTTAGAATGAAGACGCAATCGTCGCCTCTTCTATCCCTTCTGTAGCCTTTATGCATCTCACCCAGCACCCCATTCTGTTCAATCCATTCGTGAATGCGCCGGTTGAGTATCCTGGCAAACACACGATAGATAATGGAGGTGATTGTAATCGGCCTATAGGTAGTGAGGTCTCCTTTTTTTGAGTCTTTCTTCTCAATAGCCATGACTCTCCCATCGCTCCACTCAGGGGGAATGTCATCCTCTCCCCTAATTATTCTCGTGAAGATGTTAGCCAAACACTCGTGACCGGGGTCTCCAAGTCTTTTGATTACCTCTCCCGGGAGTCGGTCGAAGAGGAGTGATTGCCGCACGTCACGAGTGCGAATTGTTCGAAGTAGAGGAATGGAATTTTCTGTTAGCAAGTCGAATTCAAGTCAGTAAGGCGGAGCCAGCAGAATCTAGTGAGATGAGTGATGGTTACGACAGCGATGACGTTTATCTTTTTCTAACGTCTTGGGACACCGACGATGAAGAATTGTATGCGGGGACAGTAGACGAAAGTGTCGAAGAGTTATTCAAGTTGAAAAAGAAAGAGCAATCAACGGAGGTGAAGCGGATTAATACGGACGGGGTCCTCCCTAGGGAGATGATCACTAGAGAGCAGTTGGACGATGGCGTCGAAGAAATCAGGGATGACAACTATGTGAGTGAGTCAGCAAATCTCAACTTCGACAGCGAAGACAGGACTGCATTGGAAGTGCAAGCAGTGTTTGAAGATGGAAGAAATGCGATTCACCAAGAAGTAGAGAACGAAGATGAAAGTGGTAGCGTGAACGAGCGATCAAGCAACTGGTTTGAAGCACCAATCTTTTCGGGGGCAGTTTTCGTTCAGAAGATCATCGTGTGGAAGTGGTATCCAACAAACAAGGGTTCATAATCGACGGAAGGGTCTCAACAAAAGTGCAAGGTCATCGCGCATCGTGGAAGGGCAGGAAGGAATGAGTCAAAAGGCAGCAGTTGAGTCAGGGGACGACGAGCGAGAAAGAAGATTCATGGTATCAAAATCGTGATTTCGACGCAGGAGCGCGAAGGAAGGCACTGGATTGAGGCACAGAAGTTTTGGAATCAGGGAAGATGGAAAAGAATCAGCAACGAAGGGAATGAGAACCTGAGGTTCGATCCAGGAGGATAGATTTAGTCTAGGATAGAGTGTAATGCAGGTTACGATGCCAGGAGGCTGATCGTCGGTAGCGGTAGCCGAATGTAAGCGCCGCGGAGATCTTTACAGCCAGCGTTGGTAGCGCTGTCTAGCGGCAGCAGCAGGTGATAGAGATAGTCAGTCGAGAAGTGTAACTGCGCTGAGAGCGTCAGGCCGGTGAGCCGGTGAGACGCCGAGTTGAGAAGTTAAGTGCCGAATAAAGGAAGTCAACTCAACGATTGGTGTTATCACTCTCCTAGGGAATCCAACCAGGTCCCCCGAACTAGGCTGTTACACTTGGCAGTGCAGAACTCCTGGAAACGCCGGACTGCAATCGACGATTTCCCTTCTCCGCAAACCTCCGTCCAGTCTGCAAGTTCCATCTCGACCCTGAGGCAGTCATAGTCTATGACCCTGTGATTCATCCATCCACAGGGACGAAATCAACGTCGACTAGCGAGTGGTCCGCAACTCCTCTCGGTTCTGTAACACGGACTGAGTGGTTGAAACCACTTCTCTGGCGCGTCCAGACATGGTCAATGAGACTGAAGCTCCCATTGGCAACTAATGTTGGCAGTGAGTCATTGAGGGACACGAAGCCTGCGTCAGTCAGGATATTACAATACATGTCAGTGCTACTGGTCGGCCTCAAGAGGCATAGATTCATGTCCCCGAGTATAAAACAGTCAGCGGTTGGGTCAAGACTCTGAACAATTGAGGATATATCACAAATCGAAAAAGACTCAACATTGGATATCTCACGTGAAGGAGACCTGTAGATCCCTGCAACCTGGATCTTTTTACCTCCCAGGACCAGCTCGACAACGCAGCAATCACAATTCCCCACATCCGGAGACGTAACCATCGAGCTGGGCAGTTCTTCTTTCACGTAGATCGCGACTCCACCTGCACGATAATCTGCATTGGATTTGAAATATGCCTTGAAACCATTCAGCTGGTGGATGTTCTCCGTCTCGGGATAGAGCCATGTCTCTGTAAGAACGATAACACTCACTTCGTCCCTAACCAACCTCGAAACAAATGCGTCAATGTTACTTCGTAAGCTTCGAATATTGAATAACTGAAATGTGGCCGGCCAGCCCATCTCCCCAGCGCCACCCCCCCAGGAAGCGCTAGGGTCTATATGTAGCAGTATGAATCAGCTCTCCAGCTCAGGGGAACGGAAAAAATAGACTTATCGCTTAATAAATGTTCCGTAAATACTTATCTCTCGATTGGGAATCGATACATAAGTACACTTGGCCCAGTAGGCACTGCTAACTGATTGTACGATTTGCAAAATTAAATATCTCTACTGTAACATTAACGTCAGCCATAGATTACATTGATGAGAAACCCGGGATCTCAGATACGTCGCCCAGGGGTGTTCCGTTTGAGATCCGGTTTAGAGCGACAATCTTAAGATTCATTTCAAGTTGTTCAGATCCTCTTCGTCTCGTATCCAGATCGACGGCATACCCTCCTTCTTCTTCATCGGTATCTTGCCTGCGGCTGTTGTCCAACAGAAATCATACTTCAGAGCTTCTTTTTTCCTCATTGCTAGGAATCTTAGTCTCTTTGTTTCATGAGTAAGTTGCTTCTGAATATTCACTCTCACGCTTTTCATCCTCGAGCATATGGTCTTCGAGTCGATGTATCCGTCACTTTTTTTACGAAGCTCAGCTGCTTTTTTCAGGAAGTCTTCCGTTATTCTGACTGATGACAACTCGGCGAAGATGCTCTGGCATTCAACAGAGTCGATCATTTTCTTTTTCCCAAATTTTCGGGCTACTAAAATGTCTTTTTCGTCTAGATTGTAGTCAATAGCATTAGCGACTCGCTAAATTCATTTCAATGGCAGCCAGCAGCCGCTCTTCGAGCATTTTGATGAGTTTTTCATGATCAAGGGCATTGAGCTGTCTGAGCTGTTTCAGCTGTTTGTCCGTGAATCCGTCCGTCATTTTCACTAGTTTTGGAACCTAGCAACACCCTGCGAGCACCAAGTTTAGTCTTTTTTCCACCCTGCACCGGAGACCACGTGCTCAGCTGCTAACGGACGAACGGAGTAATAACGAGGCACACGGTAATATTTTCCTACAGATGCTTGGTGAGTGCTTCGGGCTTACGAGATCTCCTGATCCTACCTGTATATCGAACCGACCGCTGGGATCTCGCTTTCAGAACCCACACAAGAACTACCGTCTACGGGCCCACCCGCTAAACATTCCTTGGAATCACGCGACTCCGCGCCCTTCAACCCACCGCCAAAAAAACGACGCCTTCTGAAAAATTTATCCGCCGAATCTACGGGCGGTACCGCCCGCCCGTCCGGGGCCAAAATGGTTGGGGCCAAAATGTCCTGCTTCGGCCACCGAAGACGCCGAATTACGCGGCAAAACTTCGACATCGCACGCTCAGCTTTAAAAATGGCGAGCTGCTCCGCCGCTGAATTCTACACCTGTGGACCCCCTGCGCGAAAAAGTTCACAGCAACCGAGTTGCGAAGATCATGCGAACAACACGACCTGATTCGTTCCCTCACCAACGTCCCGCAGTGGGTCCGCTGCGGACAATAATATAGCGCAGGCGGGCGCACCCTTCAGGTGGGTTTCTCCCGAGTGCCTCATGTATATGGAAGCTTGCTATTGTCATCAGAGAACGATACCTCATACCAATGTACCCTCATAGGATAGCAACTCATGAATATATCGATTGTGCATCAAGCGATCTAATTATTAAGTTCTATGTTGATTTCTCGAATATTTTCAATATATAGTTTCGGTATAACTTTGTTGCCGCAGAAGAGCGCACCCTGAATATGCTCTAGAATCTCTCCATAGACATGAGGCACTCGAGAGAAAGTCACCTGGAGGGTGCGCTTGCTCGCGCTATAGTTTTGTCCGCAGCACACCCACTGTGCGTCCGCGTGAACCTAGAAAGTTCAAACCGAGCCAAAAACCGTCCTAGCTGTCAGCCCTGCCGCCGCAAGCGACAGGAACCCAGCAAAGACGAAAAACTTGATGATCATCTCTGCCTTGCCGTTCTCAAACGCCACGACGCAGCGAGGAATAGCAGCCATAATTTCAGACATAACGAAGGCTGTCGGTTATTGTGGAGACTGTTGTTTGTATTCCGACTCAGAGTTGTCTCTGTCTCTAGGGACTCCGTATCACCTGTCGAAGGACCTCAGAGAATTGGAGGCACTCACTTTAATGTCGGAAGATCTTGATCAATGAGCAATGATTGAAATGTCGATGACCGCGCATCAAAGTAGATGCGAGTTTTTCATCTAAAATAAAATGTTACGAGTGCCGAACTGTTTATTATGTTATTCATTTCCTCCACCTCCCATCTGATCTCAAAATCGGCATGAAATTCTTTTACTTCACATTCCCACTTGCAATCATCGCAATTAAAAGGCCGTAGAGCAACCGCGCCGCGCCTGGTATTTCATAAGTTTCTTCGAGAGATTCAGCTCCCAGCAATTTATCTCGTTTGAATTGGTGGCTCGAAGGAGGTGGTCGGCTCGACGGAGTGATGGAGATATAGTGCTCCGAGTGAACATGTCATCATGTGTACAGATCAGTCGTTCATATGAGTCCTCTCCGAAAAACTATTCCATCTGACACGGAGAGGTAACGAGGGGTCTATCCAACGTTGCTCCCCCGGGGTGAGCTCTTTCATCTTTGCATGAGCATTCAGTTCAGTGAGGATCTAGGAATACTCATGGAGAGATGGAAGATCGCCTTCAGTCGGAACACAGAAGATACGCACTCCAGCATGCTCTCTGATCTACAACTGTGTCAAGTTTTTATTTCGCAACAAATGCAGTTGTTTCGCTCGTTCACACTTTTTCGAGTGTCGTGACTATTCGATATACCGACATGCCTTCGAATAAGGGGCACTTTAGTATGTGGTATCTACCTATGTTCATTTTCCCGCAGTGTTCACATTTACACTCGGAACCCACGTTGAAGCATTGTGTGTCGTGGCATACATAGTGATGGAAACCGTGGGCTGTCATGCTACAGATCGGGCTCCTGTCGACTCTCCCCGCTCCCTTCCACTCTTCATCCACGAATCCGGGGCCGGCAGTGAACCTTTCGCTGACGAAGCTCCAACATTTCTCTTCCTGCTTCCGACTGTAGTCCGCCCAAGCGCTGGGGTCGAACCTGATCCCCTTTTTCTGCAGGCCTTGGCACAGGGTGCGTTCTCCTGTCAGCTGCAACACCATTGTGGTCGAGGTATGCACCGAGACTCCGGGGACAGAGTTTACCAACAAAACACAACTGAAAAAGTGGGAAAATGAGTCTTCAGGAGGAGAGATCTTCACCTTCAACCTCAGAGACGAGACTGCCGAAACCAAAGTAGTGGTCGGAAATCCAAGGGCCTCTGAACTTTTCGATCGAATCCTCCCAGGTTCTTCCTATGAACTGAAAACATTCACGACAAAAAAAGCCAACCCCAAGTACAGGTCCCCTGGACCGTACGAGGTTCACACCACAAAGGTCAGCGGTAGCCTCACAAGACTCCACACCGTCCAGAAGATCACCTCAATAACTGTTCCCTTTCCAGCTAACAACGGTCACAGCGATACCGAACGACGTCATCCCAGAGGTGCCCATCCAGTACACCTCTCTGGGTTCATTGCTTAAAAAAGAAGAACACGAAACAGTCAATATCCTCGCCATTGCGTACGAGATAGAGTCACCCCGAGGTGTCCGTTGCGGTGGCGGCGATACCAAATCTAAACAAACGGTCCGTGTCGTCGACGCCGACCCGAAAATCGCTACACTGAGCTTATGGGAAGGATTCGTCGGGTCCCGCGATAAAACTGAGGGACTCCTGGTTTCCCTCGAGAACGTACGCATATGCGATGCTCCCGGGAAACGTACCGAACCAGCCCAGGTTCCCGTTTACGTCACCTATCCCCCGATACTTCTCCCGTAACCCAACAACTCTTCAAATGGTGGACCACTGATGGCCTAAATGAAGAGTTCGCGGAACTCTAAGTGCCCGCTTCATTCTCCAGCCAACCCTAATAAATTCCGCCCCCCCTTCTTTTTCTGCCTCCCTTACCTCAGTCTCTTTCCTTTTCTGCAGCGCCGCGGCGCAGCCCGGCCTGGAACGCTAGTTCCTTATATTTCGAGAGAAAAATGTCTCATTTTCAAAAACGTCGATTTTGCCTCAATCAGTGCGCCGCGCTTCAGGAACATGATCAGATACGCCTTTTACAAGGCTGGTTACACGGATGTCCAGCCTGCAGAATGGGTATCTCCTCATGCTTTTTGTTTTGATGGGATCCTACGACGACAGGTGCGTCCGGGGCAGCGAAATGGCGTTCATCAGATGCGCTCATTGCGAGAGGAGCATCTGTATCGAGCATGCCTTCTGCAGCGTGCTCCATATAGATTGTCTTATGCAGAATTAGAAAGTAGTCATTGATGAACCTGTTCCCGTACCACACAATGCGCCTCACCGTGTCTTCTCTATCCCTAGAAATCCCTTGCATCAGAATGGGCAATCGGCACCAAAATACGAAGCCATTTTCAGAAAAGTGTCGAGTTGCATCTTCCATGCATTTGAGCAGAATCATTGAAAACGTCAATTTTCGAATGAGGGTCAACCGAACGGGGACGGTTGTGTTCAGGGGAGCCCGGTGTGGTAAACATGCTTTCAATTTACAGCTTTCAGAAAGAAAAAGAGAGTGGACCTGGGCCCAAACATTACGAAGTTCAGGCAAAATCGACGTTTTTGAAAATGAGACAATTTTTCCTCGAAATATAAGGAATTCGCGGAAGAAACACCTACGTTTTTTTTCATCCCTAGACCCCACCTACACAGAGCACCCACCACCGTTCGATTCCCTTTTTGACAAAAGTGAAGGTTTACTTGTCAGTTCAGCATGTACATCAATCTACAAAAAAACTCTCGTTATCATGTATTCAAAGTATTCTCGTGTCTGTGCTTAACGCGACGTTTGTTTTTATGAAAAAATCAACATGAAAGCAGTGATTTGTGGCGCGTCGCCGAAAAAACTGGGGAGCGGCGACGGTGGGGCGGCACGTGGGCAACTTGGCGCGCCGACGCGCCGGCGGATTCGCAACGTGGCGCACATCTCTGAACACAGCGCAGTGAGTACATCGTTTCTGCGTCAAGACTGTCATCAACCACCAACTCCCGCGACTCTGTAGCAACAATCGCGCCCGGATTTGAAAACAAAACAATCATTTTTATTAACGCAACCATTTTGAGGATCACACTCTGCGATTAGTAAGAACGAGTTTCAATTTTCTTTGCTGTCGCCTCCTCCGTCCTTCGCCGTCCTCCACGACCGATCCACGATCACGCCTAGATTGAGTCATAGAATCAACGATTTCAAGAACTTTCACAGCGTTCTGCCGCTTTCCAGGAGGCCGAATAGCCATCATAGTTTGATGATGATTGTCGACCTCATTTGGTGGGCCGCTTGGTTAAAATCTCGAGTTCAACAAACAATGCAATGCAAGTCTTAGTTAGTCTTCTGCCATTGAGTCGGAGAACCTTGAAGAAAAGTTGTCATCCGCATCGCCGAGTTCGATTGCGTAGTCTTAAGCAAGTCCTCTACGAAATTAGCTTCGCAAACGACTGACTGTTCTAATTCCTGCCAAGTTCTGTCGGTTCCTGGATGATCGTCAAGTAATTCTCGGGCACGAGTCCTTGCTGATTTCCGATGCGAGCTTCGAACCAATTGTGGTCGATGCGTCGAATTAGTCTCAATTTGTCTCCGACCTGCAAGATTATCCGAGGTTTTCGTATAAAGAACCGTCAAAGAGCCCAGCGAACCACGTACATATGAGTAACCTTCTTCTCGAAAATCGCAATCATTCTGACGCTGTTAGCTGCTGTTCACGAGACCAATGGACAACTACACGATCTCATGTTCAGGGCCCGCCGCCGCTATCATCATTCTCACCTTGAAACCTAGTTCGGCGGAGCTCTTCGCAAAGAATGGGAAGCGTCCAGTTGCCACTCCTTCTTGAATTCGAACGTTGGCCAGTGTATCAATCGATGAAGGCGGAAAAGCGTCAACATATCTGTTGGCAATTATATGTCAAACAAACTGTGTATGCCGAAAATCGTATTCCGTATCGGATGAACCCACAAATAAGTAAGTTGTGATTTCAGTTTACTCACCTAACTGGGAAGATGCCAGTCTTGCCGAGGCATTCACCCTCGTACCAATTGCGATCAATCTTTTTGAAAATGTACACCAAATCACCTTTTTTGAGATTCAATTCTCTGGAAGGCGCAGAATGGCAAAAAAGTCAAGTCCATCTCACGTATCACCTCGGTTGTCAAGTCAGGTAATTTTCAGATAGAAGATCACGGCGCCAATGCGTTTTGCTCTTACCTGCTTGCATGTGCGATGAAATCGTAAATCACTCTGCCGAGCATGATGACCTCCTTGTTGTCGGGAGTGTAAAAGACCGTTTCATAAATTGACCCAGAATCGCCGCGCTGCGCTGTTGTCGTGTGCTGTTCCAAGCCCGAAAATCCTGCTTCTTGGTGCCGGCGTATATGATTGTCGACTTGTTCGTATAAACGCCTTAGCGCACGTTCTTGCCCAGGCTCGTGTCGCTCGGACTCTTGCTCGACTCTAAGCTGGGCAAGAGCTTTCAAATCTTCGTAGTCTCGATCGAGCGACATACTTTGCTCTTCGAGGGATCTCGCTGAGAACAAACGACAAAGCATAAGCCGACAACGACAACAGAGTGGTATCGATGTCGTTGTAGATCAGCAGTATCCATACTCCAAGCCACGGGCCGAATTCGGCATCTCTTCTCGGCACGCGCGAAATCCCTTACCTCCAGGAATTGTATTCATCTTTTGCCGCGTTTGCCTCATGATAAAACTCTACCTTATTTCTGCCAAGAAAACTTAATTGGCCTCATTTAAGGGGATCCTATCTGATCCGGTAGGAAAAAAGCGTCAGAGATGCCCCGTTGTGAAAGTTTCGGAGGAATTTTTCCACTATGTTACACCGTGAGAACGATCAAGCCGTCGCATCCTTATGTGATGTTGTTTTCGTCCTCTCAACGTTTGATGCATGCTTCAGCCTTAGGAATCGAATCTCACAATGAAACTGAATCGTGATTTCTCTCGCGCGATGCTTCAATTGTCGATCTTATACATTCTTCGAGATAGCTAATCAGTATTCGAGTAGCTACTTGGCTTTCCAAATAACCGCATTTCCGAAAACCGCGGTTTGCGGTTCGCTGAAAACCTCGAGAGCGAAACCGCGGTTATTAACTGCCGATAACCGCATGCTCTGCGATTGCTTACTATGACTTTCGCCAGAGCTAGACTTCGTGTCGATCTTCCACAGAGGCAGATGAGAGAGATTCATTCAGATTACGTTGTTTCGAATCCACTAATCCGGAAGATTTCGGAGAAGTTGAGGGGAGCTCTTCCACTTACGAGAATCGTCCAGAAGCATCGATCAAAAACATGCACAGCCGCGGCCGTGTGTGCTCTGTCTATGAGCCCCTCTTCATTTCGTTTGCAATTTCTGCAAATAGATGTGACTTCCAACATTGCGGTTATTATTTCGAAAACCGCATTCCTTTTTCAGGTTATCCGCGGTTAATAACCGTATTTTTTTTGCGGTTTCCGCGGTTAATAACCGCGTTTAAAAAACCGCTGGAAAGCCTAGTAGCTACAAGATGTGCCAATCACCGGTTTGACCAGATGAAACAATCTTGCGCTCAACCACGCCCACCATGAATATTTCTTGCGGTCGCTGTGGTTGCTCGATAACAAAGCAAAGCCGATGAAGAATCAGATTTCAGGGCAATCGTGAGCTCGAACGTTTTCGGCAACGACTCGGTTCGGTGTTGCCGTTCCCACTCAACAATGAATCGTCTGCGCGCGCAGGCGAACGTGCACATGAATTTTTTTCTAGCCAAACTTCGCTCAGGTGAATCGAGTGTCCTCCGTCTCCAACACCATTGGCATTAACTAGGTTGTCTCAAGGTACACTGCTGTAAGCAACGCTCGAAGTGACAGACGGCACTTCTTCAGGAAGCGGCCAACATCCGACAAGATGCGACACTTCTCATGAGATACAGATTTCTTCAAAGACAATACCCAGGTGAAGTCTGTCATCGGAAAGCTCGCAAGATCTGCGACATATCCGTGCAATCACCAGATTGTGACGATCTCGGGTGTTGCTAAGGTAGATACGACCACGAGATACGACACACTATCGAATTCGTCGTTGCCCGCATTCTTCCAGTTTGGGGTTTTCCTGCTTCCAAAGGCATTCGAGGATGGATCTTGGAAGATCTAGAAGTAATTGGCAGTGAAATGATCGACCGCTGACGGCACTTTTTTTCCTCCTGATGAAAATTCCTTGCGCTTTCTGATGCTCCTGTTCTTGGAAGACATTTTGATAGACTTTTCACGCGTAGAGGGTTCCTGGCCTATGCACAATTTCCGAGTCACGATTTGGCTCGCAGTGGAAATATTGAAAGCACCACCGTTGTAGATCCTTCAATAATCCTGTTTCTTCCTTGATGGCTTCATCATTTTATCATTATAGATTGCCGGCTGCTTTCTCAGCCACGACCGATGCGACTTACCGCTGAAGTTTTCGGGAACTGGACTTTGCTGTCGCTGCTGCTGAACACTGGGACAGGGTCCGACTAGAGGATCTGAAAGCGGCAAGTTATTCAATTCCGTTTTCCTTGATTCGGCCAGCGTCGCAACATAATGATATACCATTCCATGGACTAGATGACGCTATTTATAAAAGATTGAGTAGAGGAAAACAAACCTTTCGGCTGTGCGGCTGTTGGTCTTCGGAAACCACCCAATGGGATGTCAGATCCTTTTTGAACGTTGCGGTACCACTCTCGTTGAACTGATCTGGACGGAGGATATTGCTTCTGATTATCCTTGGCGATTCTCACCATACGGTAACCGTCATTTTCACTGAAGACGCTGAGGAGAGGGACACTATTGAGAAACAGGTGGAAAAATCTGTTCCCAAGACAAGGTAGCCGCCGCCGCCGCCGTCACCACCACCACCATCATCAGTGAACCGTACCCGGCTAATTTCGTGCGAAGCGGCGCTCGAAACTTCGGGGTTGTCGTCAATAAGGTTCGAGAGAAATATTGGATCCTGCCCACTCACCCAAAATTCTTTAGCGAGCTAAATCATGCCTAGGGATTTGACAATCTGCGGTTCCCGACGAAATCACCATGGTGTGAGTCTCCGACGGCGATGTCGGGCCAAATCATCCAGCATCCATCGATGTAACTTGGCATACTATCATAGTATGTATATGTATATGGTTTAGATCCTTCTACTTGATTAGGACTCATGGCGAACGCCAAGGTTTTATGTATCTGTAACCCGCGCACTTCGAAAGACGCCTGATAATTCCCCGAGATTGCGACGACGTCCGAAAAACGCGGCTGCGGCGGCCCCTCATGCAGTGACGTTCTCAGAAGTGGAACTCCCGTGACGTTTCCTCAGAACGCGTCTATCTAAGTTGATCCATATAACTATCATCACGCAGATCGACTGTATTTGGACACTATATTCGTAGAACAATCTCGGTGGTGTAACGTCCATCGGTAATGCCTTGCTAACCACGAGCTCGAGTACCAAGTTTCAAAGAGTTTCTGCTGTGGGCAGCATGAGCCCTCACAGCATGAGAGCCATAGCAAAGCGCGATGGAATGCATCCCTCTTGACCGAGTTCGCTCTCGGCTCGACCTTGGTTCTGATCAGCTACTCACTAGTTGGGTTTCGGCGACACTTGAGGAGACTTCTCAAATCTGCTGCTGCTGCTGCTGACTTGACGGATTCTTTCGTTCACCGAAGTAACGGCAGCCGAATCTGGCGGGATGTAATCTTCGATTCGCTTCGGACAGACCCTGGTCAACACGACAACTGTTTGACAAGGCTCACGAACCTAGCTTTACACGATGTTCCAAAATGCGATCCCAAATGGAACGTCAGATCCAATCTGTCTCACCTATACGCAGAATATGGCTTTCTAGGATGAAGATTGTCGTCCTCTTCGTGAGAATGTTCGTACGGCCACCTTTTCTCGCTGAATTGCCGTCGTTCTTTGGTCGAATGCTCGGGCTCAGAAATGTAGCCGTCGTCTCTGGAAAGTTGATCCTGATCATGCGTTGAGCGCTCAAAGATTTGGGTGCTACAAATATAAATTCTTGTAGCCGGCGGGGTTATACACTTCATTTAGAGCAGTGGCTTTCAAACTCGTCCTATTCATTGACTTCCTAGTGGTCTGCCGCAGAAAGGCATCGATATCGAGCAAATCAGAAACTGTTATGGTCGAACCGGCTTCGTATTCACCTCCTGACTATTAGGTCTAATTGTAAGTAAGAGCTCTAGGACTTCACAGGTAAGGTCATCGACCACTTTGGGAAACACTGACTTGGCAGAGGCTGGTCAGCTGTTCTTTCATGAAACGGGTTCTATGCTGATAAAGTACTGTGATGCACCTAGCATCACATGATGCATTTTGGGCGTTCGGTGGCGGTTCGAAATACCACCGCCGCGAGATTGTTGCGTGCCGATTCCTCAAATGATCAGAACTGTTTCATTGAACGCATATCGCAGGTTTCGGGAGATCTCAAAATGGGAATGGGGAAAGCATGGAGACCAGACCCGGGAAGGCTGCTGAACAACATTTTGTTGCTATAGCTACAATTGAATCGATTCTTCCGTTGTTTGGGAGTGCTAGGAAGCCGGTATCGAGGGTCTTCTGATTCCTCGAAGAGGAGAAACACAAACGCCACCACCCTGTGGTTCGTCATATAAGTACAGCAGATAGCCTATTTAATTCGGAACACAAGGCTCTTACCTGCATTCACTCAACATACCTGTAATGAGCGAGTCCACGTTTCACTCTCACGGTTATTACTTCTTCATCATCTCTTGGCTTCTGGTAGGCGTGCAGTTTTTTGTACATAGTGCGATACCAATCGCCGGCGTGTTCATCGTCGACATTCTTCAATGGAAGAATCAAAATAATTCGGATGATGCTACTGGGAAGCAAGAATATTTCGCATAAAATGGATGAGTCCCGCCCACTCACTCCTCGGGGTGTGATCGGCACGCCGTTTTCAGTTGGACCGACGCCTTGAATTTTGGGAGTTTGCCCCTTGTGTATTATCCTCCTCCTGGAGGTCGTCGACAGCGATTTCAGCAACGGTTCTTCTGGGAAGAGATTCTGACAATTTGGCGAGGAAGAACTCTCTTGATCGTCGTTGTTCACACCTGAAACCAATGGTCGAGTGATTACTCAACGCCTTCGGAAGTTCACAATGATGCCGCGTGCGCCAAACACCAAGATGAGATGTCGACAAAAGCCACTCCATGGCCAGCAATACAAAACTGGATAAGCTGCACCATCTCGCGGAAGATTCATTTTCAGCTTGAGGCATCGATACTGGGAAAATGCGTAACTGTGGCCGCCACCACCACCACCGATAGGGATCCAATTCAGCGAGCGGGAAATAGCGGAGAGTGTAGTCAAACATCGAATCAACAATCGCGCTAGCCACTACCAAAATCTGCCCATTAATCTCCCTACAAATCACACTTAACGATAGTGAGCGATATAGTTAGCACGAAATCCAAAGTGTGTGCTCTATTTTCCTGTTCGGAGCATCCAGTCTTCTCCCCGGAAAAACGCTTTCCGCTAATCATTTGACTGGTACTACCGTTGCTCATCAACTGAAGCCCTCGTGTGTTGCCGTTCGGCGGTTCGACAGACACATGGCTTCTATCGCATTCGAGAAACTGTTCGCCCCACCACAGTGAAGTTCCGATGATTCGTGCCCCGATTCGTTGGCGAATCCCATGAATTCGCTCGTGGGTCCCATTTTGAAAGATCCCACATTGGAGAAATCCCAAATATCCGTGATCTTTCACCTCGGAACCCACGTTTGAGTATGACCGATGATTTTCGAACAAAAAAATTCGGAGAGCATGGATCGATCATTCCCGTCGAATTTTCGGATGTCTGCCTCTCATCTCTGACAGCGCTCCGTTTAGAGCATTCGGTTTACTTGTTGTAGTCTTCGAACCCGGATCTTGAAATTCGTACTCTGCCCTGCCCCCCCTCAGCACGAGCATCTGTCTATTTGGAAATTATGCTCGCGTTGACAGGCCAAGTACTTGGCAATAGTGTTCATCACCGATGCATCGCGAATAATATCCTCTCATTGTGTTGCGGAAACAGATCTGAATCCTTTCTCGTATGTTAAGCACCATTCATTTTATAAGAAGGAGAAGGTTTGATAAAAGAAGCATATACATAGCATAAAGTATCGATTCGTGTCCTTCCACGACTCTTGCTTTTTCGGCTCAATGAAATTTTGCTCCGGAATCGCAGTCCCCATTAGGATGATAAGCTTCACCCGCCCGAAAACTTTTGCGTCACTGCGTACCACACACACAAAACGCATGTAAACCATCTGCTATCAGTGGAAAAGGATGAAAGCAGCGCAGGCTTGATGAGAGCTCGAGTACCTTTCGCAGCTGGGATTATGTAGTCGTCATCTTCACTTTCACCAAGAACCGGCATGCTGACGGCGGTGTTGGTGATGGTCACCTCTCCGGATGGATAATTGTCGACAACAACGATCTCGATGATAAGGAAGTGGTCTATACTACTGAAAGGGGATGGTAGCTTCGTTAGTAACTCTGATCTCCTCTCAGCAAAACATGTAAGAGCGTTCGTTAGTCGATGAGGGAGAGTATATTCTTTGCTTGATGCAGTGGCAGATCTAGCATTGACGGCGCGCGCGGCAGACCGCTCCCCCTCCCCCCCGCCCTCTTTTTGCGAGGAGTTGTGCACACCGATTGAGGAATAACACATGATCCTGAGGTCCGAATCGCTTTTGCCTGATTCCACCGAGACGAAATTTTCCATCACGAGGTTGAAATGGGGAGATTCTATATTGATTCTGAGCCCGGTTCAGTCAACCATCCCTCAAGGAGTCATTGAAGCTATGACATACGACGAGATGGGATCCATTTATGGAACAATCTCTCGTGGCTAGCCATGGAGACGGCTAGCGTTCGAGACATCTGCATGAGAACGCGCAGATTCGGTCGCCGTTCCGAATCGTGAGCTTGAGGATCTTCCTTAATTTCACAGACAGTAAACTCCCGATTTATGTTTACGGTTCAGTTCATGCAAATTTGTTCTAGACGGCCCATTTTTAGAGACCCCCGAAACTACTTCCATGGCCTCATGTGGAAAAATTTCAAAAGCACTCAGCGCCTTTGTGGAATCCCCGAAGGGCTAGAAGAACCGTCTAGGTTACCACTCTGTGCATCGAGAAGGGATCCGCTATTGCCATGGGAGTCAGCTAACCGAGTAGACTACGCCCCAGTATTGGCACCCTCCGACCTTCAGAGTCCCAGCATCAGTATTGTGACCGAGCCGCTCAGGTGAGAACTTGCCTGGACGAGAATGGTGAAGGATCGAAGCTGCATTTTCCCTACCATCCGATCGAATTCACTCTTACGAGTCATTGAACCCGATTTTTTCTTCGTGAAGAAAACTCTTCGATCGTCCGGGCGCGAATTCTTCACATTGGTCAGCGGCGCAGATTCTTCAACATGTTCAGTTTCGTGAATCATATTTTTTGTCCAAAAACAAACCGCACTTTCGTTTCGCACACATTGATAGTGAGGTCTTCGCTCTGGGCACGCGCCCCCTCTCTCGATCCACATAGATCAATCTTCTGCACGATTACTTATGCTTGAAAAACAGAAGTATGTCTGTTCGTCACTGTCTTTTGGAAATCGAATCAGATGAAATTCTGCGGGACAATTGCGCGGGAAACACTCTTGAAACTGCATACTTTCTGCCTGGTCGCGCAGCTGCAACCTTCAGTCGCGCTCTGTGATGTTTTTGTGGCGATTGAACTGAACTGTGTAAAGTCAAGCATCAAAACCCTACTCTATGGACGCTTGGAGGATCAACAAATGGATGCCTAGGAGGAAATTGGAAGTATGTAGAACTCGATGTGGAGGTTCCTCGGAAAAACCAACTACCCCTGCTCCCTGATGCTCGTGATTCGTCGTGGAGAAACGAAGACAAATAAGAACAACATGTCTGACAATGAGCTCAGGAAATAAGAACCATGGCTTTTCCGCGAGTATCTCTTCTTCCACCGTACAGTACCGTACTATCCACCGTATATGTTCCTGTAACACTACGCCCAACAAGAACCAATGCTTATGGTCTAGCGGGCATTTACGAGCGAGAAGAGCTTCCCTGCGCCTTCGCTTGGTGATTCATGCTCGTGGAGAGAATAACGCAGTGTTTTCGTGTCGTGTAGACACATGAAAGAAGGTCAGCCGAAAAGAGGTCGGCGAGAAAACGGCTACGACCTGTCATGACATTAAGAATCTTTCGTTCGCTCCCAAGCTCGGACCCGCGATCGTTCGTGCATGTAGACAGCCTGACAAGAGTATGAACCTTTGCCAGACCAAGCTAGAATGGCACTTGGGATCTAGATGACGAAATCAATCTGATGAGCGTGCCAAGCGAAGACAAAGGCGCGAATGCAGCTTAGAGTTACCGTCTACTTCGACAAAATACGTTTTTCATTGGACAACCTCGTCGAAAAGTCACCTCAAACTCCTCAGATTGACACCGCGCCACAGCCATAACCTCCTGCCGAATACCATGCCTGTTGGATACTTCAGGAATTGAGGGGCGCGGTTTCTCATGCGCCTCGAAGGTGACTCTCAACACTTTATTTGCATGAGGGCAGAGATCATTGGTTGTGCTCATGTACGCCGCACCGTTAATAGATTCATCTGATTCGGCTGACAGTCAAGGACTAGTAAAGTCAAATCGAGTGAGTCGATGAGCTCTTTCTTCATAACTGAAACCGTTCCTCATGATTGGATCGAATCAAGAGATTTTGTTCCTGTTCAATAATGCACAAGTTGTATTTCATTTCTAATTCTCAGAATCTATGAGGCCGATCAATGCAATATGAACGCCATACTATTGACGGGCACAGCTCGGCGGACGACCAGGCCACTCCATGCGCGCATACTTTGAGCATCTAGGAGCAAGTAGGGCTTGTTCAGAAGGTGCGTTGTCGGGCATGGGAACGCGATAGACACTTCCATTTGTGCAGCGTGATCGCAGTCAGAGCTTTGCGGGCGAGCGGGAATCCTCACAGAATCGGAATATAAACTAGTGAAACTCCTTGAGTAGATCAATGAGAGTACGACAAATTCTTGTAGCTTTCACGCAGTCCCTTGGAAGATGAAGATGCACTCGAGGGATTCTCCAGCCATGAGACGAAAAAAGACCGCGAGAGACGCTCATCTAAAGGATCGCAGCCTGAATCGCGGTAAATTACGAATTCACTCTCCATCTTTCGGGAACGCTCGCATGACTCATCAATGATATCGCGATACTTGATAATATTTCGACGTGATCAGAGTCAGAAATGCTTCGAAACAAGCATGGACGTACAGAATAAGTTCACGCATCAGTCATATCACTTCATTACGGCAAATCATGAGCATTGATAGTCGAATGAAACTTACCTAAAGAGGCAGGAGTAGAATCTGCGTTTCTGTGAGATCGCTTCTTTTGGCAAGCACGAATGCGCCCACGAATGTTATAGACGATGAACTAGAGGGAACAACGCAGCCTGCTCTGTTGTTAGTGTCAGACAGGGCTTCTGGCTGGCAGCCTGCCCATGAGCGAGTAGCGCACAGCTCGCTGCTGTAGGTAGCAGCAGCGAATCCGGCGAGAGAAGGGTAAGGGCGACGAGTTTGCGGGTTGATGGTGGCTACCACCACAATGTGTATATAACCTTGAAAGAGTGGGTGGTGATGGCGGCTGTCATACTACCAATACTGTGTGTTTGCACGGCCCAGCGATTGCACGTCTCATTATTCGTGCGTTTGGAAAACTGCGCCATGTCTTAAACGAGTAAACGCTTATCTGTCGAGCTCGTAGGCCTATCGACCGCTCTTTTCGGCCTGCCCAAGCTCCCCGCCGCCCTCTATACCAGTGCAGGGGTGCTTCGCTGTAAGTTATGGCGAGCCATATGCGACAGTTGACTAGTCGGAGTTGGGCTTATGCTTCTGTTCGAATTAATGGCCGAAACCAGGGATATGATACGGAGAGGAAGACTCGTATCGCACAATTCTAACAAAGCCGAAGTTACGAACACGGAGATCGCTGCACTTTCGTTTCCGTAAGCAAAGCCGACATCTAAACTGTCATGTTCGGATCCGCCATTTATCGCTGCTCCTACCCCAATATTCCCTGCTTCTCGAGGTTGCTAGCTCATCCGATCTATAAGAAAGAAAGAGTTTCCGGGAATTTACTTACGTCAACGAGACAGACTGCACAATGGGTGAACTTAGTTCCTGCTAACGAAGCAAGACTTTTACTAATTGTTCATTAACCCTTTGGAACACCCTGGCACAACCAGATTCCGAGAATCATCAGAGTTTCAGAGATTAAGCTTTCAGAAGACAGATATGTTGCAAAATAACCATATCGATGCTCGATCCCGGATCAAACAGAGCTAGGTTCTAAGATATCACAATTGCTTGATAGGCAACTCATAAGAAAGTCGAGCTCGGCGTTCGCGTCTCCGGTAACGTTGGCTTACAAAAAAGAAGACGGACGTCGAACGAGACTTTGCATTGACTTCAGGGAACTGAACAAGCTGGTCATTCAAGATTCCGAGGATCGAGGACATCGTAGTAAAGGCCGGAAATTGCAAATGGTTGCAAACCTTGGACATTGATTCGGCATTTTGGTCGCTACCAATCCATGAAAAAGATCGAAAAAAGACAGCATTTGTCATGCAGAGCGGGCTGTTTGAGTGGAACTGTTTTCCCTTTGGGTTCAAGGTTTCGCCTGCAACCTTTCAGAGAAGTCTGTCAAGCTTGATTAGAAGGAACGGTCTGAATAGCTTCTGTATCAATTATATCGACGATATCCTTGTTTTCTCGGAGACTTTCACGGAACACATCAGACAGCTGAGAGTACTAAAGGAAGCGGTGAGAAGAGAGGGTTTCAGACTGAAGCTGAGCAAATGTAAGTTTGCTCAAAGTTCAGTCAAGTATTTAGGACATATAATCGAATATACCCTAAAGTGCCGCGTATAACGAACCCCTTTTTTGATCTTAAAAGCATCTGGAACTTTTTCCGATGGCCGAATTTCAATATCCTGAGATTTTCGCGATGTGGACCCAATACCGATCTACTATGGGAAATTATCAGAACATGGAAAATCGGTCATCAGAAAAAGTTGTGGATGCTTTTGACGGGAAAACGTCTCTCTCTAGACCGCTGAGGCACTTCGATAGTACTTCGTCATCTAATCTTAGAATTTTGCGGCTCTATGGAGTCCTCAAACTATTTTCGTGAATGACCGACTCCGTTTCTGATTCTTGTGGAAGGTCGCAAATTAATGGGGCAAGCCGCCATTCAAATTCGGTTAGGAATCGATCTCTAGAAGTGTGTTATCACTAGAGCTTGGAAGTTGAGGCATCAATCATTTTTGAACCTCCATCAATCACTATGAATTGATGGATATTTAGTGAAATAGTGCCTGATTATTCCAGCCCATGACATTGTTGGGCAAATATCATCGAATTGATCGACCTCCGATCATTTTATCCATGGATTGATGGAGGGTGATTAATGAATAATGCCTGAACTTCCAGGCTCTAGTTATCACCCACTTCTGTCAAACCCCCTGAAAATCGGAGAAATCCGCATAAATAGTCGTTTTTTTCGGTTATGAAACGACGCCAACGAGTCCAGTTTTCGGCCAGCCTAAACTCGTCAAATGTCCATCCTGGAACGCCCCTCAGTCCTCGCTCAAGGCGTTTCGCGAAACTTCAATTTGGCAAAAAGTGACCGGTTTCCAAGGTATGAAATATGGAAATCCGAACCTAGAGCGAGACGGACGCAGTACGTCCTATCACGCTTCTGATGATCAGATGATTCATAACAAAATGGTACGCCGGGAGTATGAGATAGAGGATGGAGGAAGGTTCGGGTTCCGTTGAAAATGAGTCGCGAAAGTGAGAGTTCTTCATCAGTTCGTTGGGTAAACAACGAAACTTTTAGTTGGGCACGGTCGAGTCCCGATTGATCTTATCTTGGAAATCGTGAAAATCTGTCACCGTTGAACGAAGATCTTGGGTATCAACTAGCAGAGGAGTGTGTTTAGGAGGGTTGAAAACAAGAAGACTCATACAGAGAAGGTGGCGGTCACAGAGACCGATTGGAAGACCAAGAACGGCGTCTCGGAACTCGAGAAAAATAAATATAATTAATCCACAAATCATCATTATTAGCGGCTCCGACAACGAGTGAGTCATAGTGTTTTGGTTGCGATTTTCGACCCAGCAGCCGCTCTACCGGTATTATAATAACTGTTTATTGGTCGGTATTTGGGAACTTGAACTTTGAGACCCACTCACAAACCCCCTTGGCGAAGTCATGGATCCTGTGGATTCCGAGGGAGCGCCAGCGTCTGAGCTCATTGATGCTATGCAGCAGACAAAGATGATGTACCATGAATACCATTGCCTGGATATAGCCCCAGATCAGAATCGAATGTTCGAGAGGCTTTTTTGACAAATTCGCTGAAGTATGGTCATTTCCGTCCATGTACTTTGAAGTTCCACGCGAGGAACGATTTCAAGATAAAATTGATTCGAGAACTTAAAAATTCGGAACAGACTCAAACAGTCGAGTCAACATTAGCCTTGCGGCAGACCCGATACCCCGATCAGTACTGTTTCAGATAGTACGGTTGGGCCCGGAATGGACTTACCATACTAATCGGGGTATTCCTGTACAATGTGCATGTCAGAAATTCGTGGGAGTGACCGTCGTGAAAGCATGTTCTCTACCTACATGGCTACGAAGATTCTGCGACTCAGGTTACGAGATGGCATACAGAACATGTAGAGATGTTTGCGAATGACCAGATGAGCCCAGACATGATCGAGAACCGTCAACTCATTGAGCAGTTAATGGACACGAATAAAGCTTTCTTGTAGCCGATTCCCAACTCTGTTTAATACTGGGCCGATTAAAAAAGATTCATTCGCTATGATTCGTCCACTTGGAACTCACGAGCATACATTCACACGTACGAAAAGAGGGGAGAAATACTATCGTCGTTTCAATATACCGTATTGGGCGACGATCCAAACACAACTCCATCTGCCACTGAGTAGAGACGAGCAAAGGGGAAAGCGAAAACCACGCGACAAATATTTGCGGTAGAAAATTACGATTCCGAAGATCGAATGTGCCTACGATCGGTGCTTGAACATGGCAACTTTGAAGCGACCGACTATGTTATTCAAAAGAGACATGACAGATCATGGTTCAATCCATCAAGTTCAATGTGGATTTGCAGATCATACTCGACCCATACTCCTGTTCCGCTTACGCAGTCGAATATGTCAACAATCGCGAACGAGGGATCAGTCATTCACACAGAGTACGCGCCCAATTCGAAGCAACTACGCAGAATCCCGATTCCCAGGGTGACGTTTTCCCGCAAACCATGACGGTAGTCTCGAAGAGACTACCCACTGAGATTTTTATGATCAAGAAAAGGGTTCGTTATACGCGGCACTTTAGGGTAATAGTATCAGACCCGCCAAAGATAATCTTAGAGCTATCCGCGCATTCGAGAGACCGAGAAACAAAAAAAATGTTCGTCAGCTTCTTGGGAAAATCAATTCCTATATCCAGAACCCGTCGAAACAGTTGGAAGCACTCCATAATCTCCTACGAAAAGGAGTTGAGTTTTCTTGGACAGCGGATTGTGAGAAATGGTTCCAGGACATCAGGGAATATCTTCGTTCAAGACCCATACTGAGAATCTACGACGATAGGAGACCGGTGGTCATTTACACGGATGCGAGCGGAGAGGGTTTAGGGGCGATCTTAAAGTAACCTGATGATGATGGCATGCTACATCCGGTCGCATATTTTTCAAGGAGGCTGACGGCAACAAGAAAGAAGAGGGAAGCCATTCACCTTGAGTGCCTAGCGATTAAACAGGCGATAGTTTATTGGCAACATTGGCTTATTGGCAGAGAGTTTACGGTTATCACGGATCACAAGCCCTTAGAGACTCGGAAAGTTAAAGCACGCACAGACGAGATCCTAGGAGACTTGGTCTTTCCCTTTCCCTTGGTCTTGGACCTTTCCCAATATAGTTTCACGATTCGATACGGATGCGGAAGCTATAACGTGGAAGCTGACTCCCTTTCTAGGAATCCGGTTCTTGAAAGCTTCGAGAATGACGAATATGTTTTGAAAGTAGTAAACCTAAACTATCGGAGTTCTGTATCTGTATCGTACGCGCTCTACACGACGCGAGACTCTGAAGATCCTCGGAGTTACGAACTTGAAAATCATTGGAGCTCTCTGACGATTGGTTCTCTTAACCCGGATTCTCATGGTATGTATGCAGCGAACTGAATTTTGAGCGAACACACCCACTGGATCACAAATATTTTGAAGCACCGGCAATGTTTTTTGGGGAGTCGCGCTAGGGGTAATATTTTTTTGTCAACCCCCGTAGCTTGCCAACGATTTGATTTTGTAGCCCGAGTTCCCACAAGCACGCCAAAGCGAGGGGGCGAAAATTCCGACGGGAACACGAACAATTTCGACCATTCGCATCTGGTCGTTGAATCGGTCGCTTTCACCGTTCCTGCTGCATTAGGCGGACGAAAAATTTTGGCTCCTCGCTGGTTTGAGGTTGTAGCTAGGACTTGGACGAAGCGAATGACGCTGATTCGACCAGAAAAATATTCGCTGAAAAGACCTTCAAAGAAGTCCTCGAAAAATCAACAGCTCCCGAAAAGATCCTCCGACTTCACAGTTTTTTCAAACGCATTCATCCACAGAATATGGGGCTCCCAACAGTTGAATCGTGCGATTTGGGATCTTGGCTTTCGAACCAGACCGAGTTTTTCAAAATCCATTCGCTAGAACCTAGTTAGCCGGGGGTCCAAAATATTTCGGTCTCATTCGCACACACCGGGGAATTATAACTGATCACGACACTTGAACAAGGATGTATTCAATTATAAAGAGATCTTCTTGTCGATATGCAAATGAGATAATTTCAAGTAATTAAACAAGAACTCACTATCACCTTGAACAAGAATCGATTCACACGCCGTCAATCCACGATTTAAAATCAAGCTGAAGATTGTCTGCTGGAAAAGTTCATAACAGTGGACTTGGGTGACGGGGACAGTGGAGAGAAAGGGACAGCAACGAGAACAATAGTTTTATACCTCCCAGGCCGAAAAACTTGAATCGAGGTTCGAGTATGAAGCATCGCCATCACCAAGGTCACCTTATTGCTGTGATGAATCATACTCCGTTTCTTTTTCTTGTCTCAATTCGATCGACTATTACCGATATTTGGTCTATGAGCTTAATGGAAATCAACTGAATCGGAAAAAAATACGAAATACGATGACGACACTCTAAATCGAACCAAGAATCTCAAGCTCGAGATGCTAGCTAACAGTGAGAGCCAAGTGGACTATTATCCAAACAACCTTCATCGGAGACCCGTTCTTTCCGTTTCTTGTCAAGTCTTCTCTTCTTTTGCAGAAAACTTTTCTCAGAATTTTCGAAAGCATCTTTCGATTTCCAAGTTCTTTTTGGATGCTAACTCTCCAAGGATTGCATTTTGCTGTGTGCCAAATATCAGGGAATCTGAAGAAAAGTTTGTGTAGTATCCAGGTCTTACAAGAATCTGTTGGTTTCCGATGTGACCGAAGCTTAAGTGAACTTTTCAGCTTCCTTCCAAATTCTTAGGAGATGAGTGTGCCTTTTCTTTTGACAAAAAAAATTAGCCTCTCCTTGGAGTGTTCAAGGATTTGACGATTTCCTCTTCGTGAAGTTCGGTGAAATAAAATAAAAATCGGAATATCATCCCCATTTTTGAGATTTAGAAGAACCGGGTTTCGCGATGAGGTATCTACTTCGACATTATCTTTTCCTTGAGCATAGATGATCCTGAAATTGTATTTCGACAAGCCTAACATCAAACCTCCCAGGGGTTCATCTGTTCTAGCGTTAATTTTCATTGTTTCAAGGGGTTTATGATCTGAAATGATCGTAAATTGTTTCCCGAGTAGTCGGTGCTGCAAAAAGACCGATGCGTCTCTGATTGCCAGACATTGGAGATACCGTCCTTCTTCCAATAGAAGGCCACCTTCTGATAAACGGGTACTCCCAACCAGAGCTGTGCGTCGCGTCGAAAATTCGCCGGCGCGCCGCCAGGCGCCGCGTCTCAGCCTCGGCGAGTGCCCGCCATCGAATTTTCGCGGCGACCCGCCGGCAGTTTGCCTCATATTGATCGATGAATATTCAAATACTTCTCCATCTTCTCCATCTCTTCATGCAGTCATCTTTCTCGATGCATACCAGGCTAATTTCCAAAAGTGTTCGCAAAACGTCGTTCCATGCAGCTTACACAGCATGTGCACAAGATATGGAAGAGCACGTCTGTTCCTTTCTTCGCAGTTCGAGACTGTTCCATTGTGAAGAGTCCGTTGGGTTCTTGGCGGAAATACGCCCGCCGACTTGGAAGTGCGCGTGAACACAGGGATGGCGACTTGAGCGGGAATCCTGCCGCCGTAGTTCAGGCGTCTGCGACAGCTGTGGCTGGTGGAATCATTAGACCCGCGAGCGTAGCGAGCCGCACACGTCAGCAGAGTCCTGGGAGGCAACGCACCGAAAGCAGCTTCAAAGTACAGCGACGGCGTGTTGGCGCTTTGTACTTTAAGTCGCCGGGCGCATTTCCGTCGAGTACCGTACGTTGTTCTAGCGGTGGTGAACAATAGTAGTGCCAACAAAAGGTGCCGTTTGAGGTTAACATAAGAAAAACTCGAGCAATCCGCTTCTTTGTGATCAGTTCAGGATGTCAAGTCAGATCAAATTGAGATTACTGTGACGTAGGATGGATAGTCGAGAATTCGGTCGGACCACGAGCCTTAGAGTCCCCGTTCGCATTGAGCGCTGAATTCGGCATCTAATTTTGCCGTTTCGAAAATAATGCCGACAAGCCACGAAAATTTCTCCGTTGTTTTGCACAAGAACAATGTCGTCAGGTATCCATCGAAGGTAATTTGTATTTCTTTTTGTTTCTTCCATCATGATCTCCCCTCAACTGAGCGGTGGAGAACGAATCATTTCCAAGAGGTACGCGTTGTTTTTGATTCATTCAGACATTCTATCCAGGTATGGAGGGTTGTTGGACGCCTAAATCTGCCATCCGGCTCAGTAGCGGATCGTAAGAAAGTTTTCTGCAAGCTCTGCTTTAATAAGGAGAACAAGCTCTGCGGATACGGGGAGAATACCGGAACCGATACACTTCTGCATCACTTGAATCGCGTGCATTTCGGTGAGATTCTCTTAGCATATGAAACGCGCCTGTCTCTCGTGGGTTCTCTTATTCGACGTGAACCATTTCAATTTGCTTCAAGGTGAGATACCTGAAGGAAGCAAGACAAGTAGGTACATTACTCGACTCCTGGAAAAATTCGATAGTCAATGGAGATGAATCCCAACCGAGTGATTCCGCCAAAGCCAGGAAGTTCGCACTTGCGAAAGATCTCGCCCTCATGATCAGTGAAGATCTTCTCCCGTTCTCATTGGTCGAAGGCTCGGGAACGAAGAGATCTACGTGCGGGGCCGCACGTAAATTATGACACCCTAAAAGATGTTGTGATGAAGCGGGTTCCGAAAGATTGTTATTTCCATGTATCAACTGACACATGGACGGACCGTTACCGTCAACTTCCATATATCGCAGTCATTGTGCACCTTTTGGATGAGCAGTTCCGTCTGCTGTGTGTTTCCCTCAAGACTGACTACTTTCCTAGCCCCCACACGAGTTCAGCTATTGTGGATGAAATCAGAACAACTCTGAAGGACTTCAAAATGAACGAAAAGTTTCTCTTTGCCGCATTATCAGACTCCGCCAGTAATATGACGTCGGCGTTCAGGGAATTCATACATATTCGCTGTTCTAATCATCGTATGCACAGAGCACTCACCAGCGATTTCTGCAAAACGAAAGTCGGTGCAAGAGTTGTGGAGCTTCACTCCAAACTGATGAAAATCTACCGCCGGCTGCTCTTCGAAAAACTCTCATAGCTCAGTTAGCAAAAGAGAAAGCACAAGAGCATTACATGGAGAGCCTGTGCAGAGCAAAGGAGGTTCAGATGGGAAGCATTTCGCAAGTGCTCCGCTTGTCTATGTATTCAGATTGGGGCGGGCAGCCTCTGAAGGGTTTTCTGATTTGCAGAGCGATGAAGCGGATTGGCGATTCGTTGATGACGGTGAAGAAGATTCACAGCTGCACGGTTATGATCCCAAAGGTCTCAGGTCCGATGTTCCCACAAGATGGGGATCCGTGTGCAAGCTTTTTGAGTCGACTTCGGCATCGCACGAAGTGCTCACCGAGGTTCTCATCAAGACGGACTCATTGGATTGTCTCCTCCTTCCACGTGATAGGGAAGAAATCGATATCGTTGCAAAACAATACAGGGTAAATTCAGTCAACCATATATCTTGTGCTGAGGACAAGCAGACAATATTTGTCATCGATAATGTTCAACGCTGAGCGAATCTCAAGATGCTTCTCACGAGTTGACACGACATTTTCTTTTCAGGCGGTATTAGATCTGATTTTACTCATGCAAGGCTCAAAGAAGCCATCCATCAACATGGTGGTTCTTGGCATCATTGACATCGAAAACACGTTGCAGAGGATTAAAAATGAATGTGCTCCCGGTTTGAGCGACTCTGCTATCAAATTCCAACAAGAGCTGGCAAAGAGTCTCCTTGAATGTATACAGAAGCGGATGCGACCGTTCGGAAGAATGGAACTGCTAGGTGCTTTTTTGGATCCGGAAATGAAAAGCATTGTATACATTTATGAATATCGGTTTGTTTTCGTCATTAATAGCGGGTACTGGACATGAACATAATACCGATTCGATTCTATCGAATGCTCTCCCTCAATCTTCATTCCGATTGACCAGCGTATTTTTTCGTAACAGGTTGCGCAGCGCTTCTAGCTATTCGCTGGCGTTTTCAATGTATTTATGCAGTGGCGTAGCTAGGGGGGCAAGAGGGGGCTCGAGCACCGGGCACTCGATTGAGCGGCCCGTTCAGGGCAGCAATTTGCAGGCTCTGATACCAGATGGCCGACATTTGCCCTGGACAGGGTGGGAACCATGGAAATAATCTCTGAGATTCAATCTCTCCGATTTGATACTGCGGACTCGGTGGTATAGGGAATTAACATAGGAAGAACAATTTATGGGGGGCGCGCCCCCGGCGTGACGCCCGGGCGTCACGTTTCGGCAAGTGGCAATACCCGTATCATAGATTAATCGCGACCTCCGACCTCGATACTGTTAAGATCTCTGGAAGGAAAGGTCTGCGTCTGCCGTATGAAAAACTCAAAGATAAAGCTCATATATGACGAGAAAATAAGACACATTGTGCGATGCACCAAAACGCGTAGGTGAGCGCCTGGATCCACCCGGGGGCAAGCGACGCGGTGAAAGACTCTCGAACAAGGTTCATGCTACGGAATACTGATTGTGCGCGAGTTCCCGACAGATATCCAAACGTTCCAAGAAGATTCTTTCTACTGAACAGAATTTTTTCCTCCAAAGCTCGCTCTGGAGTTTTGGAGCTGTCGGACGTCTTCTCATTCTAAACTTAAAAAGCACAACGTGTGTATGTATGTTTCCGATGAACGCCGAGATGCGGACGTAGTCGAAGATGAAAGTGTCATAGGTGGAGAACGGTCAAAGTTTTCTGATAGCACACGTTCCACGTCCCCCGCAAAAAGTTTTGCCTCGCGTCACTGATTTGTTCGGTCTTGGTGAACCCAAGCTGACATCGCTGTCACCTTTTCCCTTGATATCAAACTTGGCCTGGACGTGATGCAACGACAACGAAGAGAAGCGTGATGAACGAAGCGTGAACGCAACGACAACGAAGTCCATCTCACGTGAAGACGAAGCGCGCGAAGTGGAACCAAACGGGAAACGTGTTATGCTGTTTGTGTTTCGCGCGACGATAATGCCTCCAAAGCGGAAAGGAGTGGATGCAGCGAATCGAGAGCGGTGTGCTGCGAAACGGGCTGCAGGGACGGCAGAACAGCGGGATTCACGAGCCACGAGCCGTTATTCACGATCGGGGCTTCCCGCGGTTCTGGAATCGGAATAACCGAAAGCTTTTCCGTGGTCCGCCGCGATTTCCCCAGCGGGTAACCTTCTTTTTTTTGCAAGCACCCGCATTTTTCGCGGTTTTTGGATGCCCAGAACCGCGGTTTTCGCATTTCATACCCTTCAAAATCATTTGCAGAGCTTTCGCATTATCCATATTTTCTATATCATGTTTCGGGCTCGGTACAGAATTTTCCCCAGAGAAGTTTGGCGATCTTGGGAGACTCCTATAGCGATACGCCGTGATCTCATCAAGATTCAATCGTCAATCGTGAGTCCTCAGACAAGCATTCATGTAGACACACGCAAGCTTGTCTGAGGTGTGAGCGTATTTTGAGCGATTACGGTGTCCAACAGATTCGGTTGTAGAATCCTAGGCGCGACGAGAGGAGGGACGGATAGGGAAACCGATACGCTTGGACCCCCTAAAGGCTTCTCGTTGAAGTCGTCGAACCAGAAGTGGGTTTGCTCGCGGTGTATTCGTCCATTGAAGGTCTTGACAAAGGTGCCGGCAGTAAAATTCGGAATTCGGGACCCAGTAGTGCGGATTCGTCAACTTCCTCCAGCTGGAGAACAAATGTCGAGGGGCGCGAGTTTTCGTTCACTTTCTTCATGAAGCCTTGAACTGTGCAGATAAGCTATCCATAAATTCAGAGATGGTCATCGTTATCTCGTAACCTCAATTCGACTTCCGTCGTCTGTACCTTCGACTCTGAGCCCTTTGATCATCTTGAGTTTTGTCTGACCCTTCGCTTCTCTAGAAAAAATCGATTTCTGAGGCCGGTCTGGTAGCAAAGAATGAGATCTGCGCTGCTGTGTCAAGCATATCCCGTCACCCGTCACCCATGACAGCTTTTCTCCCTTTAGACCGACCATTACTTGGAAAAAAAAATGGAATAGAAAATCCGCCGGTACAGAACGATCTCTATCATCCCGTATGTTCCGTGCGATCCAATGCTTAAGATGGTCCGACATGGACGAAGCATCCTCATCCCACGAGAGCTTCGTCAGAGCTTCCGTCTCCTTTCTGAAAACAGGCAGCGACAGGGTTTCGTTGCCGAAGAATCCCGGACAGTGATACTCTTTTGAGGGTACCGGTGAATTCATCGAGGGACAGGCTCAGCTTTTCCAGGTGGTTCTCTTAATGTGTAACCAGTCGTGGAAGAAACTTCTTGAAGAAATAATTTGGGCATAATTGTAACATATTTGATCATTTGTGGTTTATTACGGGCTTCGAGAGCGATTCAGTCGAGGATCGTCGCTTTCTTCGTCGATCATTTGCCCGAGGGGAATACCGCCCAGTTCGAACTTTGAATCCTAAAACTTCCAAGATCTAAGATGACCAGGAGCAATGGGTATCAAGATCCTACGAAACCGACAAAACCTGAATCGGATTCTCTGACTGAACGACTGATTTTACCACGAATGCAATTCATGCCAATTTGTCGTGTGCGTTATGAGGGCATCAGCGGTCAGGTTATGAATGTATCCGCTGACGCCGACACTCTGGTCAGGAGCCCGCCTAGATGATCAAAGCTCCAAGCTCAGGCGCGGGTCTCTCCGTCAAAATCAGACCAGAGTGGGCTCACGACATGTCACGTAGCGGCCCGCGACGCCTGACCGCGGACCGTCCCGCGCACGAACCATCGCACTGCATGAGCATTCGCACTCTAGTTATGACACCCAGAAGAGAATCTACCAGACCCTTCGACGATACCTACAGAATGGTATGACTGTTCTCCTGGAGTTTGCACGTTGGACGACCCGATGGTGCCGAGGGCACCTCGGTCGTCCTTTGAAACCTGCAGACTCTGAACTCTAACGGAAGGAAGACCTGCTCATCGGCTACTTACAATTATTCGGCAATTGAGAAGGAAGCTATGAGCGAGGACCCCGATAAACTGCATCTCGCCGAATGGTAGGCGAATCCTGACCCAACCCAGGATTCCAAAGAGTAACTCACTTCCCCCGACGTAGACGTCATGACTCCGCCTTAAACAAACTGCCATGAGTTTCTGTCTACTTTCTCATTTTCTCCTATACCCCCTACTTTTCCCTCTCCTCCCTTCCGGTACACTACTTGCATCCACATTTTTTCATCGTCACTTGGGGCAGGCAGCGATTCAAGCTAGTGCTCTGGTCGAGCCGCTTTAAGAGAGAGTGCTCAGGGAAGTGAAAAAAGTCCCGGTTCTTTACTCTTACAACCGAACTCTTTAACGTGGTCTCTCTCTCAATGGAGACAGGAAATCCAGAACGGGCCATTATGTCCAGTCGTCTCTCTTATGAGCGGGTACTTTTGTATTCGCGACTCTCGCCCCTAGTGGCAGCACCGTACGTCCCTTGGCCACCATGAATTATCATCAAGATTGACTGAGACGAAGAGGATCTGCGAACATCGATATTCTTTTTGGCTTCCATAACGATCAGAGCTTCAGTTACAGGAATCCTTTTCCTCCTCTTTAACCGAGAATTGGCGTCCGAAGTGTTGTCTCCTATATTCCGCAGATTCCTTTGCGACCTGAGGCACGTTAGTAGGCAACTCTAGCGGCTCCCTGTAAATAGGAGAAAGAAATTCGGAACATGTTCTCCGCTGGAACAAGGAAACCCACTCAAATCCATCGCGTTTCAATCATGGTATCTTGTCAGAGCAAGGAACACACATTTCATTCAAGAGGGGCCGATCTTCTTTTTCAGATATGTTTCCTTCCGTTTTCGTGATCAGTGGAGCTTGCCTGAAAGCTGAGAGCGGAAATCGTTATCTGAAATCGTTATTTCCTCTCCACATCGGATCGAAATAGTCATCTACGTATTGAAAGAGTCCTTCGACTTCAAGAAGACCCGCGAAAGCTTCGAGTTTTTCGAGTCTCCTGCGTACAATAGAGTACGAGCCCCGCCGTCCCTTCTTACCAGAGTCTCTTCGTCGTTTGGAGCCCATGGGTGAGTTTGCTTCTACAGTTTTGCTTCTCGAGTTTCGAGCATCGTGGAATCCACCGCTCTGCCCAGACTTTAAAAACGAAAAGAAGAATCAGATATAATTTTCGACCTTCTGAGAGTGCGAAAACTCGCAACGGGTCTGACACGGTTTCGATTAACAAAAAATCGGACTTTCGAGCAAAGCTGTAATGTGAGTCTAGTGCAACAGCGCAGTCTTTTGAAGATGACCACCTACCAATGGGCTGGAGGCAATACTAGGCGGTGCTGAAACCTGGACGTTGCTAAGTGGATTCGGTACTAGAGTGAGAGTTGCAGGAGGGTGGAAAGTAGTTGCCAAAGTTATTCCACTCGCTATTCCGGGTGTCGACGCCCATTCAACATCCGGAACAGATGTACACAACGAACTCAGACTAAACATTGAAACAATGGCATTAGGGTCAAGTACAGCACCACCATATCTCACACATCCCGAATTCTGTATGGAAAGGCCAGCAATTCGATATGAAATCACCTGTATCGACTGTTGCCCGCATTCCTTATGTAAACAAAATCGACTTCGGCGCCCGGTGGTTCTTCCGAGTCGGGTGGCAGTAGCCGATGCGATGCCCCGCCTGATGCCGTTGCCGCCGCCACTGCCGCCAACTGCTGAGCACAGGGCGTTAGACAAGGATCGGAGCTCGTGGAATCCGTTGAATGCGGCGACTCATCGGACAGGATCGGAGATAAGCTAGTCGCCACCGAACCCATTTCTTTCATGGACATTTGGTTCCCATCTTCAAAGGTTTCCTCATTCAGGGTTTCAAGAGCACCGATTATCATGTTCTCCTCCATGGTGACTTGCTTTTCTAACGAAGTTGTGTTAGGTTTTATAGCCGAGGTACGGCACTTTGGATTCTTGGATATTTCGGGCACAATCTTGTCTTCTGATCTCGGCTGGGGCTTTGCGTCTTCGTGGTGGTGCTGCTGCTGCTGCTGCTGAAAACGGCTCTCATCCTCTGTTCTCAGGATTTCCAAAGCAGTCATCGATTCCAAGTGTCGCATATGAATGATTTGCATCTTGAAAATTTCCCAGTCCCCAAAAGTCATGCCCAAAACCGTTTTTAGTTCTTGGAGATCGCAACCGAACAGAACGAGGCCGTTTATATTGTTCTCCAGGATTGATTTCTGATATCGCGGCAATCTCTCCTTGCTGATACCTTCGAGTCTGGTCAACAGACTAACCACGCCATCAGTCGTGTGCGCGGTCAATCGCTCTGTTGGAGTCTGAAGTAAATTAATCCAAGCGTCAGTAAGATGCCAAGTTTTTCTTGATGATGCTCTCGAACGAGGAAAGCGGCAAAAATGAAAAGCTCACCGTTAAACCACTCTGTTTCAATATTGCGTAATTGAAGCCGGTAGATCCCTGCATGGACGGATATTGACTCCCGGTTGCGATACCTGGAATTCGAAAATTCTTGATAACTGTCACAGTCGACATTGCTCATGTCATAGATCGTGAACATCGAAACAAGTAACAGTATCGTTGCGCTTACCACCGTAAGGTGTTTGCGGTAAGTCGAAGGACACGGTGCTCTGCTGAATCGGGTTCACCATCGTTTGCGGTATTAAGGATCTAGGATCAACAGCGGGTTGAGGTGGAATGAAAGATCTGTGTTTCGACGTCGTTCGAGTGGACCCTATTCTCTGCAGCGGCATGGTCTGGGGGTGCTCGATTTGTGAATGATAGGAATCTTGAAGAACCCGTCGAATGTACGGGTCTAAGTTAATTGCGAAAGGAATGAACATTCGGAGATTCCCTATCTGTAGAGCTTGTGAGTTGAGAGAGAGGCACAATTCCAGTTTCTTCACATCGTGATCCATGGTCTGGAGCTGCTCCAGCTCTTTTGACACGGGCATTGAATTGCGGATCTTCTCGAAAAGACTGCGAAGAGGGGTTGAATCATCGATATCTGCCTCATGTGTTTCGTAGTAATGTATCAGCCACGAAGTCTGACACGGCCACTGCTCAGTTAGATTCACCCAAAGAGCAAGGTGGTACCTGAAAGGTGCGGTTTACACGTTTCCAAGCGATGTTGTGTACCTCAAGAGCCATGCACAATGATCATTTTCCGAAACCATCGATCTCCCCGTGTCAGCATATTACGATCCATTCAAACTCAAACTGAGCTTACACTCACCAGTTGAAGTCAATATTGAAGGCCCGCATCAGGCGACCGGTCACGTAAAGTATATTCATCAATCGACGCATCGATCTTGGATTTATATCGCTGAAGTAATCATCGTTGAGCAGGACTTTTGTGAGGTCAACGCCCCCGCTCACCGCGGATCTCTGATGTATGTTTCCGATGCTGCTCGCGATACTTTCACTGGATCTCAACTTTTGATTCCCTTTCGAGGATGTCCGTTTGGTCTTCACTTCAAGTGCACTACAATTGCTGACCCGCCGAGAGGTCATCCCCTCTTTTTCCCCCCATTCTTCTCGGTCCTTGACGCCTTTGGCGGATTGTGCGATGGCGGCTGCAGCTTTGACTTTACGCAAACCCGAGTTTTGGAGGAAAAATGGTAGATGAACGATATTTTGGAGATAATCGAAGCCTCTCAACGATGGACTCTGTAGCGATCGGATGACATTGGATTCAATTGCTTTTATAACAATGTGAGGATCTACAGCCAAGATTATCACAAACGGCATCCCTGGGTCTGAAAGCATCACATTCACGGCGTCCAATACACTCAAAACTTTGCTCTGCTCACAAGAATCCAAGCCATCAACGATTATAATGAGCCGTGTCTGTTTTCTCATGAAAGAGTCCATACAATGTATCATATCACAAAGCACTTTCACTTCGGATTTGAGAGTTTCAGAGTATCCACCCTGTGCTGTCGAATCGATCCGAGCGATGTATCTATGAATGTTCTTCTCGTACGACAGGATTAGAGAAGTTACCATTTTGACCCAGATATTCAAATTTGCGATGAAAACTACGCTGACAGCGGCGGCGAGAGCGACGATAAGGCCGACGAAAACTTCGGTTTCTTGTTTCCGCTGTATTCGAATCTTTGATGACATGAGCAGCTCGAACGTAACCATCATACAAATAACTGTCACTACACACACGGTCCAGTAGGGCACGCAGCACATTCGTCGGAACACCCACGACGGAGATGAAGTTGGTTTCGGACGCAACGCACGATAGAATCTTGTCGTGAAATAACTGAAGAAGAAAAGTTTACACATCACTGGTGGCTACTGCTCTAGAACACCGCCATGCCATCACACCATGGTTCCACACAACATCTCACAATCCTAGCATTATAACAATATCGCGCTCGTCCCACCAAGGAGCAGGCTGGTTCGGTTTCTCAAAAAGCATGCCGCGACCATAGGGAGCGGGCGATGAGCATTCATCGGAAGAAAAACGGAAACTCACCCAAATTCGTCTTCGAGTGCTTGATACATAGAAACAAGTAAGCAGGCGATGCTGCTTCCACCATCGCCAGAGCTGCTGACTTTTGTCTTGTTGCTGAATATGAATCTCACAGGTATGGAACCATCTTTCGTTTTGTAACTGCTCGGATGGCAGAACAGAACCTGGAGTATACATTTTAAGTCCGAAAGGAGTTCATCGACGCGGGACCCGAAATCGAATGCCCAATTCCAATCGTAGTAGCGGCTCCCGTATCGGATCAGATAGAAACCACTATAGGATAACACGACCGAACAGAGTGCTACGGCCGACGCCACGAGCCACATTTGAGTCGCCAAACCTGGAAGAAGTGCGATTTCCTAGAGATAACGTCATGGCCAAAATGTAGCGTTTTTTGAATGCAAAGAGATAGTAATACGACTTACCGATGATATAACCGAATAACACTGAATAACAGCACACGGTAATGAAAAGAACCCAAGTATATTTGAAGTCGGGCTCGAGCCACTGGAATTCATACGATCGCAGTTCGTTCTCCAATTTATTGAGCAGGAAACTCTTCCCCGACCCCCATCGAGCGTACAAGCCGACCGTGATAGGAACAGTGAGGGAGGGTTCGCTCAAAATATCCGCCAAAGAACTGCTGTACAGATCGTACCTGAAGAGTTCGACAAGAAGCCACCTTGTAGTTATGATTGAACGAGCTCGATTAATCACATCACCCACGCTTATTCGCTGCCAAAGGTCGACCAGCCTCATGTTTCGGTCCCCGAGCGGAGTCCAGTCTTAGAATTAATCCACCATGAACCAGACGATAATGCGGTGAGATCAGAATCGAGCCACACCTCACTCGTGTGAAAGTGATACATACCCAAGCATATTCTCATTTTCTTCCTGGGTATTGAGTTTACGCGCGCCGAAAATCTGCTGCAATATACTCTTCTGCTGAGCGGCGTCAATGTTGTACGGTGTTTCGCCAGATTTGTTCGGCCGATACAGCAGATATCCATTTTTCGGATTTCGCAGCAAAACTTCACAGATGGCTTTCGATCGAGCGCGCATCGCTATATGCAGAGCGGTGTCTCCCCTCTTGTCATATGCACTGACTTTCGCCGGATTTTTACGATCGATGAGCATGGTGACCTGTTCAGAGAGAGGGGCGGCCTTTGCTGATTTTGTTCGGGCTTTCGGCCTGATAGATAACCTATTTGTTTTACGACCATGAGAACTCGACGGCGCTAGAAAATGAGAAAACAAACCAGTTCTAGATTTCGATTCCTTGTGGCTCGCATGAGAGGAGTGTCGCCGTCCTTTGTCGCCAGCTCCAAACTGGGGTTGTGGCTGAGGAGACTTTTCACGACGTCGGCATGGCCTTTTTCGACGGCCCAATACAACGCGGTCTTCTTGTCGGAGCCTTGGATATCCACGTCGGCGTGTCGTTTGAGTAGAACGTCAACGACTGACAAATTTCCCACTTTGGCAGCATGAATCAAGTTCGTGTCGCCACCTTTGTCCAGCATATTAACGTAAGCACCAGCGGAGATGAGTCGTGTTGCGATTTCAGTGAAACCCTCCTTGCAACAAATCGCGAGGGCTGTATAGCCGTCAACATCCAGAGCATTGATGTTCGGTTTGTGTTCAAGCAACTGAGTGACGATGTCCACGTAGTTGCCTCTCGTAGCGGCGATCAATGCAGTCCAGGAAAACATTCCCGCAGTGTCCACGTTCGCCCCTGTTTCGAGCAGCTTCTCAACAATCTGGGAGAATCCTCTTCGAGCCGCCCAAATTAGAGGCGTTGATCCAAATTTATCTCCAGCATTCACTTTAGCGTTGTGCCGCAACAAGAGGTCGACAATTTCTGCATGTCCTCTTCCAGACGCCCAAATAAGCGGAGACATGTGGTAAGCATCGTGCACGTTGGTAAATGCTCCGTTGTCAAGTAGAAAACGCGCAATTTTCACGTTCCCCTTGTAGCATGCCCACATGAGCGGGGTCCAACCGGTCTGCAATATGCAATGTTAGAACGACTCTCGATCGTGCCTTTTGGTTGCAGCATTTACTTGTCTCTCGGATTACACTCACCCCATCTCTACATTCGATCGAAGCTCCTTGTGACACCAAAAGTACAACAACATCGAAGAAGCACTCTTTCGTTGCATTGTGTAGTGCAGTCCAACCGTCGCAGTCGTCGGCGTTCGGGTCCCAACCATGGCGGAGGAAATCTTCGCAAAGTGATGCTTGCCCTGCTTGCGCGGCCAACAAAAGCAAGGTCTGGCCATTCTGTAAAAGCAGCCAATGATGTGATCATGTACCCCGTTATGGGGAGGACAACCTTAAATGAATAATAGTTCGCTAGTAACCTCGTCCCTTTCCTCGCACAGGAGCGATCGGTTCTTGAGGCTTTCTCGAACGGAAGAAACCTCTCCACTTTTGATCCAGGCCGCGGCCGCTTCGAACATGGCCGACGGGCCACTCTGAGGCTGAAATTATGGACATGCTTTCAGACTGTTAACGACAGTCAATGGACTACTTAGTACTATCATAGTGAGAGTTCCGCATTTTGCGAACCAACAGGATTCGAGCGTGATAAGAGCGGTGGCAGTAACGCCATGGAGACTTTCTCAGCGAATGAAACAATTGACGACATTGCTTCCGGAATCTCAGAAAGGGTCTCTTGTACATAAGTAATTACTCCGATTCGCCATTCGTTAGTCACATTCAATAAGATCACTGCAATGAATCAAGCATACCTGTGCGGTGGAGTCAAAATTAACTTGCTTCTTCTCACGACGGAGAGACATTCTGAGGTCTTTAGGATTCAACATGGTTAGAATGGTGGTCAGTAGAAACCATTCACAATCTGATTGTTAGCAGCAACAAACGAACCACGGACCTTCCCCGGAGCTGTAGAGGAAAGGAAACATTGTTGAAAACCACAGTCTGCCTTCTTTGGTTCCACTGGCATCAACAACACGCCTTGTCCTCGATCATACAACTGTGGCGAGTGGGAATATTTCAAGTGGCTGACGCATGATGGGCATGCATCATGGAAACTCTCTCCGTCCATGTGGTTTCGAAGCGATTATTGTGTTAATCCATGAATGGTCACCGCTACCATGGAGTATTCAATCACTGACCACGATGCGCTTGCCGACTCTTTGAATTTGGAACCGCATCTCAGATTTCAGGAACCGATCAGAATTTGTTCGAGTCGGCGCAGGAAACTCGCGAGCTGGCACTCTGTTTTGAGAAACACAGCCACTATTGTCGGCGGCAGTGGCGCGTTGGTTGTCAGAGAAGCAAGGCCGGCTTTCAATGAAGACTAATTTTGCGACAAATTTTCGTCAGGCGGCAGACTTCGGGTCACAGTGCGATGAATGAAAATCTGCGGGGATCATCCCGCAGGTTCCGCTGGAGGCTCGAGGACGGCGGGCAATAATGCTTCGGTCAATATTTCCGTGTGAAAGGATATTTTCTAAGTAAAGAGGGGTCTTGGTGGTTGTTTGCGAAGCATTCAGCAAACGCTGGTAGCACTCGAACAGACTCGAATGGGCATGATCTTCAACTTCGATTGAGATTAGACCCTATTCTCTATAAAACGGAAAGCGGAAATTCCAGAGGGGAAAGATAATGTAGATAAATAGGGGAATAATAAGCGTTTATGGCATTTCCGTTTTCCGTTCAACGGAAAATGGAGTCTAATTGAGACAGAGAGAAAACCGGGTATGCTTCAATCTAGCCAAGGACCGGACTCAAGGCGTGAGATTGCGATTCCATCATGATGACATTGTGATGCATCAGAATCGAAAAACCGACTGAAAACGGGCCTCGGACAAGAAATTATTTGCATCGCACTCGTATCATTCAGTTCAATGCGAAATCGTTCATTTTACCATCAACGCCATCTGTATGTTTTATGTTGTTGTTCATACTCAAGGAAACCTCATAACCAAGGTCACAAACCTATCTTCGTACGTGTGAATGACGAGGAAAATAAACATGAGTCTCAAATTGGAACCTGGTCGATCATGCCTAGCTGGGAACAGCCATTTGTCCACCCTCTGTGGAATGGGGGCTCAAAACTTGAGCCTGTCCACCAGACACGTTATTCTGGTCGGAAAACGACAGCAACAAATAGCTGTGCCTTCACAATGTTGCACAGTGTAATCCTCAGTTAGTCGTGGACGCAGATAATTCGACGACGACAACTTGGCGTGAGCTATTTGGCGCTTCATAGTTTGGGTAATAGAGCTTATGAAATCGGGACAAAGTGGCAATCCCTGTTTGCGATGGGGCATGCGAGTTTTCAAGTACCCCCGAGAACCGGCCACAGGAAATCGGATCCGTCGTTGGAGTCGACGTATAGGTTACAGTTTCGTATGCATATGGCTTCTAGACGACCTCAATCGAAAGTCAATGCCTGACGGATTTTTTTTCTGAGTCGAAAAACTACTCTGATCGGACTGCGATTCTTTGTGCATGTATGTACATGGATGTGTCCATGGAAGATGAGTTTCAGAGTTCTCTGCATTGAAGGGGCCGGACCCCTTGCTTGTTGAGCTGAACCCTTTTGCACAAGACGTGGCTTTTGGAGATGCGATGGAGGCAGTGTCGCGGGAGGCGGCAGCTGGTATCGAAGAAGCAAGGTTGCAAGTGAGCTTGCCATAAGCGCTTTGCGGTGTCTGCCGAATCCATCGAAAATATGCGAAATAATCAGCTGCGCGTCCAATTCGTACAGGGGTGAGCATTTTTGATTGCAATATTTACTCTTATCACAGTCTAAACGTCGGACCCCTAGTATTCGAGTCCGACTTTCCGAATTTCTCTGCCAACTTGGTATGTTCATGGATCGCTGGCCGATACAAGGGGGCCTGAGAGTCCGCGCTCTATGCCATGAGATCTGCAAGCGGATCGAATTTCGGGCAAATTTAAAGCTCGGGGACGTATGGTCACGTCACTCACACGTTGGATCACCTCCCAGCAACTACGATTAGCTCAACGTCGGGTGTGAGAAATGTGTGATAACTTGAACGCTTAGTAATCAAACAACGCTTGAAATAGCATTCGAAATTCCTCATGCAATGTTATTTTCCAATCGCGAGGGAAGTGGTACTAGCGAACGAAAATGGTACTGGGCGAGGAATTAACGTTTATGCTCTTTGGAAACAGAAAACCTTGAAGCAAATGGCTCGAGCCTCGAATTATCCAGTGGCGTCAAGGTGTTCCCACCGAATGTCGAGTCCTGACTCGTCCATGTGACTAACGCTTGAGGGAGTTGAAGCACACAAATACCGGTGACTCATTTTCAGTGGAGGTGTCGAATAGTCTTCGTTTTCGAGACATTCGAAATACGATGATCAGCGCTGGTGTCGCCGCTCCGAATCTTCTGCGTAGTAAATCGAAGTTACCCACACTAAGGTTTAGTCATTCTGGGATGTACCGTGATTTGGGGTGATGGCGGTAATTTTTTTCGCGTTTTTCGACGCCCATCTCAGGGGTAGGTGAGCGGAACTCATTTGAATTTTCAGTGAGAGTTCTCCAACCCTCCACATGTCTTCCAACAAACTTTCGAAGAAACCGCATGCACGCTCCCTGCGCTACAGGGTCCGGAACAGCGACCGCCTTCACCCCATGAGTCGAGGTGAAGGCGGTCACCGGACCAAACCAGCTGTATGGGACGGTTCCGACTCCGGCTGCACAAAAGAAGGCTGGAAAAACATGGTAGCCAAGGTTCATCCCTCGCCGTGTACGGCGAAGCTCTCGGTTCGTTCCACCTGGCGGCTCAAAGGCGTTTACCCCCCGTATTTTTTAGTGACCCGGTTCTTGGCATGCTCTTTGAGGGTGCTGTAGAAGTTACTGTGCTTTTCAGCGGCCCAGCCAACTACAGCTTCCCTTTAGATCCTTTATACTTCCTCGGCATGGCCGCCTTCACCCCTGCAGTTCGCGATTTTTCACTCGAGGCCGGTCTGAAACGCGGCCCTCACTCGTCCGCAGCTCTCCGTTTATGGAAGTATTTTTGGGGCCGGACACCATCATCAGAGAAAAGGGGAGTTTCGGACACTCCACTCACTAGTTCGGCAACAGACTATTTTGAATTTTCAGAAACCACGAAATAGTGTCATATTTCGGACAAGATAGAAACTCGCCGTGCCGCGGTCGCTCGTTGACAAGCGGTTAGTTCGTTGTTGCCAAGATCACTGGCGTTGAGCGTTTTCACCCCAAATTACGGTACGGGTAAGTCCGTTGCGCTCCCGGATAGACATGTACGTGTGACCCGATCAGAAAACTTGTGAGGAGCGCGATCGAAAACTTCTGCGGTGCGCTATTTCTAGAATTTGCGTCACTGAGTTCCTAGAGACTTCACATGCTCACTCAGACTGAGGGACAGAGTTCAAGGAAGGGGAAAGAAAGCTCCGACGGAAATTCTCGAGATGACGTGTTCGCCTTCTATCCCCGGAATCCCATCACCCCACTCGCGATTATTTTGGCTAGGTCAGTTTCAAGATCCGGGTTCTGAATCGATAAAGTATGTGAATCGTTCCTCCTCTCTACTAATTCAACTTTCGAATATTTCAACGTTTTTTTGCATCAATCATCATTTGAAATAATCCAGACTGTATCTAGCGTATGTTTCAAGTCAAGAATTTAGTATCTAGGGAGATGTACCAATTACGGGATGCTTACCAGTTATGGGAGAGAAGGGAACACGTAACCCATATGACCGTTTTCTTTTTGTCCCATGACTGGTGTGTTTACCATAACTGGTACCAGATCTCCTATACCAGTCTGATACCAGCTCCTCTGAATTCTCGATGAGCTCAAAATTACGACTGTGAATCCGAGTCGTCGTGAGCTCAACCCGCATCCCAACGCGCTGAATCGTATGATATCCTGTCTTTGCCACCAGGTGGAACATTCGAATGCCCAAGATCGTGGATGTCGAATGGTACAATAGTTATCACGCTCCGAGGCGAGAATCGCTGAGAATCGATGAGTTGATGCAGACATTGATGCTCACCACGACTCGGAATCACAACAATATATGTGTCCCAGTCATGACACAAAAAGTGCCCTATAACTGTTACGTGTTCTCTACTGTCGCATAACTGGGTAGCGTCTCATAACTGGTACACATCCCCTGGGTCTATGGCGAGACCCATTGCTTCTCGGGTACACGTCAATGACCCAAGGTTTGGCTGCTTCGCTTGAATCGAGAAAGGCGTTTGTTCGTCCGTTCCTCTGTCTGCCACCATTTCATCGACTTCGAATGCTCTCCTAAAAACTACCCAAAATTCGATAATTCGATGTGAGTCGCAATCAGACCGCTGCGGGATTCTTTCACACAGCGAATGCTCGAAATCCACGAGCTAGCGCATTGCGAGTTCGTGAAATTCGATGAAACTTCCGAAGAATTGTCACCGCTCGCAAAAGTCAGGCCCACACAGAGGCCGGCGCGCGGCTGTGTATGAAAAATCACCACGCGATTCAAAAATTCCGCCATGGCCCTTCCCTTTCCGAAGTATCCTCGCTCAACGCACTCGGCTCGGTTTGTAAACAATTCCACGCTTGTCGGTGAACATCTGATCGCAAATGCAAAAATAAGAGGAGCGTCATGGATTACAATCATGAGGATGGAACACCGACGGTGACTCCCAGTGAGAGCTTGGATGGCAAACAGGAGCTTGTGGAGGAATTTCTCAGGACTAGGGTTCGTATGAGTGATTATTTTCATATCTCGTAGGAACAGTGTGAACCTTGAATTGTGATCCGAGTCCTCTCGGCTGAATGAGTTCAGACACTTCCTGCTGACCTTTATTACCCATTATCGAACATCTCGGTCAAAACCACGTCCAGTCGTTCTCTGTATGCCATTCCAGCGCATCTGGGTCTGAAGGAGCGGAAAATGCGCGGTCATGTCAATTCACAAGATGAATGCGATTTTCTTTTGCGATTTCCAATCACAGAACTCGAGGGTGTTCGATGCCAGCGAGCATCAGAGACACTTGGAAAGAGTAGAGCTTCGTTAGGTTCGAAACAGCCGACGGAGCTCTTGCCTGCTCTCGAATAGCTCTTGGTAGCAGAGACGAACCCTCGCCAACGATCATGAATTCGCCAGCATGCTCGTTCAATAGCGAATAATGTCTGCGCTTCGCCCATCAACCCAGCTTCGATTTTCGGTTAACTCGAGTTCTGATCTCCACACTTTGCTTCTCCAGGGTCTCGTGAACCACCACATCGCATCATTCGACTACTTTGTCGAAACTGAAATGAGAGAAATTTTGGAGGCGAACGCCATCGTCTACTCCGAAGCAGATCCGAACTGGTATATGGAATACACGGATATCCGTGTTGGCACTCCAAGCGTCGTTGAAGGACCCGGGATGGTCACAGCGACAACACCGTATCAGTGTCGCTTACGGGATATGACCTATTATGCTCCGATTTACGTCGACTTGGCCTACAAAAGAGGCAACGAGCTAGTTATCCGGAATGAGTTAGAAATCGGACGCATACCGATCATGTTGAAGTCGAAACGGTGTGTTTTATTCAACAAAACGCCTTGGGAATTGACGAAGCTGCGTGAATGTCCCAATGATCACGGCGGCTACTTCATTGTGAAAGGTGTTGAGCGTGTTGTGCTCATTTCCGAACAACTGGCAAATAATCGAATTCTGATCGACGAAGACAGCAAAGGAGTCATCTCCTGCCAGGTCACCTCTTCCACGCATGAGCGCAAGTCACGCACTAACGTGATCGAGAAGAACGGGAGATTTTACTTGAAGCACAACAGTTTCGTAGATGATATTCCTGTCGTTGCCATGTTTCGTGCCATGGGTATCGAGACGGACCTACGAATTCTCCAGATGATCGGAACCGAGGAAAACATCCAAATAGCTTTTGCTGGCTCGATCGTGGAATGCCAGAAGCTACGCGTTTTCACCCAAGAGCAAGCTTTACGATTTCTAGCCGCTAAAATGAAATCGCGCGCTTTCGGTCCCCAGAAAACGGAAGACCCTCTGGACAAAGCTTGGGAAGCCGTGTTGTCTTCGGTCATCAACCACATTCCCGTGCAGGCTCCCGACTACAACATGACCGTCAGAGCCTACTACCTTGCACTGATGGTTCGACGAATCATTCAAGCAAAATATGACAGAACTTTCATCGATGATCGCGACTATTACGGAAACAAGCGAGTCGAACTTCCAGGCTCAATGATTTCCCTCTTGTTTGAAGATCTCCTGAAGCGGGTCAATTCAGAACTAAAAACAATCGCCGACAAACAGATTCCGATGATGAGAGTTACACAGTTCGATATTGTCAAGTTCATAAAGCCGTCAACCATAACCAGTGGACTCATAAACGCCATATCAACTGGAAATTGGATTATCCGACGATTTAATATGCACACGATCGGAGTTACCCAGGTCCTCTCTCGATTAAACTACATATCATGTCTTGGTGAGTGTGTCGGCTCTCTGATGCTGACTCTAGTTCCAATTAGTGCAATCAGTTCCACCAGCTGCCGGCCATGCTAAGTCTCCGATGCGATGTTCCAGGGATGATGACTCGGGTCAACTCTCATTTCGAAAAATCCCGTAAAGTATCGGGACCCCGATCTCTGCAGCCTTCACAGTTCGGAATGCTCTGCCCCTCCGACACGCCGGAAGGAGAAGCGTGTGGACTCGTCAAAAACATGGCTCTCTTGGCTCATATCACCATAAATTCCTCTGCCGATTTGACCGATTTCCTTATTGCCCTCGGCGTTCAAGACATACGATTACTCTGTGGAGCCGAATTCAGCAAGACGCATGTCTATTACGTTTTTCACAACGGTGTCATCAAAGGCGTTGTCGAAGATCATAGACGACTCATCGAAGAGATTCGTCAGTTCCGACGAAAAGGCTACTTGTCGCCATATTTGTCTGTTTACCCCAACCATCTTCACCGTTGCGTTTATATCGTGACCGACGGCGGCCGCTTCTGTCGACCTTTCATCATAGTCGACGAGAACAAACAGCCAAGGGTGACGTCGAAGCATCTTGAAAATCTGAAAGCGCGCGTCTTGAATTTCCAAGACTTTCTGGACATTGGCCTGATAGAGTTTCTCGACGTCAACGAAGAGAACGACGCTCTGATAGCCATCTACGAGAAGGATATCACCGAGAAAACCACCCATCTCGAAATCGCTCCGTTTTCAATACTATCGGCTTGCGCCGGCATCATCCCGTTTCCACACCACAATCAGAGCCCCAGAAACACTTACCAATGCGCTATGGGTAATTAACTTTTTTGTTTTTCTTCATATGAGAAGCTATGGGTGATTCTGATTCAAATATTATCAGATTTGGATCGGAATCCAAATATGATGGCGTCACTGAAATATCGCTGTTAAAGTATACTCTTTCGCTACATCACTTCGCAGGCAAACAAGCCATGGGCGTCATCGGCTACAACCAGCACCAGCGGATAGATACACTCCAGTATAACATGATCTATCCACAAAGACCTCTAGCTTCGACCAAAGCTATAAAACTGATAAATTTCGATAAAATGCCGGCTGGTCAAAATGTGTCGTTAGCGGTAATGAGCTATTCGGGATACGACATTGAAGACGCTATCGTCATGAACAAGAGTTCAATGGAGCGAGGTTTCGGTAAACACTTCACAGATTAACTCTCTGCTTTCTTTTTTCTGAGGAAAATCTTTCAAATAGAATTCCCAATATGCATCGGGGAGTTAATTCCGATGATTTGCTTCAGGTGAATGTCGTGTTGTGACCTCACAAAAGTGCCAGCTCAGACGCTATCCGAACATGGCTTGTGACAAGATTTTGGGTCCTCTTGTTGACAGTTCTACAAGGAAACCCATTTTCGACCACGAGTGCTTAGACTACGACGGGATCGTCATGCCGGGTGAAACAGTGGTCAAAGGTCAGGTGCTCATCAACAGACATATACCTGCCGGGACGGCAAGCTTGGATCCAGCACAGCCAATCGAATACAAGGAAATGCCCTTGAGGTTTGTTCCGAGTTGACATGTCTCCACGCGCGCGCTTCGTCTCAGCGTTCCGTATTACACCGGCAATGAGCGTTCAACGATTTCAAGATCGGCAAAGATGAAATCAATCATTTTCCTCGCTCAGGTATCAAGGAACAGTCCCAGCTCAAATCGATCGCGTCATGATGACTCTCAACGCTGACGGAGAAACGCTATTCAAAGTGGTAATTAGTCAAACCCGCAAACCAGAGATTGGAGACAAGTTCAGCTCCCGCCATGGTCAAAAAGGAGTCGTGGGTCTCATCGTAGGCCAGGAGGACATGCCTTTCGATGACCAGGGCATCGTTCCCGACATCATCATGAACCCTCACGGCTTTCCCTCAAGAATGACTGTGGGCAAAATGATCGAGATCCTCGGTGGGAAAGCCGCGGCGCTCTCCGGAATTCTGCAGGACGCAACTGCTTTCGAGAACAAATCCGAAGGGGACCACGTCACATGTCACGAAATGGGGGAAATTCTCAAAAAGCATGGCTTTCACTATCAGGGCAAAGACATCCTCACAAGCGGTGTCAACGGTCAACCACTACAAGCATACATTTATAGGTGAGTCTTCCGGAGACGAAAGCTTCGTATGTGGCGCCACCTCTCACTTCTTCTCACCCGACTACCGAGAATCGATTCAACCGGGCTCTTTGACTCACACGAATCATGTGTTGAGCAGTATCGAACGGCTCACGTTGAAAGAATGTATTCACTTGTAACCTGCCGTGTTTTTGGATTGAAGTGGTACCTGCTACTACCAAAGGCTGAAGCACATGGTACAGGACAAAATGCACGCTCGAGCTCGCGGACCTCGCGCTGTATTGACCCGACAACCCACCGAAGGTAGATCAAGAGATGGAGGGCTTAGACTGGGAGAAATGGAGCGTGACTGTCTTATCGGTCATGGGGCCGCTATGCTGTTGCGCGAACGACTCATGTTCAGCTCGGATGCAACCGAAGTAGACATCTGTAACGTTTGTGGTCTCATAGGATTTCTGAAGTAAGTAACAATATTCACAAAGTGATAGTCACCCGATCCCCTCTTTAGATGAGAAACTACGCAAACTAAGCAATCAAATAATCGTTTTTCTTCAAGGTGGTGTCAGCGGTGCAAATCATCGCAAGCGATGTGTACAGTGAAAATGCCCTACGCTTTCAAGCTGCTTTGTCAAGAACTTTGTGCAATGAATGTTGCGCCGAGGCTAAAACTGGAAAGTGTTCTCAGTGACGAGCAAGGAGTTCGTGTTCCGGATGCTCATGCGCTAAAGTGTCTGTGATAAAAAATGTTGAAAGGTTTTTGAAAGAGTTGTTTATGCTGACTAGTCGTTGAGAATACTAATTTGAACTGCTGCATTCTTCTGATCTGTATCGTATTTATATCGAACTCCTGATTTACCCGGAGAAGCATCGCGCCTCATCCGTCTGAACTGCGACACCGTCGGATGTTGTTCTAGGGAACCTAATTCACCTCGATCACACTGTGTCCATGATCCGCTAATGACACGGATGGCAGGAATTTCTGGCGACGGCGGAAAAGAGAATCGGCCCCGACGCTACTCAAGTGTACGGGTCGTCATGCTCTTGTAATTATGACGTGTGCGGCGAGTCACAAGCCGAATCAAAGTCTATACACTCGGCGTGACTCGCTCGATGTCGGCTGTCTTCAAACAGAACGTCGTGAAGCGTTGAATATTGAGCCGAACGCGAACTTTCCGTCTGATCTAGATCTTACCTCCAAAAAAGCTACTGTCAGCCTTCGAGTAGCTCGAGGAGCCTGTTTGACATGAAGTGTTGTATCCAGTATGAAGTTCGCGGATGTTTCACTCGAAATCACCGCATCTCTTCCAAAGTTTTCCTGTTCGATACGACCAAGCAGAACCGAACAAGTGAGCGAACAGCTGACATCGAGCGCCGAGGGAGAGTACGCAGGGACACGAAGGGAGGGAAGTGAGCAGTCGAATGTCAAAGAATGAGCGAAGCTAACTCGCTTCATGCCCTGCCTCAGTAGGATTGGTCTGCAGACTTCGAAGTCGCCGCGATGAATTTCATGAGCATTCCGCGCTCGCGACTCCGCATGTTCAAAAAGTTGCTTGCTACGATTCATCCGGTATCACGCCCGCATGCTCTGCGCGGTAAACAGCTTTTTGAAATCGTAGCAAACTCCAATTGCTTCGAATGATCTGAAATGAAGAACAACCTCGGTATTCGATTTTAGTGAGGGCGTCTGGAATATCTACAGGGTTTGCGGCTGATGGTTACATGAGTGAGCGGTCGACGATCGATAGCGTGGATTCGGTGCTCTTGTCTTTCATTTAGCACTCGACTTCCTGCATTTCATTTTTACGCACGCTTGCGCGACAACTTGACAACTTGAGAGAATGCTCGGAACATTTTGGCCGCTAAAGTCCTGGAATTCGAGTCGGCGCCAATCAGTTTCCTCAAGAATCTCGTCGCTGAATCTTGTTGCAAACAAGCACCGCAGTTTCGGGATTTTCGAGTAAATATCCAAGACTCATCGCAATCCAACTGTTCTCAAACGGATCGTGTTTCTCAGGCGATGCGGCCTGAAAATTATAACGCCCGTTCTGGAAGCCGTTTTTCAAACTAGCTTCTGCGAGATCGGTGTTAGGTGAATGCCGATTGCACGAGAGCATTTCAACGAGGAAATGCCAACCCATGGTTTCCACTACCGTCAGTTATGAGTGGTGTTGTAAAACATGAGCAGAGTTTAATTGTCGTAGTTTGTATCAATAGGTAGCGCTCAAAGATCAAGGGTGTGTTGTCAATTGCTCTAATCAGCATCGTGACTTGAGCTCACTTCCTTCGAATGACAGAACAATCAGGCCATTTTGAAAATTTTCGTTCGGCTCATTGTTCCACCGATTCATTTATTTCAAATAGGAGAGCACGATATATTGTAGTACAAACTTTAAAAAACAAGATCGATACCGAATATCCACAGTTTTCAGGAAATGCGGAGAGATGTGGAGTCGGAGTTGACCACCTGTCGGACCGGTAGAGACAATGACGGAACAATTGACTCTCGAATGGATCGGGACTATCTTGCTCTCTCGGCTCAGTCGGACGACTCCATTGGAGCGGTTGATTGTCACACATTACAACGAGTACACGTGCACGCCCTGTCTTCGTCAACTACGTTCCACAGATCTCTGTGTCGATGCTGGTCGTGCTCGCTCTGATTATTGCAAAAATGTTTCGCATTGTCCTCAGTTAGAGATTTGTCTCCGTTGTACCTGCCGGTGGTTGAGAATCTTCCATCTATCGCGGCGACCGCATTCTTGAGACACAGATATGATGAATGGGACCTCGGACCTTCGGCACCCTTAAACCTCACAGCGCACTTTGCCCCCGGTAGTTCCCTCGAAATCTATTCAGATCGGAGAATCTCCTTATTAGAGACCGAAAAAGTTCTTCCGGCCCGCCACCAAGTTGAGGAGGATCATGTGGGATATTGCCGTTAATGTTTCACACACGCAGAGACATTAGAGACATTCCGCCTCAGACATCAGAGGCTTTGGTTCAAGTATGTGTGTCTTGTCCCGAGCGACTTGGCGCGTTTGGGATCTTTATCCGTCTTCAGCGGGATCATCTACCCGACATCTGTAGCTGGCATGTGAAGCTCTCGCGAGGAGCGCGAGAGGTTGACCGAGAACATCCTTGACACATGTCCAAGAGGGTACGTGAGCCGCCGAGCGCCCGAAGAGATCGCGCACAAGTGTTCTGAATTCTCGCCTACACAGGATTTTTTTCCTGCTGGAGCAGAGAAATACTTAGAATCAAAAATTACTCCCTCACTCCCATAAAAATAGTAACATTTGAAGTTGAGAGTCGAAATTAAGGAAACTTGAGGCACATTCTCAATTTTTGAGTCATGATCGTGAACATCACACGAAGGAGCATCCACAATCGAAATTCGAAGATCATGCGATTGCTAGAACGTATCATATGAACGCGGGTATCTCGACATATTTTCGCATTCGGAAAAATGCATCTCTAATTTGTCCCGAACCAGTAGTCACATTTGATACATTCACATCGGGGACTCACAACAGAGGACTCATTCGCTTTACATCCCCTGGAAGAACAAGATGTCATCCGTTCCAGAAGCTCCGAAGAGAAAAACCGAACTCAGTGATCAGGATCGTAAGAGAGTTCTTCAATTGCTTTTGAAGTGCGGGGACAACTGATAAGGAGAAAGGGAAAAGTGTACGAATGTAGAAAGGATCAGATAATAACTCACACCATAATCATGGTAATAAAAGCATTTACGAGCTTTTGAAGCGCTCCAACGATGCCAGGGAACGACAATTCTCACGAGAACGGTGTAATCGATGTAGCAAATTAATTTCGTTCACGTCATTCTTCTCCAGCATCGAATAGCCTTTGTTTCGATCTAATCATTTGAGTTTTCATTTTTTTGGGGAGAAAAACGAGGGAAAAGTGAGAATCGGCAAATGTAACTACTAATTCGGGACAAAATTTTGAGCTCAAATGTTACTACTATAATGGGAAGAGGGAGTATATCATATTCAGATCACGATCATCAGCGACAGTCACCGCAAGAAAACCTTATCTGTTTCGCGAGCGAGAGGTATCGTTTAGGTTGCGCATTCAGATCGTCCGATACTTCCTCTCTATGGAGATCGCAGTGCCTTGCCGCGAAAATCCTCCTGTACCAGCCCTGTGCATATGAAATGATGCCTTCTTGTGAGTGCGCAAACGCGCCGATTGTTGGGAGAGAAAGCGCAGCTCTCGCTCCAGATCGAGTCTCAGAACAGGGGCTCCTATGAACGTGATCAGTCCCCATTTGCGAGTGTAACTTGTAAGTGAACCGTGCTGTTTTAGAAGGGCATGAGTCCACTCGACCCCGTTTCGAGAAAAACGTACAGCTTGGCGAATAATGTTACAACCTCCAAGACTCTGATGGCATGTTATAGGGCTACCGAGGGGCTGCTCGGGCAAAAAGAGCAATACAATAATACCTCATTATGCGCTGAGTAAGGCCGTGGACTTGAGCCCTTCTTGACGGATTCTGGAAGCTTCTAGCAAGGCTTCGTTATCCTATCGCTCATTAAAGTATATAAGCGGCACGATCCATCAATAGTCAGTCGTCGGTCGGTCAGGCATCCCGAGGAATGCACTAGCCGTCTCTTCATTCCGGGTCCCGACACTTCTGAAACTGCATTATTTGTCAGAGTCATTTTTCTTCCGAAACGGATGTATAATCAGGGGCTCACCTCCAAGGGAGAAAGCTTGAGAACGTTGGATTGAATGTTTGGGACTCAATCTATTCTGAGTCGTCTGAATGATCTGAAGTATCGAAGCATTTTTTGGTGTTCCACTCCAAGATCTAATCATAGAAGTTTCGGTGACCATCGAGGATGTATTGATTCAGAGGTTTTTTCTCGATCCTACTTGCCATTTCTCGATAAGTTTCGTGTCGCATTCCAGGAATCAAATTGCGTAAGCCGAAAGGAATACCACTCGGTGATCAATTGATCGGAATACCTGTCGTAGCATCTCGGGCACCCTCTCCGCGAACTCGAGCAGACTAGATTGAGCTCATGATTACGATAACACTCTCCAGAGCTCTCTGGGTATTTCACGGCATGAGAAGCTACGAGCATTCGCTCATGCGACTCGAAATTTTGCGGAGTTGATCTCGCACTTGGAACCGATTTGGAAAAACATCTCTGAGAGAATCGAAAAACCGTCATGATGTGGACCTGGACCTTTTTGTAGCGATTTCCACCGATTCCTCACTTCGTATGCGATTATCACCGGTTTCCAGTGCGAGTTGAGATTTCTCCCCGCGCTGGGAATGTGGAGGAAGATTCACACTCTCAATTTATACAATAATCCGAAGATCGAGAAAATGGACTAATGCCATTCTGACACTATACCGTTCAAATAAGGTCGTAATCAGTGGCGGCGCCAGAAATTTTTCTCCGGGACGGTGGAATTCGAAGAACCCTCTTGAGACCGCATTTTCGTCGCATTCGATATCCTCCGATACCTTGCGGGGAACGGTATGGTATGATTCCCTTTCGCCTGGAGACAAGGCGATTCAAATTCAAGGACGGGTCATGTTCCTGCTCCCCTTTTCGTAACAGGGACCGTAGAACTCCGTCGCGATCTCTTTCTCTGACCTGATTCTGGCGAATTCTGATGTGAAGAGACGTCAACGGGGTAATTGAAGCAGTCGAGGGCGTGTATGGGAAACAACATGAGGACGCATGGCACTCCCTGGGAGACGCGAGAAGCTCCACCCTCCACGACTGAGGGTGTTGACAAGTCTGGGAATCGCACTAACACCCCAGCTCCGATCTTGAATGTCAATATCATTAACTCAAACTTCGTGACATGTCGTCTCATCATGCGGAATCCACCACCTACGTAATCGCTTCAAAGGAGGTCGTTGGCACCAGTTCCGCAGATCGAAAAATTCGGAAACTTAACCAATTCTCCGAAATAACGCACGTGCACAGACATCCGCAACTTTGTGACCCTGAGCGTCTTGGCCTCAAGAGCACCGCCCCTGGTCGTGAAAAACTTTCTGGTTGCTTAACTTCGATACTCACTGAAGCAGGGCTAAAGAGGTTCCACGAAGAGCCGTACGGGGGAGAGAGAACGAGAGATGCGGCCATGGCCGACTTCACAGAAAAAAAATATAGGTGATTTTCCGTTGAAGGAAAGCGTCCAGGAGAAGATCATTTGGGTGTGATTCTCTATGATAAGTGTCAAAAGAGCCAATCACGACTTTTATACGCCGATCGTGCTTGATTTCCCGACGGAGCAGCACATTCCCAGGGTTCTCTCGAGAAAGCATCGCCAGGTTTCAAGTGTCAATCTTTGAAGTTCAATGTTTGGTACTTTATTGACGACGTTCGCGCTTTCTGGTTGTGGGAAGAACCGGTAAACCTGGAGGTGAATTCTGACTCCGAGCTTAAGATCAAACGGATGGATTTCAGAAGCAGGGCGACAAGTCGAAGAGATCACTCACTTTCGAACTTTTCCACTTTCCAGGAGTGCTCGCGCTGGGGTATTGCGTCGGCGGTCGACCGCAACGATCCAAGATGAGAAGAGAAAACATTTCTCGAAAATGGGGAAGAGGCCCTCCTGGGGAAAAATGTGCAATCTTTAATCTGTCGCCTGAAGTGTGTGAAAATATGGAAGGTTCTCCAAACTACCGAATTTGAGTAATATATGCGACAGAATGGGACCACAATGACACCTGAGTTGGCGGCTAGTTAGGGTTTCATTGACTTGAACACACGTATGTTTCGGGGTGGAAGCACTGGATGATCAATATGTTGGAGATTGGAGACATCCTCAACAAGAAGCTCAGCGCAAAAAGCCCGGTGGAACTACAAGATGCGCGAACAACCTCGATGGCGACTTGACGCAAACGTACACCGCAAATCATACAACATATTGAGGCGATAAAACAGACGATTCCGAGAAATCGATCGACAACGGGATTCCGTTGATCCTGGTCATATGACTCGGAATAGACGTCGATTACTGGTGCAGCGTCTTCCTTCTTATACCATGATACGATGAAGCGGGACAAAAGAAGCATAGTACAGAAGAACCCCGTTATAACGGACACGGATATAACGGAGTGAATCCCTGCTCGGTCTCCCATCTCACCCCTTGTTAATCTACTCGGATATAACGGACCTCGGTTATTAGGGACCATTTTGGGCGGTCTCTTGAAGTCCGTTATAACGGGGTTCTAGTGTACACCGAGACGAGACGTTCCACCACCAAGGCATGCCTCAGGGCCGCAGGGGAATGGACGCAAGATCTGAAATTTTAGATTGAATCGACTTAGAGAAATTCTCACGACTCACAGAAGCAGACCGTGAAGATCTCCGAACAGAGGTCTCGTGGCACTCGGAGATGAGCGGAAGTCTGAGCGATTCGATCCCGTCGACGATTTTCCTGTGATTCTTGTTGGTTCAAGTACGTATTTTCGTCAAGGTTTTACACTATAGAATATTCGTCGAATCACAACAATCAAAAGGATCACCATTTCCACAGACGCATTCAAATGGAACGAGTTGATCGGGAGTCTACGAATCTTTTCGCCTCGCTCAGATTCTCAAAACGTTATATGTCGCTAACGTTCGCCACGGTGATTGCGTGTTTGAATCAGAACGGGTATCCAATAGCACAGAATCGGAGCCTCATCCAATGGCCCTGAAACGCGCTGGTCGGACGCGGCGTGACACAATGATGGTCTCCGAGGCAGGGAAAAGATTGAACGACAAGCCGTTGGACCAGATGAGTATCTATCGATACGTACATCGAGTGCACAAATACGCATGAAATTCAGGAATTCAAGAGAAGGATAGAAAACGTCAAGAAGCCAAAGCCTGACTGCCGCAAACCCATCAATGCTTTGGCGGTGCGCCGCATCTCTGACTTTCGAGACTTGGCTTAACTCCCAAAGTATGCGTTCTGTCTTTTCATAGAGTTGGGAAAATTGCACTAGGTTAGTACGAAATGGTACCTCAGTAGGCCATTGCGAGTTGGGTCAAAAACGGTAGAATTTGGATTGGAGTAGCCGGTATCCGGTGCCGGAGTCGCAGACATTCAACGTCGCGACCGCGCCTTGTCTCCTCGTGTGTTAATTTTAGGTCCTGTGACATTTCTTTGGAATCGAGAACTCTACGTGAGCCATGGATCGAGTATCAGGAGGATTCGTGGAACCGATTGTTTTTCGCAATTTCTCGTGGTTTCCTCGGGAGGTAGAGTTGCGACAGTTCGGGCTCTCCACTTGATTCACGCATGAGAGCTCATCCGATGCTGTATCCTAGGGCGATATTTGTCCTAGACGCTGAACAGCTCCGTAGAGCTGGAAAGTCGGAGAAGCTTCATCCGAATCGAGCCATGTACTCGACTCACTCAGCTCTTGATTGAAAGAGACTTCGAAAGAAAATAAACTCATGTCGGTACTATCAGGATCGGCTTTTCGGAATCTATTGACGCTGACCAACTGGCTGGCGCGAGTGGGGGAGGGGAGGCATCGAGGGAAACGCGACGTCACGGGGAGTACCTACAAAAGCTACCCACTAGCCACACCAGAAAGACACTGACACCACGCACTCAAAGGAGCGGCGAGCTCCCATTGCTGCAAACTAGGCGAATGTGAGTTTTCATTTTGTTTTGTCTCGTTGTTTGCACTCGTATTCAGGCGAACGGTTGAGTGAACATAGTTCGTGAAAGCGCGTCTTCGCGTACTCGAGGTGTTTCGCAGTCGACAGTACAACTGCGACAGCTGAGCGCTTCTGCATCCTTAGAGATAACTGCCCCAAGTTGTTTCCCTCTTCAAAGTCGTCTTGCTTAGCTCCCCATTAAGAGAAGAGTCTATGAACTACATTTAGTCTCCCCTTTTTTGAAGTTGGTTCTCAGCGAGAAATTCTTGCCGCTATATAGTGCGCTCCCTGGATGGATGTGAGGAAAGATCCACAAAAAGCTGTCAGCTCTCCTGAGGTTCATCAGACTCAGATCAAAAAAATTTGATCCAGTTGACCTTTCCACATTTTGCGCTCGCAAACAACAATGCGCGCTCGGAGCCCGACACTTGTAGCATCCGTGAAACTCTACAAGTTTGTCGCTTTGATGCTTCCTCGCAGGATTCTCAATGGGTTGGAACAGTTGCTCACAGTTGCACACAACTCGCTCATAGGTTGGAACAGTGCCTGTAAATCGTGGAAGGCTGCTCTCACAGGGCTGGTGAATTCATAATGTTCTGCCACTTATTCACCGATCGCACACAAAGAAGCCGTAGTGTATTCCGAGGCCAATCTCCAAACCGGTGACCATTTCTTTCCTGTACGCTGAGGAACGATTAACTAGCCGAATCGCCAGACGTTCTCCAGACGGTGGTGCTTCATGCGATTGCGATCAAGGCGTACTATGACGATTCAAAAAGCCGTTTTGCGCGTCTCCGTCGGTGAACCGAAGCAAGATAATCGCTGAGATACTTCTTGAACGTTAGATAGCATACTAGAACGTATCTCTGTCGTCGCCGATAAGCACACTTGGGCTCCCGTATCTCTCCTCAATGATGCAAGGTCTGTGAATGTGTAGCGAGAGAATCTTAGAATTAGTCGAGCGTCGCACAATTCCAAGATGAAACGAAATGATCATTCCGTCATCAAGTTTGAGTCGCAGCATCTTCCCATCACAACGTTGGCTGCTGAGATCGCATTTGAAAAGAGGATTCCTGTCTTCGCTGTCTTCATCCGTCGAGATGACGCTGACGGTTACCTAATTTCCCGATTCGCATCCTGTTATAGAGAATGGACAAACCACGTGATTCGCGTCCGTATGCTCGAGACTCAAAATGACGATAGAGTCCCGTGAGTTCGCTTCAGTAGCCAACAATTACCACTGGAGCGGCGCCTCTCATCGAACGTCGCTCAGAGCATCGTCGTATCGTCATGAGCGGGTCGAGCATACTGAGCCTCATTCTGATCCTTTTTCCGCATAATCTTTACAAGTACACAGCACTCGTTTCTTGGTCGAGCGTAGTCTCCGGAGTCGTCCGCTGAATGCGCTTCCTCATATGATGCGGAACAATGACTGGTATTTTACATTCAGATGAGAATTGTTCGGCTCCGTTAAGCGCTGCCCGTGGATCAGCACGAGCCTCCCTTACCCACCTATGAAGACATTTTCCACGAATTTCGAACTTCCAGTCCAAGCGATCAAACTCTGGAAGCTCGCTTCGAAGTTCAACATCAAGAAGCACACATTTCTCGAGCTCCGAGAGTATAGAGAAGATCATGCTACTCACTTCCTGAAGTATGTAAAGGTCCCCACTCAGTGGAGAAGCTTGCTTCAATAGAGAACCGGTCCATCGCAAACGCTACCAACAAGACAGTTTGTGATGAATGCCCGAGTTAGGTCTAGTTCATTTCATTCTGTTTAATCAGCCTGGAGGCTTTGCTTGCTCAGATCCGGGCGGATTATTGGCCATTGAGGCCACGCTCTACTTTCGTGGCATGCGTCGTATATCCCGGTATTCATGACAGAGAGATCGTTCAGCCTTCTAATCCGATCTCATCTCTTTTCTTTTTCGATGAATGAGTCTGCATCGACATTTCTATTGGCCCAGCGAGGGGCCGTCTCCTTTATCGAGGTTCATGTTTTAGCTGACACGAGTTCTCTCGCGGCTCACCTAAACAATTATTTTTTTCATTTAGGCTGCAATTCATTTTAACGTGGAGGTGTACAAAGAGTTAGATTCGGTCAAACGCTTCGGTTGTCGACGAGGGTAGAAAGTGGTGGTTTCTTAAACCGAGATCAATCAATCAGATGTGATAAAGTCTCCGCTGGTCGAGTCGACAAACACTTACTGGTGGTGGTACCCATGGGATTCATTTAGAGCAATACGTAGCTACTGCTACAACTAACCATCACTGACCCCGCGTTCTTTACAAGACTGTGCGTGAATGGTTTGTCTCGCCACTCTGTGGGAAACTCCAGTTCGTAATCAAGTCTGTCGGTCCAACATGAAAATCGAAACAAAACTGATAGCTCCTGAAGAGCCGAATCGTTGCGGGAAAGCTCGGCTGTTCGGGTCTCATTTCGAGGGTTTTCCGTCTGACGACAAATTGAATTCGAGTAGTTAGTACGATTGACACGGCTGTGCTTCGATACCCTTCAAGTCGCGAAGGGATATCAGTGCTTGGAATTAAGGAACTTTATTTCTGCTGATTCTCAGAAACCATCGATCAACGCATAAAAATGAAGACGCGACACATGTGCGACTTCCGCAGTGATACCGTCACAACTCCTACGCAGGAAATGCGCGACGCCATGCGAGCTGCAGTCGTGGGAGATGATATGTATCATGACGATCCCACAGTCAACGGTGAGGCACACACCCGGGATGATCTTTACAAGTATTTCGAGCATCGTTGCGATGTTGGTCTCCGTATGAATAACTCGAAACTTAATTTCCAGATTTGCAAAGGAAGGTTGCGGAAATGTTCGGCAAAGAAGATGCACTGTTTTTCCCTTCTGGCACCATGGCCAACATCTGTGCAACCATGACACACTGCAGGTGAGTACTCTTTCAAAGTCCTCCTGGAATTTAGGTGGATGGAAAATCCATTGAAAATTCAACTATGTAATAAGAGGCTGAACGGACGACGACGTATCACACTGATTATTCTTTTTGTATGCAGACAGCGAGGCCAAGAGGTTCTCTGCGGAGACATGTCACACATTTTTCTCATGGAGCAGGGAGGAGTTTGTTCGGTAACAGTTTCATTCGAGCTTTTTTTTTCCACGACTTTATTCATGGCTCTATCCGCGCATACAATGATCTTGTATTGAAATACTGAGCTCACCCTTTCTTCTTCTCCCCGGTTTAGCTCGGAGGATTGAGTATAGCCACAGCACCAAATCAGCAAGACGGTACCATTCTACTCTCTGACCTGGAACGTCACATGAGGCCGCTGGATAATGTGTGCTGTCCGCGGACTGGACTCCTATGCATAGAGAACACACACAACGTGAAGGGAGGGCAAGTCCTCGATGAAAACTACATGCACGACATCGGTGAGTCGGCCGATTCGAGACGGCGATTTCTGGCAGAAAGACTTGATTTTCACAATTTCGAGACGTTTCTTTGTTTTCGCAAATCTTCTGATTGCAACTTGAACACGGCGAGAGATCGATGCTTACCTTTCTCGAGCTATCCCTCACTGCTTCTGTGCTTGAAACTGTCGCTCTTCAAAGAGTTACAGTTCTCTTTTTTCGCAGGAAAATTCGCCAAGAGTAATGGCCTCCCTCTGCATTTGGACGGAGCGCGTATTCTACACGCCTCGACTTATCTCGGCTGCCCCGTCGAGCACCTCACGCGAGATGTCGACAGCGTCATGATGTGCATTTCGAAAGGTCTCGGAGCTCCCGTTGGGTCGTTGCTCGCCGGCTCCAAGGATTTTTGCAAACAGTATGTGATGCTAAAGTATCTCCTACGGCCTCATGTGCTCGTGTGATTCCCCATTCAAGTGTTCACCCTCCCACAGAGCGCGGCGGGTACGGAAGGTCCTCGGAGGAGGTATGCGACAGGCAGGAATTTTGGCGGCCGCAGGAATCGTTGCACTGAACACAACTGCGAAAAATCTATACAAGGTAACCCATCACGCTCAACCTGGAATCCATCGACCCGACCAAAACTATCAAGTCGCAGGGAGGTGGGGGCGATGATGAACGCCATAGCGCCTCGTGTTTTGACTGGGTTTCCGCGGCTCACATTGTTTCTCGTTCCGTTTCCAGGATCATGAGAAAAACTACCTCTTCGCTGAAAGTCTCGCAGCCTTCGACAATGACATCTTCTCCATCGATCTCGACAAAAGCCAGACTAATATGACAGTCCTGAATATGCGAAACGGCTACAATCCGACACTGTTCTGTAGCCAACTGGAAACGGTGAGCATTGATCGTCTCTGAACTCATCGATAAGCAAACGAAAATTCAGCACCTGTCTCCATCCCTTCCTCCTTTCACAATCTCTTTCGTTTCTCAGATTTTTCCTGACGAAGCTCATGAGCTCGATGAAGAGATCCAAGTTCGCTTACTTCCGATTACAAAGAATTCTGTCCGGGCAACTTTCCATCTTGACAACACAATTGATGATGTCACCGCTGCGATCAACAAAATCAAATTCGTCGTTGAGAATCACTGTAAAATAAGCGAAAAGTATCAGCAACCACTCTTTTCCCCGACTACAATCAACAGCTACATTTGAATATTTTCGAGCAAAGCGAACTTTCTTCCACACGATCTGTGGCTGCACCTTTTGAGCTAATTTCGGGAACTTCATTGGATCGCTTCACTCAGGAAAGAGCTCTATTCGAAGTGTCGGGAATGGACACCCGCAAGTTGTCGACTTACCTTCCGGAAGTCGTTGTGATCGTCAATCCTATTATTATAATGGTGGGCGCACTTTATTTCAAGACAAGAATAAACGGTACACTTACTTATAGATATTTCAGTTTGCTCTGAACTTCAGCTTAGAGAGCTGGAGAGCGCTGCGGTGTCTTCTCAGCTCCCTTTTGAACTGAAATCCCCGCAAGTGAAGACTAGGCTTCCCAGCGGTCTCAGGACCGGGGGTAAAACCCGCGGGACCCGCAGTTGTCTTGCAGGTTTTTACCCGCGGGACCCGCACGCATTTTGCGGGTAAAACCGCAAAAAAAACCGCATGAGGAAATGAGTCAAATCCAGGCATAAACGAAATATTCGGTCAATCTTATCCGCAGCAGGCCTCGAAACTTCCGTCATCGAGGGCTACTCCCGTGTGACGAGAAGCTATAGCTCTTACTCTCTAACATCCTCTAACGGGCTCGGGGAATATTCGTTGATCGAACAGAAATGATCGCGCCAGAGAATAATCGAGATCATGTGATCAGATGATACGCTGAAGCGGGGTTCGCACATTTAAATGTGTCCGTCGATCTGATTCAATTATGCACATCGCTCTTGCTCCGAAGACGGCTCCAGTTGGGTTGGAGAGTTGCGGTTTTTAGCGGTTTTACCGGCGCGGTCCTGGTTATGAGTTGAAACCCGCGGTCCTGGAACTTGCGGGTATTTGGGAAGCCTTGTGAAGACCCATCCACGCTGCTCTTGTTTTTTGCGAAAAAAACGGGAGGCGAACTTCCGCGCGGGATCCCTTCCATGGAAGTGCCGCTGCAACGAATCTTTTGCGAATCTCAGCGCCCGAGGGATCGAGGTTTCCGTCAAACGGTTCGCTTTCGTTCGATAATTTTTTTTTGTTCATAAGGATAATCCAAAAGAATAGTTGTGAGAGATACTCGCTTAGGTCCGGAGCTCGCGGCCGCATTCGACGGCGGTCACCAGATAGCTTCATCACCAGGAGGAGGAGTCGAAACGGAACGAACTTCTGTGATGACATCGCCGTTCGTACAGATAACCAGGAAAGTTCATATGGAATCGTTGAAGAGAAGCGCATTCGAATGTTCACTGTCACAACCCAATCGCTCCAGCAATTTTTCAAACTCGTCGCCGCGGAAATCGCATGAAGATGAACGACAATGTTGTCGTCTCGAGAGCGCGCCTGAAGCATGAGGTCGAGGTTAGCCGCGGAAATGATCGAGTCTCTTCGAAGAAGCCGAATCAAGTTCCGGATATTCAGAGCAGAATATCGGCCTCCCATCGACAAGTGTGGAATTTCTCTGAGCGCGTGGCCTGGCTGGTCGTGGAAGCGTTCAGAGCTGAAATCGCAAACCCCGAAGGAGATCACCGCCTTCATTTGTTTCGGATGAGAGTCAAGGGAAAAGTCTTCTGATCGGGATTTCTTCGAAGGAAATTCTTTCACGGTTATAATATTGCCTCCTTTGTTTCTATTGACGCAAAAAGTTGAGGTGATCATGTACATATTTAGATTCTGGGATTGCTTCTGAGCATTGGCGTTCGTTCACCGTTTACTCTACATATATTTAACGCCTGGAGAGATAACTGCACTTTTTACATTAAATTGGAGAGACTGGAAATTGGAGACTGGAAAGAAGAGGGAAGACCGCGATTTCGCGCCGTAATTCTGCGATACTACCATTTTTACCAAACCAGAATCACACTTATGTTTGGGATTGAAGCATCGGGAGCATCATTTTCACGTCTTTTAACTTCCGGAGACCGCTGCTCATATTCAGCGCAGACGATTGAACCCTCCAGTTAACAGCGTTTCCACCGACAAAGCTTTCAGCGAATACCTAGGAGTCCTATGCTATGATTTTCGTTCTATAAACGAGTGCAATTCGTCCATAAACACTTTGCTTTTTGAAAATATCAGAGCGCTTTGAAAAGTGATCGAGGAAACGTTCGTCATGTGACAAGTATCCGCACTGGAGATGAAGAATAAATAGGAGCTGGATTGTGCCGCAAAATAGCGCTTCGGAAAAAAGCGTTTCGGTCTTCTTCCCAGAGCACCTCAGAACTAGGCCTTGCAGCGGTTCCAAAAGCGCGGTTCTGACCCGCAAGGAACCGCAATATTTCTGCGGTTCTGAGCCGCAAGGAACAGCTTAAAGAACTTCCGATGGAATTAGCGCTTGACATCAAGTTGATCACCATGGAGCACAGAGAAACTTGAACATGCAAATACAGACAAGACTTTTCTGCTCTCGATCGCCTCGTATGCGATGGGAGGGTAGCTATTGAGACTCTTCTCGTCAAGCTCTCACTTGGAGAGAACCTGAAACCTCAACAATATTCTCATGCTGAGCAGAGCCTTCTCATTTTAAGCTCGTCAAGAAAGCCCTAGTGGTGGCGATTCATCCTCGTTCTGCTTGCAGTTTCCTTAAATCAGTCATCCTTGGCTTCCGACCAGCTTGAGCAGACGAACTGTTTTCCAAAATATGTGTAAAAATGGGGAAATTAAGTCTACGGTTTAAACGTAACGGTTGCAGTTATCTGTGAGGTTTTTTTGACTACTCCGAGTGATTGGTAACACGTCAGTCCTCAAGACGTCACTAAGAGAAACGTGGTTCTATTTTGCGGTTCTATCCGCGGTTCTCTACCTGTGGTTCCCGGGGAACCGCGAACCGCGGTTCTGAGATTTTGCGGTTTTTTGCAAGGCCTACTCAGAACTTGTCGCAGCTCCCGCGATATTTCGGCTGAACTGCCGCAACGAACATCCAGCCCTACTCATCATGCCTGGCACCACATCGAGTCGAGCATTGCATTTCGAGTCTAGTTGAATTCGAAACTAAATTCGAATCGTGTTTCGAATTCCAAGCACTGGGCAAGCGTCAATGGATGGGTCACGATTTCGCCGTACCCGATTTCGGGGAGAGAAGCCTCTCGCTCGTCAACGTTTCCATTCGCCCCAGATGTCACTGTAAGATGCCATTTTTCGGAACACTGGAGGGATGAACAGGGGCGGAAGATTTGCAGTTTTTCGAAGCAACATGAGACTTTTCGGATGAAATAACAAGTTTAGAGCTTCAAATCGGTGATCCTCAGTGATAGATGATGGGGAACGGTAGTCGTAAAAGCACTGCTCCAGACACTCCAATTCAATATTGTTCAAATTCAGGACCTAGCCGACACCAACCCCACACACAAAAGATTTGAGAAAGCTCCGCGGGTTCAGGCCCCACGTAGGCTATCTTCTGTGGAGCTCCATGCGAGAAGAATGACAAGTCATGTTTCAGCGGATTCAATCTCGATTCCTTCAATAAATACATTTACTAGATGTCTACTAAAATAAATAAGAGGAACTGACTACATCGCGAATCAACAGTGTGTTCCAGCAGCTCATCTACCAAGTGGCAGCATCCACGGCAGTTCCCTTGCTCCAAGTGAAACTCTTCCGCGCTGCATCATCGAATCTGACTACGATCGGATCCAAATTCGAAGCTGACGATATCCTTCCGGTTGGTTGATAAGCCACACGCTGCCTGGAAGCCGGTGGCGGTACGGTGGGTCCATCCCATTCGATGTCCTGAAAAGTAAGTTCGTTGTTTTGAAGGTCATCACACATCGAGAAGGCATTTGGAGGTATCGAATTTCTGCGCGTCTACGCACCTTATCCGGAGTATAGGAAGGCACTCTTGATGGAGTCAGGGGTACGTCGGGAGTCTCAAACGTTTGCGATGGATCGTGAACGGTTTTCTGAGGTCGTCTGATTGGCCCGCTGTAAGATGGCGCGCCCGGTCCAGCATTCCCGCCGGAAGCGAACGAGGGTCGACTTGGTCGATCGGTCCCGAATCCGGTGAAGGAAGGTCCAGCGGGCCGATCTCTCCCAGGCGAAACGAACTTGGGTCCACCCCCAGAAGTGAACGAGGGGCGTCCAGGACGGTTACCACCAATTGCCGTAAACGAAGGGCCAGCGGGGCCGGTAGGTCCATGGGAGTCGAAACTAGGTCCAGTTGGACCGTCTCCTCCATGTGCTGTGAACGAGGGACCCACGGGACCCCTGCCACCATGCGATTCGTAAGTGGGGCCTACAGGTCCATCGCCCTCGGTGGCCGTGAAAGACGGCCCAACGGGACCTCGACCGCCATGGGACGTGAATGAGGGGCCAACAGGTCCATCGCCTTGAGTGGCGGTGAAAGAGGGTCCGACAGGTCCTCTGCCACCATGCGAAACGAAACTGGGACCGACTGGCCCGTCGCCCTGCGTCGCGGTGAACGAGGGTCCGACGGGCCCTTTGCCACCATGCGAAACGAAACTAGGACCGACCGGTCCGTCACCCTGAGAAGCTGTGAACGATGGCCCCACTGGACCTTTTCCACCATGAGACACGAAACTGGGACCGATAGGTCCATCACCTTGAGTTGCAGTAAACGAAGGCCCGACGGGGCCCTTTCCACCATGGGACGAAAAGCTCGGACCTTGAGGTCCGTCACCTTCGGTTGCTGTGAATGACGGTCCAACAGGGCCTCTACCGCCTTGCGATGCGAAGCTTGGTCCTCTGGGTCCGTCACCTCGGAAGCTTGTGAATGAGGGCCCGACTGGGCCTCTGCCACCATGTGACACGAGGCTCGGACCTCGAGGTCCGTCGCCACCGCTCGCTGTGAATGACGGTCCTACAGGGCCTCTACCGCTTTGACCCGTGAAAGACGGTCCGACAGGTCGGCCGGAACCCTGAGATCCGAAACTTGGCCCAATGGGCGCCACAGCATCAAAGTGAGGTCCCTGTCCGGCGTGATGTTTCAGTACTTGGGCACCTGGAGCCACTGGTCTGATTGGCTCAGCTGCGAAATTATCAGGATAGTTCCCCAATTTCTGCAATATCGGAACGACGGAATTGGCCTCGGATAAAGAAACCCTTGGAACTTCTACGTGTTGTCGTCAAAGATCGAATGATAGCATTGAATCGCTGCTGATACAGGGATGACTGATACAGACACAAAACGAAGAAGCCCGTGTATTTCTGAGAACGTTTACCTTCTGCTTCTGCACGTGGCCTGTGTTTTGAAGAACTCCTCTGGTGCTCTGGATGATATCTTCAACGTCGTTGGTGAAAATCGCGCCACCTACTTCTCCGGGTTTCGTTCCCGGCTCATTTGTCCGGATGGTTGCCCGAAATCCATCCTTATCAGCCTGGTATTCCACTTGTCGTACTTGGCCATCAACATCCACGATTTGGTATCCACCTCGACGGTTGTTGTCGGCATCGGTCTGCTCCCATCTCTTGCGATTCGTATCCCAATCGGTTATGTCGTACTCGTAACGATAGCCACCTTGACCCTATGGAAACAAGCCACTGCTTTTTAGCTTGCCAGAGGGTGTCGCCTTCCGACCTCTGACTATCGGAGGCTATCTCCAAATTAACAATGCGAACTCACGTCCTCCGTTTGCGAAACGCTGCTGAAACCATCATTGGACCTGGCCAGTACCGAAGCCAATAACGAGCACAATACGACCAATTGCTGAAAGAATCACAATTCAAACGAGGGTCCCAATACCAGTAGCTATTAGAGATTCATTCGAGAATAGCATTCCTCGAGGAATTCGAGTTCCAAACGCCGACTAGCTTCCAATGAGTTCCATGCAGGGACTCATCATCGGGACAGCCGACCAGCAGATCTCGGATTCCGTCACTTTTTTCGAAATGCTCCCTCGTGGTACCAAGTTTTCGTAGCTGAGTCCAGAATTGCGCGCGTCGTTCACGGGTTCCTAAGTGTGTTTTCAGTGATGATGGGCTCCTCTGGCTTACCTTCATGGTCGGTGTAAATGAGAATCACAGAATTCAACACAGAAACTTCTGAGGCACTACGTCGTCCCGCGCACCCGAACGACCGGGTGAGTTGCACTTGGTTTGACGGTTTGAAGTTCAAATGTCTGCTCATGATTTTATTTTCTTGTTTTATACGCGCTTAACAAAGTCGTCGGCGCCATCTGGTGACAAGATCCTCAAGCAGCGGGAAATACCCCACCACGAACAAAAGAATGAGCACACTACTTCTGAGCGGACGAAAGAAGATGGTGACTCGCCACTGGACATTTCCGCCAAGGTCAACTCGTCTGCTCATAGCCGGCGTCAGCGACAACGGCCAACAATACAATACAAAGCGAAAACAAAGCGATTATCTCCGAAAAACCGGCAGTGAACTCCGGACAACGAGGCAGCAGTTTATCATGCGCCTGCGAGTGTCAAACGATTAAAACAGAAGAAACTCTTCTGTTACTCGCGTATTTCCCGGGAAGTTTCTGCAACAACTAAACGGCCTGATGCTATCGAAAGTCAGTTCTGCACATTGGAATGAAATCGGGAACCACCAGGCCCTGTTTCGATGGACAGATCTCCCCGCCAGCTTTTCTGCGCTCCATGTCGCCGCTTGTCCACTCAAAACCGCCAAAACTGTTAAGCAGCTGGTGAGATGGACAGGTCTCGTTTTTTCGACTTGCGTTCAGGTCAGAAGAAAGATTGGAGAATTTGGCTACTCGCCAACTAAAGAAACGAGAGACGATCGCGACAGAAGACCGAAGAGTTCTTCTTCTAGTTTGTTCTCAAAGTCTATCAGCGGGACTTGATGTTTTCTCACGCGCGAGCACCTGAGCGACAGTCAACATCATGAAATTTTTCGAGCGAATTCAATGTTTAATAACGCAGTCGTAAGCTTCAATGCATCAACTGATGTCTACTAGGCTAATAGCCCCAAATCCCCTCGTAACAAGTAGAGAACAACTGCCTTAATAGAGGCATTTGCTAAAAGAATGCCCCAAGAAAACAGAGCGGGTTAAACGTGATTGGAAAATAAAATCCGCAGTTTGCCTGCTCTCGTATCACGTCGCAAGCAACCGACGATAGCTCGGTAACGTTTGATACTGAGTTTCCCGCTGCTTGAGCAAGAGAAGTCAGCTGAGCGTGAACTCAGTCCGACTCCATGCACTCCGGCAGGAGATTTGACGCAAAGGCGGTGCAAACCTTCATGCTTCGAAAACAAAATTCATTCCTGATTTTCCGAATTGTTCATTCGTCGCCGGAAACCAATGCTTACCCCACGTGCAGCAGTCGTACGAGAAAAAGAAATCACAATGAGGAGTCTACACAGTGAATCCGCAAAAACGCCTCACGCTTCAAAGTCAACGCTGCTCGCAAACGTGTACACTGAATCCAGAAAAAGCGTGCTTCTACATCCCCCGAATCGAACAATTAATTTGTCAAGAAAGGACGTATTCTGTATCGTAATCCCGCGCTGATGCTTGTTCTCAGCATGGATTGTGATGAGCCAGTTACCCAAGGGAAATGCACTCCGTCAAGTGGGACAGCATTCTAAGGAATTTGGAATCGGAAATGAATTTCTGTCACCGCTGTCCCGGAAGAAGAAGTCTCGAACTTTTGTAAGCGGGAGGGAGCGATCCGTCAAATCATCCTCACCTTCAGCATGCGGATCTCATCTTTCTACCAGTTTCTGAAGCTCAATTCGGGATTCCGAGTCGGATCGCTGATTCGGATGAACGATGCCATTCTTGATATCCCATCTTGTGCTCAGGTCCTGAAAACAGAAAGGGATCGTTGTGAAGCCGCACGACGTCGCTCCATTGTTTTGCGGTGGGAGTGAAAATTAAACAGACGATCTTTTCGACGATTAGAATCTAGAAAGCCATGGGAATGTGACAATTAGCTTTCGCAGAGCTGAGCACCTGGATTGGAATCTTCAGAACCATCACAGAAAAACTGGAATCGCGCTAATTTCTTTCTGTCGGCCATCCTAAACGCCTCTTTGAGATTGTGGATCACGAATTGGATGTCCCCATGGTATAGGGAAGACTTCAGTTCCCTGAAAACGGAATTCGTTGACAGGTTAGTCGATTGCTGAGATCTGAAAGGAAATTTCAGCTCAATCCTGTGATGAAATTTGGAAGGTTCTGTTGTCCAAAACTCTCAACGGGCTCTTGATATTTTTCACGCTCTGGCGTCTGGCACTTTCCATCGCGGTCATTTAGCTCATCATTGGAGTGCCTACTTCGCCGATTAAACTTAGTGAACGCTCAACTACGTTCCGTGCCTCGACCCTCCGACATTTCGGGTGATAGCGCTATACTTCACGATTGGTAAAGCTCAACAATGAGCTTTTTCCATGGATGAGGGAATAGCAGAAACTATGAAAACATCTGCCATTTCTCTCGCTTCCATTTTTTATGGTCCGTGATGGACGGAATTCCAGGGCCGATTGGCCACTTGTTACAAAGGAGAGGGCTTGTAATTTCGGGAGTGTCAGTTTCGGATGAGATCACCTTCTTTCAAACCCGCCGTGACTTGACCAGTGGGGATCATACTGTGGTATGGAATGAGAATCTTCTTATTTGACTCCCTGGCTCGGTTCTTAGAGACTTCAGCCACACTGGCTGCGAGTCTCAGCCTTTTCCAGTCAACCACCAACTTCTCGAGGTCCCGAAAGAAATCTCTTATCCCATGTCTCGTCGTTAGTTCTCGAAAGCGATAATCATCCAGTGAGAAAACGACACCGGTTCACCCCAGCACGAGATGAAACCGTTTTATTAGCCAGTACATTCGGAGAGAAAACGATGCTGGTAACGTGGTTCCATCTGTAATGAATTTCGAATCTCAGGCCTGAGCCCCTTAGATCCGATCTCAGATAGTTGGCAGTCGTATCCCCTCCTCAAGCAATGGGTGGCTAACACAACCGCTGGCTCAGTGAATCGACTTACTGTTAGTGCTCCTCCGGTTGCTCGCGGTATTTCTGTTATGAACTTGCGAGCTATATATTTCTTGGACCTTTTTTGCAGGATTCGGATCACTGATCATGTCGTCTTCTGTTCAATCCATTGCGAAGTACGGAGCATGAGTCATGTCAATTTATCGTGAATCGGTATGCTCATGAATGCGTCACGATTGACCAAGTACGCCCAGAGGCGCCATACAGTGCGCTATGCAGCCGGCGCTTCAAGCAGACCCCGAACAAGGTCGTATCAATCCGGTATTGTAAAGAACGCCGTGAGCAGCGGACTTGTTTGCCGGAACGATAGTAGCCAGGGAAATCCAGAAGAGGAACAAAGGGAAGTAGGAGCACTCCGAAACGTAATTTCCGAAGCATCCAGATCCTACCTTGTGGTTGCAATCGATGTTTGACCACAAGTATTTCAAAACAGTTTGTTTGAACGGGTCCGAGTGGCGGACCCTGAGTGCTGTCCAGCGGGGCTCGTTGACTCCTAAAAACGCAAGGTTAACACCTCACGTATGAGGATGCTTCGTGGTGCTACCATCAAACACTGCACTGGACAATCACGTTTACTGCTTTTTTCTGGTAGTCAAAATTATCATGGACCTTTGACACCGCTCATCACGGGGCTTCACTACTTGCTTTTCGCACTGTGCGAGGCATGGGTGAATCGTTTAATATCATTCGCTACCTATTCGATGGAATGTTCCGCGCGATGTTCAAGTGGGTAATATCGCTGTCTGACTCCAGATCAGTGTGATTTCGTGGATATATCGTCATGTGCTGACAAACTCATGGTGACTGGGGGAGAGGGCTGAACGCCGTTCCGCAATCGACATCCGAAAGAGATTCTTCTGCCACGTTTCTTGTTGTGAGCCTTGTGTTTTCGAAAGGTGACAATTCGCTGTGTCTCGTCGCGGTTCGCGTGGGTACGAAAGAATCCTTTCTGGGATGTCCACGACCGAGAAACTTCATGAATGTCTATACCACACCAGGCTCAAGCCCCCTCTGATTTGAGGCGTTCGAATCAAAGAATCCTTGAGATCGATATCGAAGAATCTCAAATAAACGGTGACGTCTGGAAGACATCAAGAAAGTTGTTCAGAGAAGAATCGAACCCTAATCTCCATCAAGGCATTCAGTCGAAAATCCAAATCGGCGTTCTATTCTCGCCGCTATGAGCGTCAGACGCTCTGTCTTGGACAACACTTGCGATGGAATCAGGCGGGAAATCTTGTATCAGCTAAACACCGAGGTCATAGCGTTGCCTTCGGTCATCGAAACAGTCCTTCTTATGGAGACGACTCAGAGGTCAGTTCAATTTTTGATAGACTTCACCTCTTGGACATTTGCGAAACTTGATGAACAAAGTTTCTTTCATTCGGTAAGCTTGAAAAGTTTCCCTAAGCTGATTGAAATCACGAGTAGCTTACAACAGAATCGCTCCAATCGTTTCAACGAAAAGAAATATCATCGGTCCTGAGAATCTCGAAGTTCTTAATAGTAAGACTCGACCATATCGACCGACATGGCCCCTGAATATAACACAGTCGAAAAGCTCCGTTAGAGGAGCTTAGTGAAGTCATGTTCCAGAAGGCAAAATCATCCTTAATAGCATGAGATGCGAGTAAAACTGTCATCTTCTGCCCTACACGATGTCGACGTCGACAGAAAGCATTGGCGATCTTCCCGCACCACACATCGCGCTCCTTCGGGCTGTCATCACAAACCGTTCTCATCGAAAGGCGGAACGCAGAAGATGAAAGTCAATTTGAGGAGAAAAATCTTTTCTCCTAGCGCTTACCTTCAGTTTTCTTGTGTGGCTTCTGTATCGCAACTTTCATCGTCTTCAATCGATATCTCATGATCGATGACGCAACCGTTACGATTCTGTAAACGTGCTGACTTTGCAAACGATTCCGATTTTACGCGATCACGCGCATAAGAACCGTGAATAGTTACCGTTCACTCAAGAGCCAGAAGGAGCTCTTCTCAGGAGGAACTGAGGGAACTCACGCAGGACTCAATGGAGCTGATGCTCCGTCGGAATTAGGGAAGAAAGCACGGATGATTCATGTGTAGCATGGAAGGTTCCAGTTATTATGGTTTCCGTCGGAAGACACAAGGGACACAAGGGACTTCGGAATCCGTCACTTTCATTGAGGCACGGAAACTTCGTAATCGTTGAAAGAATGAGAGATGTTAGCTCATTCACGGAACGATAGTCTCATCTGACATTGGATTTTTATTGACTCTTTCGGTTCGCAATCATCGGAGCCCATCTCACCGCCGTAAATACAACTCTTTATTTATTTACCTCGACTTCCAGAGGTTGTCATTCGAAACGTCGACTTCGGACCCAAATGTCCCTCGTACCGATTGCTGTCACGGTTTTGGATTGGGATCAAGATGATCGCAATGAGATCCGGAACGGTCTTTGGATCTTTGGATCGCCTGGTTCACTGTTCAACGTGTCCTCTGGTGCACGTAGTCATTTGCCGCCCATGTCAGCCACAAAGACGGTGACAGCGATCGGGTCCGGCGTCGCATATGCATGCTTTGCTCCAAAGCGCTCAGTCTGTGATGGAGTACATATTCCCCTGCATGCTACCGTTCATGCATTCAAGTCGATTTCCGTCCTACTTTCGGCGATTTCCAACCTTTTCTGGGACGAATTAATGAGTTTCAATGGTGTGACCAATGTTCGCTTTTGTCCGACTTGCTCGGGAAGTTGAACAAGATTGTGCGTGGGAAAACACAAGCACCACAACCTCCGATAGAAAGAAGGCATCCAGGAATCAGCCACACTCTGAGCCATCGCGAGAAGCGAGCGCGATCCCCCGATGACATACCGTGCCTCACGTTTGCCGACTTCGTGTGAGAGTTCATTCGTAACTGCGAAAAAACAAAAGAGAAGAGACTTCAATGGATTTGATTGCGTCACATTGGAGGCTTCGCAAGCAACAGAACAAACGTTGCATCGATCGAGCCGTTCTGGAACGAATCTTCGCCCGATTCTTGAGCGGTTCTGGACAGAAATCAAGATTCGCTTGCAAAAACGCGGGATGTTCATCCCCGCGGACCTTTTCATCTCCGAAGATTCATGAGATCCGCTGAATGAGATCCGCTGAATACTGAGCAATAAACAGAGAAGTCGCTCCTGTCAACTCATGGGAGTTGAAGTGGACATATTCCACTCACACAGCGGTGCTGCGGTTGAACTCGGACAGTCGTTGCCCTAAAAAAACTTGGAAGCTTACGTCGTGAAAGCTTGTTGCTCAAAGATTGATCAAAGAAACGTGGGGTATCCGATCAAATATAACCGTATGTAACCCTCTCACGCGCATCTTTTGATGCATATTCCAGGTTCTCCCTCGTGCATGCATTTTTCAGTGTGCTTTCTTGATGCATAAAACTCATTGCCGCAGTGGAAAGCGAGAATTGATCAAGCAATCGCCCTTTCAACGGTGAACATTCCATGAAAGCGTGGAATCTTGGCCGTCGTAACACCACAGGATCCCAGTTTCTAATTCAGTTCAGATGAAGTGCGTCGCCGGAGAGCAACCTTCGGGAAATTAGGATCGCGAACATGGAATATGGCAACACCGAACTCGGTGTCGAGATGGACAACCACGTCTAGCCCGGAATGGCATGCAAAATCTAGGCTCGCTCAGAGCAAGAGTCCAACTAGAAGTTCAGTCAGCCCATACAGTAGCAGAGTTATTTTTCAACATCGCCCGACGACTGCCCGCTCGTGAGCAGTGCTGAAACTCAATGAATCGTCGCTCCGAGATGGAGTAAAGTTCCGGAATAGCCGCCGATATGCTGCGCCCCGAGGCCAAGATAGGCACTCGATTTCCCATCGTCGACTTGGTAAGAGTCGTCGAATCCAGAAATCAAAATGTCGCTTCTCTGAAAGTTCGAATTAACGGGATTTCCTGTATAAGGAGCTGGTAAATGCTTCCATGCTTTGCGGCACAGTGATCGTCTTTCTGATTTCCGACGACGGATATTTGGTATTTTGAGGAAGATTTGACTTGGAATGCGGTTTATTGAAACGGAATTGCGATCACAGTGATGCTCAAGTTCACATTAGAAAAAATAGAGTAGATGAAAGTACGACCAGAAAAGAAAATAGCGAAGATACACCCTCAAAGCAATCATCAGACTACAGAGTTCAAAGCAACAGGTTGGCAATTGTGCGGTTCTGCGTCATGATTCATTCCACGCGGATTACAGAACGACGGGTTAGATGTGCCTCTCAACCACTGCCGGTGCGCGCCGGATCATAAACACATTGTTTCGCGCGTTCATCATCAAAAACCCCAAGGTTTATGAACGCTTGTATACAGGAATACCTCGACTAGTGCGGGTGGTCGGGACCGCACTAGTCAAATCCGCACTAGTCGAGTCGTAGTGCGTAAAATGTTAAAAATGGCGGATGAACGAGGAACGAGATGATCTGGATTCAATTCAGATATCAATAAGTTTTTCTGAGGCATTCTCGAGCTAAAGGGATGGGAACGAATTGATTTTTGGAAAAAAGAAAATTCCGTAGTAGATGAGTCGAAGTGCCTCAATAGTCGAGTCAGAGTAAGACGAATGCCAAAAATGGCGGATGAACGAGGAACAAGGTGTTCTAGGTTCAACTTGCGAACGAGAAAGTTTCTTGTGAGGCCATTCCGAGTTAGAGGGATGGAAATAGATCGATTTTCGGGAAAACCGCACTATTGTGGATCCGCACTAGTTGATGCCGCACTGGTCGAGGTATTCCTGTATATCTCTCGTTGTCCCAAGGATCACTTATTGCGCCTATGTATGGCGCCCATGCCTAGTCAAATACATTCGAATACTTGAGCGTGTGCAAAGCTACTGCATACGCCGGCTCGAATTCAGATTTCCCGGATATGAACGGGAGTTGAAAGATCTCACTCAAATCCTGAACGATTGTGATATGCAATCCTTGAGAAGCATTGTCAAGGATGGCCGAGTTGAACATTACCTAGATATTCATCCTTCTAATCTCAGAAAGAAATATTCTATCGAGCCCAGATTCACGGCGCACTGTAATAATGTCGCCAACGGATTCGCCTGGAGAATCGCTGGGATCTTTAAGGAAAACAAGTTCCTCCAACACTTTTTATACAAATAAAAGAGATATTGATTGATTGACTAGAATCTAGGACCCGGTTCTTCACCTTGGCTCTGATTCACCCCAAAACTCAGATCTCCCTCGCATTCGCAGACTCTTGGCAAGCGCTAAGCAAGAGACTGCCTGACAAGGTTCTTGGTCGACTGCGGTAGCTCGATGGCTGGCTCGCGACGTGCAGATTGAGACTTGGTCTCCGTAACTTGAAACCTTGTCTTCGGGTATGAGTTCCCTGACAGCTTTGTAAGCCAGCATGGCACTCTGAACGAGGCAAGCCTGTTGCATCCGTGTGAACCTCTCTTTGGCATGCACCGCGCTGACCGATTGCCATCTTTTTCCCGTCCTGTGATCGCCCTCACTACATCCTTGGGAATAATCTGGGCATGTTTCATGTGTGACCTGTAACCGCCGCTTCGAACCGAATCACTATGAAAGAGAAGTGGCGTAAGAAGAACCTCGTACGCGAGCTTGAGATGCTCCCACGGTACACCTGCGTCGGGGAGCTCCCTCAAAGTTTCAATAAAGGCGTGGCGCTTGAGGGCAGCGCCTCGAGGTGACCATTCCATCTGATTCTCGCATGCACTGTGAGTCCGAGGTACGAGAGAATGCGACCTTCGTTTTCCCTGAATTGGCCTTGAATCAAAAGATTTCAAAGAGCTTTCAACTTCTGAAGAAAATAGAGAGAGATATGTGATTCTGTTCTTTGGCAACCTTCAATAATAAGTGAAAGGAGCGAAAAATCTGCTCAACATCTATTCGGAATCGCCAAAATACTTCATTCCCGTACGAGCGATGTTTCGGATGATGCTGTTTATCACGGTAAGAAGAAACTAACTCTCGAGAGCAGTAACTTCCCACGTTTATCTCGCACTCAGCTATCCCGCCATGAGTTGTATCTGTAGCGCCTTGCAACAACTCGGTTAAGAACCCGAAGCAACTTGAGTCAGTCTTTCCAAGTGAGTGAGGGTGTGGAAAACCCTCGCGAACAGACCGAGAACGCAGATCTGGGGCTCACTGGGATATGAACTATCAGAATTCAGGGCCAGCAAATGAAAGTGTGGAAATTTTCAGCTATTTTTCATTCCGTGCGACTAACATCTGTCTGTAATTCGCTCCGTTTGTTTGTGCATTACTCTTCTTTTTATCTCGATGACTTATTAGCTAACCCAGGTCCCAACGGAGCGTGTACTCTTGGATAGAATAAAAGCGAAAATCAAACTCCTCCGTGTTATTTCTTTAAAATTGGTTTGAGTCGTCTGAAGTACGGGGAAAATATAAACGCCCAGACTCTCTAAGAGTCACGACTTATTTTGAAGCTGCTTGTTTGCTCGAGAGTGAACTTCTCTGAAGCTCGCCGAGCCCCTTCCGGGGAGTCCAAATTGGGCTCTTCGGGACGCTGGTGGCGGTTTCGCGGAAACACACGCTCCTCTGCGGAAGACGATCCGAAGCATCGACTCTACAGGTCATCGCTTCCTTTCCCTCCGATTCCTCGATCAGAATCATGGCTGTCCGATGCTTCGTTTAGCCTTCCGATCAAGTGAAGTCCGCTGTTATCGAGGACCCAAGGGTTGCTTCACTGTCAATGATGGCAAAATGCTGTTCGACCTACCGAGCGCACCCATTCTATTAGAATCGACTTCAATGATATTACAATCTCGAAGCTATGCGAGCTCCGTAGAGCAGTTCCCATTCGCGCTCATGTACTGGACATTACATGGCATGTGGTACCACAAGCAAGAATCTTCACGTGACGTACAGAACGCTTAGACCACTCGGCTATCGCGTCGGTCGGAAATGCATCCGATATGTAGGAGGACTGAGCAGCTGTAAGGGGGAGTCAAAAATGAACCTGACCTCATATGGTCGGCGGAAGGATCGATGAACTTGTAAGCTTTTCCTTGAGCAAGCGGTAATTGTCGTTCGCGGAGGTAAGGCCCGCTGCCAACCCCGTTGAGTCGGACAACTTTTTTTCCCAAGGGGACAACGAAACTTGGACGGAAGTGAGTGCGAGGATTGCGGGGTTTTCGTTCAGGGCGGCATGCAGGTCGATTGAGTTGAATGTCATTGATGATTCAATCCATAAGTGCAGTACTCGCCGCGTGAGGCGCTGACCATTGTCCAGCTTGAAAGTTCGTTGGCGTTGTTTGAAAGTATTCCTCTGAACCTGAGACTTTTTCGCTTGGGACGTTGATCCAGAGAATGAAGAACAAAGTTTTGAAGGCGTGGCTGAACCACTCACTTCTACGCTCACTTCTAAGTCGCCGGGCGTGTTTTAGACTAGAACCAACCACTGATCAGGGAGGTAATGATGCGCGGTTTGATCTACGGCTGGCGTTCGAGGTGGGAAGTCAGTGGTAGGTGTAATGGCGGCGCGAGAGGATAAAAGTCAAAAAGAACAACACACGACGGAAGAATTATGGAACTTGCAGAATTCGGTCAAGTGGTTGAAGCCATCCGTAGCGATTCATGAAGCGACCTGTTGTGAATGGCTTCGAACAGTTTTGGGAGCTCTAAGTGAGAAAACGAAGTGCGATCCATGATCTCTAATCGTTTCGCATGCGCATTGACGTAGGAGGCTTCTTGGACGCGATGGTTCAGCAGCAATATCGGAAAGCGGGTAGACCGTGGCGTTCGACGCAGTGGCATAGCGTCCCTCGACGATGCCCGGAGCGTAACCTCGACCTGATGCCCCCTCGAATTTTTTTTCTTGCAATATCCTGAAGTAGTCGACGAATCGATGCGCCATCGGTCCTCGAACAGGCTGCTTAAGACGCCAGTCCGAAGCATCCACAAATCGTCTAAAAACGGATTTGTGCGGCGCATTTTAGCTGAATCACAATTTTTCCTTGATGAATGGGCGCTCAAGAATGAGTTGCGATTGGCGGAACCTGCGTAAACTCATCTGTTGATTTTTTATCCGATCGGAGGGGGAATTCGAATGTCTGAAGGTAGACCCGAATTCGAATATGCCCTAAAACATGCGGAAAGTACTTTGCGCAATGAACTTGAGCTCTTCTATGAATTTTTCCTGATTAACCAAAACTGGGAGAGCATAGAGAGCCTCACCGACCGGACAGATAGGTATTTCTCTACTGACTCGTTTCGGTCGGCTGAAATGTATGCGCGTCTCTCCACGCACTCAAGCCGCTCCCTCTGTTACCTCGGAAACTCCGCTGAGCGCTTCGTTTCGACTCTTCAACAGAGATCCAAATTCGCGCTCCAAAGCGAGATTCGCTTTTTTACACAAAATTCATGAAAGTCCTTCAGCACAAATTTCCGGCGGTGGTGGATTATGATCTTAACAGGAACGAGATGCGGGAAGATGTGCACTTGGCATACCAAACTCCAAAGTAGCAAATGAGTTTATCGAAGGAGAACTCGGCTGGAGTTCCTTCGATGCCAGGGCGGTTCCTTCGATCTATCGGCAAAATGATGTATTTCGAAAGGATCAAAAATCTTGACCAAAACAGATGGCCAAGACGGATCTTGTCAGCGATGGAGCTCACAAACACCCGGATCAAAACAATCGAAAGACTGAGAGTCTTAAAAACGACGTTCGATCTGGAGAGCCTCGAGCTGGCCAGAGATACATCAGGCAGACTAATGTGGTACGCATTCCGTAAACAGCTCAAAGAGAACGTACGGAATGAATTGGACTCAAGATGGAGACAATCCATGGAGTCCAATTCTACACTCGTTCTGTATCGGCAGTTCAAGGAGACAAGAGGTCTCCTTATCAATACATACGATAATACTCGTGGTAGCCGTCTCCTAGCTTTAACTAGAGCCGGGACGCTGAATACAAGAACGTGGCTGCACAAACAGGATCCATCCGTAGACCCTCTGTGCCCCCGATCCGGGGGGGCCGAAACAACAAAACAAGTCGTTTTTGGATGCGAAGAGGAAGGAAAATCTGAAGCGGAATTCGCGCGACTTCTAGGTTTGCTGTCGAATCTAGATGCAACGACACTACGACGGACCAAAACAATGCTATCAACATGCATTAACACAACTCGCCCCTACATGAAAGGGTTCATATGGAAGATCAATAAATATCCTAACCTATCCTATCCTAGTTGGTGAGTCACAAACCGTTTATTCGCACTCTTCATCTATCATCAGAAGAAACTTCGTCTCCTCGGAATAATCAGACTCCCGTTTTCGGGACTTGTGCCGCACACTGTTAATGAAGGGATCGGAACTGACGAGGAACCTGCGGAAAATATCGAAATTCGTGCTACAGTAGAATCCCGATAATTCGCACCTTTGATAATTCGCGAACTCGATAATTCGCACCCTCGGTAATTCGCGTAATTCGCGAGATCTGACTCCCAAATACCGCGAATTATCGGGATTCTACTGTATCTCTATTTTTTGGCCTCGCATTCTTCCGCGCAATATTTTCCCACCGGGAAGTGGTGTCGAGATCACAAACGTTGAGATTCCATCCCGAGGTCGCTTATTTTCTATAATTGAAGAGCCGAGATCCGAAACGGCACATCTCCACTTTTCACTTTGTCGAGAAAACCGCGAAAAACTGTGGGAAAAAAATGTGTCGATGGGAAACCCCCAGTATTCCAGGTGAAGATTAGACTCGTTGAGCTCTCCCGATTTCAGGAAAAAAAGGCGCGGATTCGACCTGGCACTTGGCAAAACATTCATTGGGAGGATGGAGTTGTGACGTTTTGGATCTCGAAATCTCGAATTCGGGCTGTTTCAAGCAAGAACAGACTATTTCGACCAAGCTTGCGGAGGCCCTAACTCTGTTATGATCGGAGCGATTTTGGAAAACTTTTTTTTGTTGGAAAGCAGGAAAGGAGCCGCTGATGACGCATGATGATTTCTTCTCCTGGACTCATTTTTGAGAGAGTTAGATCATACAAAAGTCGGAGGGAAGCCGATTTCGAAGTCCATCTCCATAGCCAAAAGTGCGGGCTGTCGAGCTCCACAATAATCTGCGAAAATGACGAAATCGAAAATTTTGGAGTTGTGCCTTTTTGGATCTCGGCTCTTCAATCAGTGCTCGAATTTTCTTTTCGAATCAAGAGATCTACACGAAGCTCACACACTCAAACTATGGGCCAACCATCGACGAGTATCCATCAAGTAGATTTTCTCCCACATCTCCGAAAAGTAGAAATGTGGACTCGCGAAGCGTCGCGACCGTCTGGGCTCGTCAGTTTCTCATGGAAACAGTCATCTGCCGCCCTAGGCTCTAGTCTAGGACAGCCTTATCGGAAATCCGGCTCTGCCTCCACCCATCAAAGAGCATCAAAAACGATTGTTCGATCAACAGATATGCTCATGGCGATTTCCGTCTATTAGCCTCCTGGGTGCTGCGATGGAAAATTAACACTATGGTGGATCTTCACATTGAGGAAAACGTATTCGAGGGATTAAAATTTCCTGATAACTGCGGGTGAAGAGAATTACCTACTTCGAATTAATGAGGCTGACAGGCGGGACAAAGATGCAAACGGCAACGGGAATTCAAGAAGATCGGGTTTTCGTTCGTCGTGCACGGAGGCCTCTCGTGAGCGTTCGACCCTCCAATGCGGATCAGGGTGAAGTGAGGAATGTTCTCCGCGGTTTTCATGACAATCAAAGAACTTTTTCGGCTTCAATCATCATCGTTAGCGCTTTATTGGTAGTAGATGTGGTGTCGAGAAAATCATAGTAGTACATGAGGACTCATTTTACGCTTAAAATTATGCATATCAATATCGAAGAGTATGATGACTTAGTTGATCCAGAGCTTCCCGATGTTGACGAAGGCTCCATTATAATGAAGTGAGTTTATTTAGTGGCTGCTTGCGGTCCACCGATCTTTTTGATCAGTAATTGTTCCTTCGTGGAAGTCTATAAGGAGGCATCCTCGCGGAATTTCTCGGCGGGGGCCCTCGAGGTGGAGGAAGCGGTCTAGCACCTCTTTCGTAGTCGTCGCGTACGGATGAGTAGTCGTTGTATTCGTAATCATTGAAGCAACGGGGTCTCTCGTGGGGCGGCCAAGATGGTGGCCATTCTCGAGAACCCGGTGGACCTCTGCCGCAACCACCACCTGCTCCGACGACACCACCTCCACCTGCTCCACCGCCTACACCGCCACCTCCTCCTCCTCCTCCTCCTGGTAGGCCGCCGCGAGCTTTGGGATTTGATGAAAGTGCGAAGTTTTCGTCAGCTGGATCCATGCCACCCCATTCGTACGCTGTGTATGGTTCGTAGTTTGCGGGATCATATGTGTAATGGTCACTGATTTGCACGTCTTCATTCTCTAGCGACTCACAAACTGTCCGTATGGCTTCGGTCACAACATCGGTCGAGCCGGAGATCCTAACAACTTTGTCTGAAGACAGGGGGCATGTCTTGTCGAAAATCTTGATGGCTGCCGTGGTTTTTTCGCGGATGTCTTTGATTCGCGCACCTCCTTTCCCAATAAGGGCTACAGCTTCTTTCTGGTGTAGCAAGAGCTTCATTTCTGCACGATTCTTGCCGTTGGCGTTATCATCGTTCGCCGTGATTTTTTGAACCACTGAAGAGATCAACTGGGAAAGAAGGTCTTTGTTAACTCGAACTAACATGAGACGTTCTGGTACACCCTCGCAGTCTGGTACCACAAGTTTACAGTTGAAGGTGCTTCGAAGTTCCACAATTTGCTTGCCGGACTTGCCGATGATTGCTCCAGCTCGTTGTGAAGGTATGAGAAATCTCAGATCCCAGACTCCGTCGGTTTTCGATCTTTTGGCAACCCCACCCCCAAGATCGTCCCCCCCTCCAGAGCGCTTCCGTTGCGCAGGAGGACCATCGAAGCGCCGGAACATCGAGCCGGGACAATGTTCACCAGCACCAAATGTCTCCTCCTTTTCCGAGCCTGTCTCTTCGATGTCGTCAACTCCACTCTCGATGATACAGCACCGGCAGGGAGTTGTGTACACCGCCGGTGCAAGCTATGGTCGTACAACTTTCTCAACGGAAAGATAGAAACCGAAGGATCGAAGCTGTAAGCAGCAACATTGAAGAAGGCGGCTGTTTCACGGTAGCTCTCCGATTAATGCTAGCAGCGGCGGGAATTCCAGCGGCACGAGTTGAAACTGGACCCACCAGGCACAACAACGAAAGACAGAGATGCACCACCGCTGCTGCTGCTGCTGCCGCCGCCTCCACCAACACACGACAGTCGAACAGACGCTTCCTGCAGCTCCTAAAGCACGGATCTCACGAAGGCCAAAACAAAACACGAGCCGGGAAGGGGTGTACGTTTATTGACGACTGCAAACTCCGGAAGTGGACGCTGGAAGGGTTGTGAAAGCCCTGTTCGTTCTGCCACTCAAGTGCGCCTATCTTCCTGCCGCAGAGAATCGGTGGTCGTCTACCACTCAAGCCATCGATTGATCCGTCCTCTTCATTCGAGGCTGAATCTAGCGGCGACTCAGGAGACCCGATCAGAACACATCATTGGTTTCAAACTTTTTTAGCGATGGAATCCCTCTCACAAAATTTTTCAGAGTCCTCTGAATGCAAAACGTAGCTCAAAAGAGTTTTGAATCCCGGCGGACGCCCAGCAGTTGAGCATCCTTTGCGAAAAATCCTCCAGTCAGCGGCCATATCATCCGCTGATTTGGCGGCTAATGCGGTCCTCTTGGTCGACATTCAGTGTTCGTGAGCCGGGTGTTCGAACGTGTCAGTTCTCTGCGTGCGATCTATAGCTGATGTGTAAGATCTCAGATCCGAGACTCCTTACTGACGTTGCTGAGAATTGTGATTCTGGAATTCTGCAGTAGAATCCATTTGAGATAATTTCCGTTGTGGCTTCAGCTCGTCGTTGATAATCGGGACTAATTGTCGAGAAGATGGATACTGGTCTCTCGGAACCAACTCTCGATGTTATCAAAGCGATCATTATCATGGATCAGGATGGACATCGAATATTGGCCCGTTATTTCGATTCTAACGGAGCCTTAGCCAACGAGAAAGCATTCGAGAAAACTCTCTTCACCAAGATGGGAGCTGCAGAAGTTTGCATGCTGGAAGGTCTCACCTGTGTTCACCGGTAAGTTCGCCACGACATCCATCCGGTGAAATCGAGCAACGTTTGCAGCAAAATCAGGTTTTCCATATTAGGCGATGTATTCATCCATTCATTCTTGTTTCCAGTTCGAACGTGGATCTTCATCTTTATGTAATTGGCTCAGGTAACCAAAATCCCCTGTTCTTCAGTGCGACTCTAAACTGCTTCTACGATGCCTTGTCGCTTCTATTCCGCAAAAGTGTAGAGAAGAGAGCGCTCATCGATCAACTAGATACGGTTTTCCTGATTCTTGACGAAATTTGTGATAACGGGGTATGTTGAATTCTTTCTTTTGATGCCGTGATTCAGTCTGAATTTTGTTCAATTTTGTTCCGAATTTTTCGAGCCATCGTTTTTCATAATTGAAGTATTTTCCAGGTGATTCTAGAAACGGATGCTAATGCCGTATTCGGACGACTCGCAATTAAGGGAGGAGACGAGGATCAGAATGTCTCACAGCTGCTCCAGAGCGCAAAGGATCAATTGAAGTGGTCATTATTGAAGTAGTTGTCATGGGAACGGATTACTGTACAAAATAATAATTTGATGAAAGGACACATGCAGCCCCGTTTGCGATCAAGGCTCCTTGTACTCTAGAAGAATTATCAGTCGTGAAACCATGATGTTTTTCATTTGAATACAAGCGCAGTATCGGGAAATTTTCTCACAGTTCATGGGTGGGAGAGTAGGGTCCTTACCTTCGGTAGGAACACGTCTGAGGTTTTTGATAACCACCTCTCCTATTTAGAAAATGAGGCAAAACAGGCTGTAATTCTCTTCGCGACGTACCTATTGTGGATCACACTTCAATCTCATTTGAGTTTGCTCCTGTAGGTCGTCTTTCGCTGATGCACTTTCATTTTTCGTTGGCTGGGTTGCCAGAGAAATCCTTCACATTCATCGTTTTCGTTGTTGGCCCAAACTTCAAACTTCTCCCTTCTGCCTCCCATGTTTCGCGCTTCTCCACTGCTATCCAAGACAGCAATCTTATGGATGCGCAGTCTCTCACTAGGCCCGCTTCTTCGACCAGCCTGGATCACGTCTTGTTTCCTAACAATGGCGGGTGTTCAGTCGATAGGGTGTGAACGCTAGATTGTCTCGACTGCTCCGACCATCTGCCTTCAACACTTTGCACCTTCAACCTCCCTGTCCGCTGTCCTCAAACTCAGCCAACCTGCGTCCTCTCTCGACCACTCGTGCTCACCCAGAAGAACAATCTTAATTTTCTTTCGGCTCTTCTCGTTACCAACTGGACTTTCCTCTAGATGTCTTCTTTAGATGTCTATTCAGCTATTGGCATATGCTCTCGATCACTCTTCAGCCTCTACGATATGTGTTCCCCACTCATTAACTTTTCTCGTGATTCTGGTCCTTTCTCCGGATACTCTTCTGACCTTGCGAGCCAAATTCATGTAGTGAAAAGACTCCACTACTTCAAGTTTTTCAACGTATGTTTCCGCCTATTGAATCGATTTCTATGGGTTTCTCAGCGAAGCAACGTGAAATGGAAACGATCAAAGAAACGTTGACGCTAACCATGACGACATCATCGCATGAGGAACTTTATCGAACTCGGCTCCTATGGGCTCTTTAACAATAAGACGACAAAGGTGACAGTACCGGTGACGACCACTGTGACGGCAACGAATAGGTCATTAGCCGCCAAATGTATGGTTGGAATCGACGCGGAACTGGCCACTAGTACCGGTAGAAGATACAGAACTCGACATTGGAGGTGAACAGCGATCGACAAGGATATCGTGGAGTGGGGAAGATTTGAGAACTTTGAGACATCCGTTTCCTTTCGTATCTGACAAGGATCGACCAATCGACGGTAGCTCAGAGGTCAAAAAGTGCATCCTAGGTGAACGAAATTATCTCAGAACCGCCTATTTTTTACTCCCGAATTCATTTCCAATATTCACGATGGAATTCCAAAGAATATTTTCCGAGTTCTAGGCGTTTTGAGGCCTTTTTCGGGTCTTCGACGACAAAAAAGCACTGCATCTGCAGATTCCACTACAGGGACGTTAGTGAGCATGCTTCGATGTAAATCCGAAGCTAATTTCTGGGGCTAGAAAATGACAAGAGGATATTCTCATAATTTGCAAGCACTACTAAGATATGGGAAAAATAAGGGCAAACAACGTCATCTTCAAGAGAAGCTCGGCGCGCGTTTCATTCGGGCTAATATCTATCAACAGTGGAGTATCTGGAGAAGTTCGCGGGTTCGGCAAGCTTTCAGACACCCACCGAGGTGGACATCAAGAGTCAGGGAATCAGCGGTCGGTTGATTGTTTCAGCAACTGGCATGAAGGGCTAAAATCGAGTGGGGCAGTCACTTATGAGTAGGGCCAGAGAGTTTATGCATTTGCATACTGCATATGAGGAGTTAATTTCCAAACGAAGTCAAGTCCATTTTTCTAATTTCGAGATAATCGACTTTTTCTTCTGGGATGTTCTAATTGCACAGGATCACGGTATGCGATGGGTGACGGAATCGTGAGCATAATGAAAGCCAACTCGCAAATCATTGAGTCCTGTGTAGGCGGCTAGGACAATGAGGTCTTTTGGACTTGACGCTTTTTGGAAATGATCATTGGAAAATCAGTCGAAATTGACGTGTTTTGGTGTCGTATCACGACTGCTCGCAGTGATGATTCAAGAAACGTCAAAGCAGGCACACCGGACTGTAGAGCCCAGGAAAAAATTCATTAATTTCATCGAATAGGATACTCTCTAAATCTATCAGTCTTCGAACGCTTGAAGAATAATTCGTTGTTTCTAACATTGGAATTAACATCTCCATCGCGCTAAAGTGGACTGAGAGAATTTTCTCCGAAGATTTAGTGGTTTTGACTCCCTTTAGAGATGAACTACCGTTGGACTTGACTCGTTTTGGAAATGAATCCCATTTGAAGTCTTTTTTGAGCATGGATAACGGGCAGATATCTCCGAACCGATGCTTGCATTCGATGCTTAACACGCGTCTGAGTCGATATCGATCAAAAAACGAGAATCGTCAAAATTGGACTTAACTCCGTTTGGAAATCGACTCCTCAATTGTTATGCATACTGCATAGGCTTCAAAAAAGAGGTTATCTCCAACCTGTCGGCAGGGAAGATTTTTTTCGATCGATTCGCATATTTTAGTGCACAAAGTCTCTGGCCCTACCTATGAGTTTGCCGGGCGTCACTGGAGCTCGAACCGTTATCAAGACGAGCATTTTTGAAAGATAAACAGCTCACCCCGACGTACCTCGTGCTCTTCCACAGATCTCGACGAAGTAGGGCTTTTCAAGCGTAACAAAAACGACTCCCATTCTCTTCTCCCTGTTTTCCCGCAAGATCTGACACCGTGGTCGGAAAGCTGACATCCAGACAAGCATTTCAAAAAAAACATCTCACTGCGACGTGCAAGAAAATTTTCCTTCCGATATGCACCGGAGAAACTCGTCGGACTCACATCCAATGAAATTCGAGGTTTTGGCTCGATTCTCTTCGCTCTCTCGCGATAGACATCGTGAGTTTTTGTCGAATACGCTTACACATGCGCTTCCTTCGCTGGCAGCTGCCTGATGGACTGCCCTAACTTCTCATTGCCGTGAGTCGCTCTCGGAATCCCGAGCCACGCTGAAGTCGGCTGAGTAGAAGTTCGGCGGCTTCGTCAATTCTTTCGGAGGTCGAATTTCTCCGAAAACGACGAATTCCTCCGTTCGAAACCAAGCGTATAAACGGAATCCTCGGTTGAAAACAGCTCACCTCGACGTACCTCGCGTGCTCTTCCATAGTTAAGAAGTTCCCCGATTTTTGAATACCTCAACACATCGGGGGTTTTCAAACCTCACAAAAACTGCTCCCATTCTCGCCTCCGCAAGATCTGTCACCGCCATCGAGAAGCTGACATGCGGACGAGCATTTCGAGAAAAACAACAGCTCATCACGGCGCCGGCGTCCGCGTGCTTTGCTTGAACCGTCAAGTTGGTCGATTTTCGATGAACTATGATTTTGAAGGTACTCGAGCTGACCATTTCAGAGTAAATTTCGTGCTGCTGGGACACTGAGTGAGTGCTTCACAATCCCTAGGAGCCGAAAAAAATCATCCGACCGAGCTTGAATGTCTTTGTTTGTCAGAAATTTGCGTCAGGAATATTGAATTCGGACCCAGTTCGCTACCAGAAGAGTTTTTAGGAGTACTTTGCGAGCTTCTTTTCCTTCGTAAAAAGTGCTTCGAGGTTTGTAAGATGTATAGGGATCTAGTTTCGAGCTATCTGGGAGCAGGATCCAAGAAAAAGTAGGATCGATTTCCAGGTCTGACTTTTGACCGCCTATTTCGGCCATTTTGACACCTGTGCATCGCTTTGGCGGCATTTTTCACGAGATGTAAACTTGAATCCACGTTCTTCAGTCTAATGTTGTTTGTTGTCCAAGTACAAGGATCAGTTCGAATGGACTCCACAGATCGACTTCCGTTGTCGGAAGTCGAGGGATGTGAACTTCTAGGTGAAGTTCGGAGATCAAAAGAACGACAACGAGGTCTTCTTGGAACGATCAAGTTCACGGTACTTTCCGGTAATGACAGAAATGACCCATGAACCGTCCTAGAGGTGTGAGCAGTGGCGGCGCCAGACTTTTTTTTTGATGAGGCTAAATTCCCTCTCTCCCCTCTCTCCCTGAATTTTAAACAAATATGGGTATTCCGGGGTGACGTGGAAGGTTTCGTCTATTCACTGCACGTAGTTGACTCTTTAATCGAAGCGTTCACCATCTTCCTCTCAGTAAAAAAATGATATTTTCCTATCAGCTGTGTTAGCGTACATATTCCGTGAGCCAGCATTGCTTTGCGCTCAGTTGTTTTTCGCCGAATTCTGACTCGAGAAAACAAACCACGCTCAAACTGCTCCGGTTTATCAGTGAACTAGTTTATTGTCCAAGACTCTTTGACGAGGCTAGCCTCGTCGAATTCTGAGCTCGACGAGGCTATAGCCTCAGTTGCCTCGGCCTGGCGCCGCCACTGGGTGTGAGGAAAAATGGGCATAAATTCTTAACGTCGATCTCCGACCCGTTCATGAAGGAGAAAGCATTGGCGGGTGGGGATTCTTCGATTTACGGCGAAAGTGCTCTAGAACCCGACTGTTTGGCATTTCCGAAGTACCCCAAGTACCTTCCCCATAACCCAATGCAGAGTTAACCCGAGATTCATTGCCCTTACCTATCTCCGTAAGGAGACCGTGGATGACAAATTTCCGACCTCTCGTACGATCCCGGGTCCCAGACGCTAAACCGCGAAGTTCAGGTACGACTTGCACATTTCAATACCACCCGACGTCTCTGGCACCCGGACCCCGTTTCTTCTCGCTTCCATCTGAAATTACGGAACTGAACACCCTGAGCTCCTTAAGAAAAAACATCATTTGAGGAGTCGATGCTTTACACATTCTTCCATCAATATTCAGCCATTCAACTTTTTTTAATAATCTGCCTCTGACGCACCTCCCCTCTGTGCCTTTGTACGCGATCGGTGACAGACATGGCCGCGTACACATAATCCTCGGTTCATTTTCGATCACTTCAGTGAAGAGAATGCCTAAGAATGACCGATGCAGCTCTGAACTCGTATGTAAACGGAGACGTTGAGGCGCAGATCTGCTCACGGACGAAGGTGGCTCTTTCCTCCGTGAGTACCGGAATATCGGAGCAGACTCAGACGGGGCAAGGTGTCTGGGGCACGGTTGTCTGTCTGCTTGCCTCCTTGACCTCCGTTGCGCATCTCGTCGGCCTCCGGACGACTTCCTTGATACCTGAGCCAGCGTGGTGAATACTACCTCCGTCCAGTCGCGGCGCCAGCTTTTCTCGTTCGGGAAGCTTGACCTCTTCAACTCGTGGGGCAGGGAAGCTCGATCTATGCTGTGAGACTATGAGAGCTCAATCTCGAACCTCGAAGAGCCCCGACATGTTGATTCAATGAAAGACAGCAGAAAATAGAAAAATGGGAAAGCCATCGAGGACATGATTCCCATTCGATTTGGGAAGCTAAGCTTCCGACTACGGAAAATCGGGAAGCTTCAGCCACTATAGCTAATCCCTAGCGCCGCGCCTGCCTCCGTCCCATAATACTGGTAACATTTAGGCTCAAAATGTCGTCCCGATCGAGCAGATGCATTCGCTGACTTGCATGTTTTGATCGCTTTCCTCTGGAACAGGTCTCAAGCGTTTCGAGCTCTTTTCCAAATGCGGCTCACGGTTGCACGATTCAACTTCACCGCTATCGCTGTCTCATCTATAGCACAGTGACATTCTCTATTTATCTATGACATTCTCAAAACGCTTCAAGAGCAGCTGCAGAATTCTTTCCCGGTTTTCATCACCGAGTTCGCGTTTTCGGCCCGAGAGTCCTGCGGCAGTTGACATCTCGCTCCTCAGGGCGATAAACCGCAAATGGATCTTTGTTTGATGATTTAAGAGGTGGATGTACCAAATGTGACCACAAAAGCATGTAGTATAAGAGTTGAGTGCTTTCGAGTATCGAACGCAACTCCCCGTGGGACTTCCTCCGAGACCGAGCAAAATGCAATACCGGTCACAGGCACGCAATGGCTCCCTTTACGAGCCAAAAACAGTCGGAATGGGTCAGCATTTCGCATTGGCGACTTGTTCAACGAATCAATCTTCTCTGATTTCATCATCTGATTGTGAACTCTCTTTATTGGTCAAGAGGGGTTTAGGGAGAACAGTTGATCGTTGAGAAGTTGGGGAGAGGAGAGACTACCTCTACACGATTTGGTTTCGCTCTCGTTTCAATAAGTTGCTTGCTCTGATATCGGTGGATGAGATCAAAAATTTCTTTATTTCTTATCATTCGCCGGAGTATTTGCAGGTCAGCTGCCCTCAGCCAACCACTCACAGTCGGCACCTGTATATGGTCACTAGGGAGCCCGCACCTGGACTCTATAATGCGTATGAATTTTTTTTGCATGCGCTCGAGGATAAGAATCTGACTGGCTTCGGATGGGTGCCATATCTAGTCTTCATGTATCAGAATCGGTATCACAGTCGACTCATGGAAGTCAAGATGAGAGTTTCTATTTTTGATATATGTAGAACGATCACAGAATCCAATCACCTCACCACATCATGATTTGACAACCTATTTAATCTGGAATTCCCCGTGTAACAAACCCCTCGAAAAGCAAATTGGCTCCCCACATAACGAAGCTTTCGTATGACGAACCCGTCAGATAACGAACCCCTCATACAACCTTCCTCGACAAACGCGTTACGACTCCGAGAAGGGGTTTCCTTTACGAGAGCAAAAAGGGTCGGAATGGTTCAGCATTTCGCATGGTGACTTGTCGACAAGATAAATGGACAATAGTCTCAACCACGTGTATTATCATTTCGCACTATTTAGTTTTCGGTTTTCCATTGTCGCGTACATACGAGATATTGAGTTATCATCCTTTGATTGCAGATAAAAGAGTTTCTCATAAAAAAAAAACTTGCTCCGATAGACGAGAGATGTGAGTACCAGAATGGAGTTATTCGGACCATGTTCTGTGAAACGCGTGGGATCGGCCGGAGGTGGATTGTCTGGACGAAACAACACAATCCGATGCCGGGCGATTCGATGTCGACAACTCGATGACAAGACAATTCGATGGCGGATAACTCGATGCCGACAATTTATCCCGACAACTGGATGACAATGACTCGATGTTTTGCCGGGCTCCGAGTCAAGAGCATATCTTTGCGCGCCGTGAACGCTCGATTTGCATGCCGATGTTCTTGAAAGGAATCTCCGAGGAGTCCATTGCATGTGCAAGCAAAGTGAGAGAGAGGACGCCGAGTGCAATCGAAAACGTTCGAAAACTTCGTGAATTGTGCGACACGCTGAGTCCTCGAATCAATTTGCGAAGCTTCAACACGCACACAGTTGTCGAATTCGAAGAAGGTTGTGCTTCGAGCTTCATCATGTACGGGTGATGCACGGTAAACCTGGCCTTAAAGTCGATGATCACCCACTGATACTTGGAGGATCTCATGCATACGCCCCAATCACGCGAGTGAGATTTTAGATGGAGAGGAGGAGAATAAATTAATTGACGCAGATCGCAGATAAGGGATTTCTCTTTCGATGGCTTTCTAACAATTTACGAGACGTTACTTCTCCCTATCCTCTGCTATGGTCTGTCTGTGCGTCACGAACCGCGTCCGCGTGAATCAAAACGACGCAATAAGAGCAATTTTCAATATTGAAAGGAGTGAATCGATGACCAAGATCTCCAGTGAACGCGATCTCCTACGAGCCGGCCAACTGTACACCGTGGTGGTCGCTCAGATGGCGTTCAGTATGTTGAGGAAGGTCACACCGACCGACATTGCGTTTCCGATAGTTCCGAGGCGGAGAGTCACTAATCGCCCAACTTCATTCGAGATGCCATTTGCCGAAAAAAAGACAAGTCGACACGCTCTCGTTCACCGCTCGCGCATCGTGTGGTCAAGCCTCTCTCGCGAGAATAGGTCACTGAACTCAGCAAATAGATTTCTGAGGGAGATCAAGAAGTTCTCATGAGAATAGGAGGGTGCATAGATGTATGATGTGATTAATGCCGTCGATCGTCCTGACTGTGGTGAACTCGTTCGAAAGTGTCCCAACTATCGTAACAAATGATACCACCGCGAAGGAACTCGATTCACTGATTTTGGAGTCTTCGTTTCGGCTCATTCGATGTCGTTTCTCTCCCGAGATCCTAATTTGGAGCTGTAGTGCGGAGCGGACACGATCCTTTCCGCGAAGGAAATGGCTTGAGGGAATTCAAAGGCTGATTCGCAGCATTCCTCGCCCAGAAGGTTGGTATCTGGGGACATTGTGGGAATGGAAACACATCCTTCAAGGCACAGAACAGGACAGGCATGTGATCCATCGAGAGAGTAGAGCAGGGCTGTTCCTAATGAGTCGGCATCAATGTCCATTCCTCGTTGCTAGACACATTCGATCCTCACTCAGAGGGCAATCTGTTCCGAGATCCTTCATTGTCTATCAGTCTTGAGATTGGCTTTCGGGAAATATGGCTTATGATTCCCCGCGGTATGTTTCACCTTTGCGAATCCGTGTGGCCAAATCTGCCCACTTTGTGATTCCGTATCAGCAACCGAAAACCACGAAAAGGGTGGGGACGCTCTCCATGAGCAAAGCAGATCATAATGGAACCTCACGGAGAAAACAGAGTTCGAGAAGCAGGATTGTACGGAAATGGCACTCGAATTCCCAGGTAAGTGAGAGTTGGGAGACATCAAAAAAGCCTAAGACATCCCCGCGTATAACGAATCTGAAGGTGCTGATCTCACCCGAGACTTGACGGTGCGTTTGGTTCGGTCCCGGGTTCGATGCGGTTCTTTCCTTTCGGCTCTCGTAACGATCGAAGCCGAAATCACTCAACTCACAAGTTGAATCGCATCGGAACAACGTACAGACCTTCATCGTGTGGGACTTCTCTTCTTTCCTCGAGAGTCGTGATCCTGATTTGCGACACTGAGCATCTGCAGCATTGAAAGAGAGGCGACGCTGACTCCGGACGGCTCTCGTTTTCCCTACAGAATCGAAATTAGTTTCTTCGTTCATCTCCTTCTGGAGGCCGAAACGGACTAACCAACAAGTCGCTCTCAAATCATCGCAGCTTCTCAATGGGTGAAGATCAACCTGAGTTTGCGGACATCGTTGTAGATTTCCGTCCTTGTATGGAATTCTCAGAATACGGAAACTAAATGCAGCAACGCGAGACACTCTGGGAATATTGTGGAGTGCATTTCTCTGCCGACATATTTTACTGGATTTTTAGAATTGATTTTGGTATCGGGGTTCACGAATCAAAGAGCTCCTCCTGTGATCTCTCAGGTATTATGAACCGGAGCTTCAATTTTGCGCCCTGGGGAGAAGTCTGCGCCTGGGGTACGAGCCCCGTCTCCCTAGTTACCATTTTGCATGCGAACAGATCGATTTAGACACCATGGGTCTTGTTTCGACTCTGTTCCGAGTGACACTTGTACGTACGTCACTCTCGTTGCTGCTCAATTGTCCCGCTCCACTCTGACTCTTTCCAACACTTCCTTTCACCTTGGTTTTCGCAATTCTGAAGGCTTCTATGAGTTTCTCCGGGATTCTCCGTTTTTGATTTCACATAAGCGAAATTCTCTGGAAGTTTTTTTTCTGGGGGAATGCTCGTATTCTATTTATAGGACGCAACCGTTTGAAACTCTCAGAAAATTGGTTGTTCGATCGGGAGCTTCGACTTTCAATTGGTTAGAATGAACCGAGGCGAGGGCTATAGCCTGGCCAGCCTCTCTAGCTACGTCACACGTCGGATTGCAGAATTCTTGCATCCGGATGATTTTCAAGCATTATTTTTGGATCTATGATTGGCCGATTGTTCCACAAGTTTGGTTATTGACGCCGTTCCCACGGATTGCTGTGTTGTTGAACAAATGAGCGGTTACTCTGCAGTTGCCGGACAGCCTCCGGTTGATCGAAAAAATAGGCGGACACTCTCCAATATGCAGGCAGTCTCTAATACAAAAGCTGATCCCCAGAGATTGAGAGAGTAGAAGGGCAGCCTCCAATACACGGTGAGTCTCCAATTTACGAGCAGGTCTTGGGACTTGGAAAAATTAAACGGGTCTTCAGCTTTCCGACTAATGGTAAGAGGAAAGAATGTTGGAAGTATGCCCGATCCAAGAACAGACGTCGGCGCCGGTTCAACAGGGTAGCCCTCCATGGCTTCCTCTTTGGGATCTGCTCGAAAGCCAAATGCAACTCGATAGGCAAGAATTACACTTGTAATTTCTGTTTCGAAACCTGTGATACTCACCACTTGCACTTGTGTACATTAATACACCTGAACCAAAAACTTGGTAAAGGAAGGTTTTCCCAGAATTACAATGATCATGATAATCATTGTGAATCCTGTTCAGATCCATAAATATATATTTTTACATACATTAATATACATAGATATAACTGGGCCCTCTCATCGACACCAAGTTTGGTCGGGGCATTCGCCGTGCTCAACGGGCTGGTCGGAAGAATCGTTCTCTGCATGGGTACAGAGATCAAGAAGAAGTTCTAGTTTGGACGGAGTCCCATGCTTCGTTGCGTGAGACGTTGATTTCGGGGTAGACAGTCAAGAACCGCGTTTTGATGCTCGATTGAGATAAAGTAAGTTGGATCTGACTCAGATCCCCTCTATTGATCTACGGAAGCCAGAGTCTGATGCCATCAATTTCGGTGTGATCCCGATCAGGATCACAGGACCACGGGCACCGTCATTTCTCCATGCCAGCCAGAGTGTAATGCCATCAGTTTCGGAGTGATCCGGACACGACCACGGCCTGTGGATGGGATGACGTCCATGACCCCGTGATCCGACTCTGCTACGTGCGTGATCCACACCGAAATCGATTTCATCACGCCCCGGAAATAATCTCAGCCCAAAAGAAAGAAGGAGCGGTGCTCGGATTCCAATGGGATCGTACGCAAAGATCACCCTCAGCACCTTCTTCTAGACGACATAGACCAACTTCGTTTTTTGGTTCTCTTTCGGTTGGCGCCCGCCGAGTTAGACTTGGGTGTAAACACGCAAATGGCGACTGCGGCGAGAATAATGCCGGCGCAATTCACAGCACTGGCTGGTGGAGGGGGAATCATTGAAGCCGCGAGCGTAGCGTTCTTTTGGAACGGAGTTCGTATAGGCTTCCTAAACCGTGTTTCCGTTCCAAAGAACGGTATGCCTACGATACCGTTCTCCCGTTCCAAGGAACGGCCGTCCTTCCGTTCCTCCGTTCCTTTCAGGTACATTTCTAGCTATGAGCGATCACCCGGATTTGCGTCGGGGAATGTTTGGAGGTATTTTCCGCCTGCAGTAGCTCCGCGCCTTCGGTTCGTGTACTTGAGAATACCATTCTATCCGTACCAGGTACGACCGTACCTTCCGTACGCCCTTACCAGTGATCGGGATGTCTGAATAAAGATGCGGCGCACAGCAGAGATCATCGTCAACATCGACCTAATGAGCCCGCTGACGGATTTCAGATGTCAGTTCCCCGAGTTCTATCTTTCCGTATTTTCGGAACGAGTTTCCCACAGGTTGACACAATTTCCTCTGCAGCGATATACGAAGCAGACGTGTTCCGTTACTTGGGTGCGCCCTACTCCATTCTGGCGAGCTTTATCCCCACCACCAGCGCGAGCAACACATTTCTAGCGGCGGCTCATTCGCTGGTCCGCTTCGATTTCTAGTGCGGAGAGCGAGTTGCTGCTGCTGCTGGTGGTGCTTGCACAGTGGCCTGGTGATGCGATCTTAACCAACAGCACTATTTGTTGCCGAGTTCAAGCACATAGGCGGCATCGTCTAGTCTTCTCGAGACTGAAGCACTATGTTGTGGTTCGCGGAAACTCACTGCATATGCCTTGTTGAGGAACGGACGAGTGCTAAGGCTTGAAGTGAGTGCATTTTCGAAAATTTTTGGATGAGAAGTGGTCTCTGAAAAGGCAGAGCAGCAACCTCTGCGAGCTTGCCAACGGAGCAGCCGATCAGCTAGACGAGTGAGCGAGCGAGCGAGCTACCAACCGATCATCTGTCCCACCAATAACCAAGTAAATGCTTGACGACTAAACTGACTGACTACCTACCAGTGAGCTTAGATCAGTCAAGCCTTGCTTCAGAACAGATACGAGGGTGATTGATAATGTGATGTTGGTCAATGCTCTTGAGGCAATCTTCTCGGACTGTGACTGACTTCGCTTGCAGCCCGTGCCTTTAGAAGATGATATGACTATGTCCTCTCAACCCCTTGCATTCCGCGTTCGAATCTCCACAGTAACAAATTCATGGCCTGGGGGCACCAGTGTCATTTTGCACGCTCATTCAGTCAACTTAGTAGTTGTGTTGTGTTCGAAATTCTGTCTCGAACGACGCAACGCTTGTGTATGGTGGAAAACATTGGACAAAGACGAGTGTCAACGGTCGCCAGCAAACTCGACTTAACAGCCGTTTTCGCCGTCATAGCTTTGCAATGGGAAAACATCCCCTTTGGATCAATTCTGTTCAACTGATCGTCTGAAGATCCGAGTGGAAGAAGAGAGTTCCTGTGTGATTCAGCATTGTATACGGGAGCGCAACTCCTGCCACTGGCCTTTCCCATAGTTTATGTGGATTTTGCTTTCCCTCTTGCAGGCGAATGGAGACATGAAGATTTATGAAGGGGTTCGCTGAAGGGGTTTCGAGCCTCTTGTTTCGTCGACCAAGACATCGCGCCCTCTTCTATTGTTTGTAGTTTTTGTTGTTGTTATTCTTGTTGAAATTCTTGTTGAGCATGGCTGACCACCTTCGGGCTGCCGTGTCGCGCAATAAGAGGCGCTACAAATGCGACGGCTACAACCTGGATCTGTCATACATCGAACCTACAATTATAGCCATGGGTTATCCCGCGGAAAAGCTTGAAGCCATTTATCGCAATCAACTCGATCAGGTAGCGAAGTTTCTCAACGAGAGGCATCGGGATCGCTATAAGATATATAATCTTTGCAAAGAACGGCAGAGGAATAACTATCACAAGGACAAATTCACTGGAAATGTAAGTGACGATATGGTAAAGGTCGAAGAAGAAAGTTTTCCTATCGGCGTCTCCTACGGGAGAAATCTGATCGCAAACTCTAAATGTCGCCCTGGCCCCACTTTTCCGACCGGAGGTTTCACTAAAATTATCTCAATCCCACAGGTTTGTGAAGATTTTGCTTTCGAGGACCACGCGCCGCCCCCCTTAGAAAAGATTGAGCCATTCTGTCAGGATGTTCAAGATTGGCTTTCCAAAGATCCAGCGCATGTCGTGGCCGTTCATTGTAAAGCTGGAAAAGGTTGGTTGTCATACCAACTTGACTTCGATCACGTATTCTCGAGAAGAGATACGAACTTCGAACATTTCCTTCAATTGACGGAGTATTTTCCTTCTACGTTCTGCAGGTCGAACGGGTGTGATGATATGTTGCTACCTACTGCATTGTGGTCGCTTCAGGACCGCGGAGGAAGCTCTTCAACATTATGGAAAAGTGCGAACAGTCGACGAAAAAGTATGCGCCGCGCTCCGAGAATAATTTGGCTATTAATGTCACCTTCTGCCATGATGCGGAAGATAGACTCGTAATGAATCACGTTGATCATGATTTTTCTCGCTAGGGCGTCACGATACCATCGCAACGACGTTATGTGGAGTATTACGCTAAAATGAAGAACGATGCTCTTCAATATGAAAAGACTCGTTTGTTACTGAAGGGAATTTATTTCGAGAATATCCCTTTCAACACAATAAACGGATCAGCTGCCTTCACGGTCTACTACGGGAACAGTAAGTCTGGACATCCTGCTTATGCGTTGGAAAATCATCGCATAGTGTATGCCAAGAGTGTTTTGAATCGAACTGTTATCCTTTCCCTAGAGCGCAAAAAAAATGTCAACATGGGTGACCTTCGGAACAAGGGACCGCAGTGGACCTATGTTGCTACCGAGCCTATTGAAGTTGACGGAGATGTTCACATCGAGTTCTACCTGAGCAAAATTATCATCGGTGTCAAAGTAAGTGTTTTTACGATCGGAGTCTGATCATCTGCGTACTGTGGATGAAATGGCGCAACGGAATGCTCGCAGTGTAACAAGGAATCGCTCTCAGGAAAAAATCTGTGGTGTGTGCTTCAACACATTCTTCGTGGACCGATCCACCACCCTAGCCGACCTGAAGCCTACGCAACAACAGGAGCAGCAGCCCCAACAGCAGGAGCAGGAACACCCTGGAGCTACTCTACTCTCGACAGACGGTAACGGTACGATTCTCAGCGGTGATGGTGGCGGTGTCGGCAGTGATACGATTGTCTCTCTTCAAGAAATCTGCTCGAGAGATCCTAGCCGGTACCGAGCCCTCATTCTTAATAAGAGTCAGCTAGACAGAGCTTGTAAAGCAAAGGAATTCCCCGACAAAGCGTCGATACATTTGTTCTTCGATACCGTTTTGCCCCCACCTGCGAGCGGCAACGGTAATGCGGAGCAGCGCCACAGTGAGGGCGGCGGCGGCTCACCCGGCGATGACGAAAGTTCCGACGATGATGACGATGAAACTAGTTGCGTGAGGATGTGAAACCGATTCTTGATTTGCGTTTCTGTGTGCGTGCGAAAAAAAGTGAATTATGCCTGCCTGTTGTCCGCTTGCCTGAAACGGAAGGGGGTTAGCTGCTCGTCCGGTAGTCAGCCGGCCATATAAGCAGGTGACCAGCCTTTCGAGCAGTCGATCCGTGCACTCTTCTGCCTATTTTCTAATTGATTCAACGTGTTCTCGAGGCTCCGATTTCTCTGTCGTGCCGAAGGAGCATGCGCGCCGCTTTCGGTGTGCGCTCCTCCTGTTCTCCTGGTGTTCTTCAGTCCCCCATCTGGTGTTGGAAAAGCGGCAGCGGCGGAAAAGTGGTGATCATAATAGGAAACAGGACTAACTGCCATTCGCAATGTATGAATGAAGATCGGCGGCGCTCGGAATCTGATTCGAAATTGCTCTGGGTTGCCGTTGTCATTAGCGCTATTCCTGTCATCAGAGATGGCGACGTCGCTCGTATGAGTAAACGGCACGGATTACAGCTAGTGCCGCTCCAGCGAGACATTTTTTTCTATAAGTTATCAACTTTTCGTCGAACACAGGAGAAGCAGCTCGTGGTTGTATGGAGCACAATCGATCCTCTATCGATATCCTCGCAGCAATGTTTCAAGAGTAAACATTGCTGCCATTATCTGAAGATTCCTCGCTCCAGGGTTCGCACTCACAATCATCTGACACGATTGTGATTCGACAGCGGAATTTTCGCAACTGGAGACCGATGTGCGGAATGGTTGAACTCGGGTCCCCTAATCCATGGTTCTATCCCCCGCAGAGGAGGCTATTCGCGGATCCGGATTCCGTGTTGACGCCTCTTCCCCCTTGTTTTTTTCTTTTCGGCATTGGGTATTCCATCACAGTGGACTAGTTGCTGCTTGACCAGGAATCAGCAACAGTTCTTGATTGTCCGCTGCTCCATTTGCGTTGGTAGAAAGGGTCGGAAACTCGAGAGATGAATAATTGATCACCTCATTCGGAAAACATCATACATTGTTTCATGGATGCGAGTTGTCGTTTGTATCGACGCGTCGCTTCTCTCATTCAACATCTGCAAAGCAGAAGATTCGACACAAAACTCTCAGGTCGATTTACATGTAAAAAATTGAAGCGATCCCTTGCACCTCTTTGTCGGTCATAAAATTATCATATCGATTGCTATCTTAGTTGAAACAGTCTCTTATTTGACAGCTAATTGCTTATTTTATCGGCTGCAGCTGCTGCTGCTTCCAACCCAAAGGAGAGTGTTGGTGACGACTCGAAATCTGGTATCTTTGGAGTATCTTTCCCCTGTAAATGTGTGGGTTTGTCTGCGTGAGCGAATGGATTTGCAATATTTTGTTCTGTGTTCGACACATGCGTTCCGAGAAAGCTGTCGAACCGCTGAGTGGATTTGACTTCGAGTCGTAGTAAGGAGCCGACTATTCTTACCAATGCCAGCCGCGTGGTTTCAGAGGTACAGGCAAGCAACACAATGAGTCTCACGGAGACGTACAAATCACGGGACGGTGGCTCTCAGAGGAGGCAGATCTTTCTCCCCTCCTTTTCATTTCATCTTGATTGTTGCTGGCCTGCTCTCGACGAATTTCGCGCGTGATTCGATTGGTGTAATCTGTACAGACCTGTCTTGTCGTCAATACAGACTTTTCTCAAGTCCATAGTGATAACTCTGAGCAACACATACCACGAGAGAAATAACAACAGAAAATGTATACCATCATCATCGGCAATATTTCTGTTACCGTGATCATGGCGACAAGCTCTACCACCACTGCTTTTTCCAACACATACAAAACCATCTGCTGAAACTTCCGCTAATAATACTGAAACCACGACTCTCACTGCTGCTGTTGTCACGAGTACCGCCACAATGATAATCAATGAGAACCTTGGAGGCGTGAACTATGTAAGCGGCGATGAAATTTCGACGATATTATAACTAGGATCTAAAAATTGTTTCGACTTCACGCGAGTGTTGTCCGGAAATGTCTAGCGCCCCTGTAGCAGAGGTATGAAAACTTGACCACTCAAGTACTACAGTGTGCCATGGCGCGTCTACAACAACTACTGTAATTGTAAAAATATATCTACAGAATAAATATATATCTATGAAATTATAATAGTCAAATACACTGACCTCATCGCTTCGGTTTTCCTCCACAATCATTCAGCTCATCGAGTAAGCTCGCGAGTGCTTGTAGCTTGCAAAATCCCGGTTGAACCCAGTATTCCTTCTGCGAAATCATGCGAACATAGATTTGATACAGGGATTGAAAATCGATTAACGCGCTCGATCTCCTCAACACTAATTCAAGCAAGCGGACGGAACGTCATAGTTTTTTCTTCTCTTGGGAGAAAGTTACGAGGGCAAGACGAGACAGTCGAGTGGTCTAAGCCACGGGTGCACAACACGCGGCCCGCGGCGTCTTTCTGAAGTTCAAGTTGGATATCTGGATGAAGCGCATGGATGCCAAGGTGGTGATGAATTCAAATAATTCCATGGTTCCGAGTCGGATCTTTCAAACGAAGCTCACTTGAGTCAATGAGGAACGATCTTTATTCGGGTTATGCCTGAATCACTGTTTCTTTGGCGCCGCTCATTCTATTACAGTGAGCTCCGCTCAATGGTACCTCCGGATAATGGGAGCAACCGCTTATTCGGACCAGAATCCGAATCCCCGAATCATTCAAGTTGGAATCCCTCCGGTTCATCGCACCAAAACTCCGCTAAATAGGACCGAAGTTGATTTTTTCCTCTGAGAATCTGAATGGAGCTCATTGCAGATGCTTGCAGCTCTAGGGCTTCCTCCGGGTTTCCTCGGGAAGTCCGCGTTCTCTCGGCACCGTGAGTGCCGTTGCAGCTTCAATCGGTCTCTTTAGTCGCACCGCAGCAAGAAAATTTAGGGAGAGAAGCCGCTCTGAAGCGGTCCGTTTCATCGAGTCTGGCTTTTTTTTCTGATTCAACTGTCTTCCATTTGCGTTGATCAGAGGCAGTGGGAATCCCAAATACATCACAGCTTTCGCGCGTAACTCTCCGCTCATTTGGATGCCAAAAGTTGGGTTTTCACCTTAAATCTAGAGAACCCGGTCAATTCGGGTATCTTGGTTTCGATCTGAAGAAGCGGTCAGTGCTCTATCCGGTTATCCAATTATGCGGGCTCCACTGTATCCGCTGATGAAAAAAAGTTCGATTTCTACGGGGCCGACAATCACTTTAGATCCTGGCGTGACTTGCGAGGCATGTGTTCTGTTTGCTCATTGAGAGTGTCTCAAGCAGTGACTGACCCAAAATCAGTGTCCAATAGATGGCCCCCGCTTCGCCGCGGCGCGTCAAGAAGAGTGCTACTCATAAACGAGTCAGGTGGGTTTGTTGCGGCACTCGAAATCTATCGCGTCGGCTGTATGAATCCGAAGGTTTTGGCATTGTCCATCCGAAACTAGAGTTTCCGAGAACTTACGGAGCATTGCTACTAGGTGTGGCGAACGACCGAAAATTCGGAAAACCTCGGTTATCGAATGATCGAAAGCTGCGAGATGAGAGCCGCGGTTAAACAATCGCAATCTATGGACGAGGTATTTCGAGCGTAATTTAGTGATCAGTTCGCATCACGATGAGAATATGATGATAATGTAAGAAACTGGGACTGTTTCGCAGAGCTCAAGTGGTGATGGTATTTATTTATCCTCCTACGTACATCACACTTTCACTTCAACGGCGAGTAATCTCAGCGGATATTTGAAGTTTCTTCCTGCCGCTGCTGCAGGAGCCTCTTGCTGCTAATTACCGCGGTTAAAAACCGCTGGGAGGTCTTGCACGTGCCAGTTCGGTACATCGTTCATTGGAATGTGCAGTAAGCGTCCGGCCGTTTTCCTGACAGTGAACTTCGAGTGCCTCATTGACCCATCGACTGAAACAGCCCACCTCGGTTCGTTAAAGCGCGATGTACTCCTCAGATGTTCCATCCGTTCTAGAGCAGCTACAAACGTAAGTTTCCTCGCGGAAAACTTTTAGCTGCTTATCGAACCCCACGTTATTCTTATATTCCGTCATTGAAGACCTTCCTTTCGCAGAACGTCCGATCGATTGAATGCGTGTCATGAAAGAGAAAGGATGGCCGATATCATGAAACTGAAAGTGAAAGAATTTTCGTGAAAGTTGGCCAATAATAACTGAGAACCGATTAGGAACTTTTCCTCGCGGGCGCTCATTCTGCATACTGATTCACACGATTCGATTAAAATGGCTTTTGGTTGAAAATGAAGACAGTGCATCTCTGGAGCTCGCTTTGCATAATCAGAGATGATGGCTGCCGAAAACGGACATCATCCGATAAAAGTACCAGGGCCCAAAGTTTTGGAGTTATGCCATTTTGGATTTACTCTGACTGCAGATGAATAGTGCGACCAGTAATAGTGGTTCCTACGTGAGAAGTTGCGTGAGTTACGCAGAATCTAGCGCATAGAGAACGAGATAGATTTTGCAGCTTCTCCTAAAGAGATTAACCTGCACTGCTCCGGAGTCCTTCCTGGTATGTTAGGTTAGGTGAATCTATTGACATTAGAGGCATCACAACGGATGTAGCTTCGGTGATGGGAAAGTTTGGCAAAGAAGGAGCGAAAACGGCGCCTTCGGAACCATTCTTCCACCAACTGTGTCTAGACCAGGGGCTTGGCTAGAGATGCTAAGACTTCCTCCGAAGTCTGAAAGCCTCTTCCTCGGAAAGAACTGGAGGGGACAGTAACGATCGAGGACGAGTTTCAGGAGTAGGCGACTGAGCTTGAAGGTTATTCTCAGTTCGATAAGTCTCGACGGAAGTCCGCCTAATAAGTAGTTTGATTGAATTTTTGTGATGGTGAAGAATCCGTTCCGAGTGAGAAATCGGACATGTTCCAGACGTGCGGGAGGATTGTGAGGAGGAGGAGCAGCAGACCATAGATCAATGAATTTGGGAGGGAATGTCGCATATTCCCATTGAATTCAATCGCTGAAGACCAGATTCTGGAGATTGCGAGCGAAACAGGGTGCAAGCCCAAACTCGTTTTGGTTTGCAATACTCATCGGATTCACAGTAGAGCTGAGCAGGTAGAGAAATTCCATATGAGTGACGCTAATGTAACGAGAATCAAGAATATGATCGAAGTAGGGTAAATGTACCAGTTATGGACCCCCTGACCAGTTATGGACCCCCTGACCAGTTATGGACCCCTCCCCGTTGCCCAGGTGCCGCGGCACATCGGGAACCTCGAAATGTGCTCCTTCAACACAGAGGCGCATGAGGTTGGTCCGGGCGTCGATATGGCCATACTTCTAAAAATGTGAGGGGTTGATTTGGGGGTCGATCTAACCATACTTTTGATAATCAGATTCAAACTCGCTCTGTAGTGATAATAAAGTCCCGATTAGTCCTGTGGAGTAACATGAAATATTTAGGTTTGCTCGCTGACCAGTTTTTCCAGACCTTCCCTGAGTCAGAACTCTTCCTATAAAAAATGTTGAACTTCTTTCCCTCTTGGCCCCCTCCATCTCCGCTCATGTCTTTTCACTTTTTCCGAGAGCGAACGAAACTCTCCTCCTTCCTCCGAGTTCAGAGAGAACCAGGCGGTCCAAAACTGAGGGGGGTCCATAACTGGTCAAGGGGTCGAATCCACCTGACCAGTTATGGACCGGGTCCACAACTGGTAGGGGGTCCAGAACCGATGGGGGTCCATAACTGGTACGGGGTCCGAAACTGGTCAGGGGGTCCATAACTGGTACATTTACCCTATTGGAGCACTTCTAGTATGCTAACTAATCCTCGCCTTGTTGTTCACGATGCTCGCCTTGCGATGAAGAGATCGCCTGAAAATTGCGCATGAAGATCTGTGTTTTCCGAGTGGAGGTCCCCGACTGGGGGCATCAATTTGATGCGAAAGTTGAGACTTCAATCACGTTCGGGGAAACCAGAACTCAAATTAAACTATAATAGTTTTATTGAAAAATCGAGACACACTCAACTACACCCCATCATCACGGGCCCCTCTTATAAAATATGCTGTAAAACATGAAGTTTTCAGCAGCAAGGTTGCTGTGCTGATCAACAGATTTTCCTAATTCTGTCTTCACAATATCTATAGGTATCCGCTGAATGAATTCGCATCACAGTATCGCGCTCATCTTGTCAGCGATGAGCTCATCAGTCAGCGATCTAGTCAGCGAAGATTCCGTCTCATGCGCCATGTACTTTCGGAGAAAAGTGACCACGTTTTTGTAACGTGGTCATTATAGTCGTAAATCATTATTTTTAGTCCGCTAAGCGCCCGGTTTCTCTTTTGGGCGACTTGAGGCCGCAAAAGGCCACTGGCAGAGAGACTTTAACGGCTAAAATGGAAATGCTGATAGTCGTGAAGTGGGTCAGGGCTCCCCCTTTTTACTGAAGGTTTATTCTTGCTTATATAGTAAGTTGAAAGTATCGTAGTATGGGGCAATATGGAAAAAGAGAGAAGAACGCATTCAGTGTTATCTAATAATAGATCTGCTGAGTGATTCGGTTCGGTAAGTCACGCTCACTCACCATGGTCAGCGTCATTGCAGGCAGATTTTCTCATCAATTCCCCCATGCACACAACTGTCGTTGAACGGACGTCCGTTAGGCTTTGAAAATAAAATATTTGTGAACAGAGCAGAGAATTGACTGAGAGGAGGACTGACTGTGAGATATCCCAGTTCAAGCTCGAAGCGATGCTCACTTTGCTGAAAACCCATTTCCTCTTCGCCCCTCCGTGACAGAATAAAATTGTCATTCCGCCGGATTTCTCGGATTTAACGAGGGAGCTCTGGAATCTCTATCGGAGACCGCTCCTCGAGATTTGGACGTCACAGGAGCTGAAAGAGAGATTTGCCCCGCAATCTAGTACCCTCCTCAGAAAACTAGAACCAATCTATGTAGTTCAACCTGAGCGCTGTTTGAGTATGGAATTCTGCTATAGGAAAAACTCGACATAAATGACGAAGTATCATCACACTGTGCCCTCTATCATCTTTTGGAAAGCTCCTGAGTCAGGGAGCCGTAGAGGAGATAAACTTCAGGCAGGACGACATGCCCTACTCTAGGCGTCGGATGGTGTACGAACTCCTTGACTCGACGATATTTTCGACTGGGTATGAAAGAAACTGAATCGGGCAAAGGGGAACCTGAAACCTTGTAAACAAGAGGCTTCTACTCTCCCGAACGGTCTGAAAACGGAACGATCTCTCTGGAGCCCAAAGAAAGCAGGGGCAGTTGTTTGCGCCTGTTCGACGAATCGACGCCAACGACTGTAAAGGTACCGCGTACACGCTGCGATGGAACCACGCTGAATAAGACCTCTCCTTCCGTAGGACTGTTGATGTTTCTCAGCGTCTCCTTGCCTCATCTCTAAATGATTCCAGTCAACAGGCCTTTCCTTTGAGCCCTCTTCCTTTGCGAGTCAGGTTCTAAGACAGCATCTCCAAGGATTACACTCATCCGCATCTGTGGCTGAATGATGGCTTCGCCCTATTGATATGCCGAATTCGTCTTTCAAACCCAGACTGTGGAAAGTTAGCCGACGTTTGCACCGTTCTCGAATGAGAGTGTCATCTTGCTTGAATCAGACAAATGACTGTGCTGATTCCGCTTACGAAAGTTGAAGGCAATTATATTTGCTGACATTCATATGAGCACCTCTTGAGTCGCCCATTAGTTACACATGAAGCATGAATCGATCGAACGTCCTCTTCCAGGAGAGTTGAGCGTGTACGGCTCCGCGCCGAGCGGAACAATAACGCCCTCAAGCGATACTTTAACCCGCTCTCGAAGTCTCCAGCAATTACGACGCAGAACCAGCCAGCGATACTCGAATCGCCAGATTCAAGTGAAACAGCCGGGCTCTGAAACTTGAACGAAGGAACAGAGGTATCACGCCTGGACGTTTTTTGTGAATATAATCAATGTTTGTGTATGAATTCCGAAAGAGGGAGAAATATTGTCAAGTTATTCATCCTATCATGTCAACGTATCTCGTGTTCTCTCGTCCTAGAAAGTTCTGAAATAAACCACGCACCCCAGTCAGTAAGTCAGTCAGTCAGTCAGTCAGTCAGTCAGTCAGTCAGTCAGTCAGTCTGCTCGCGTCGTGAGCCTCGAGCGAACAAAGGTGGAACTTCATCGGACTCAGCACTCCATGAAACCAGCCTCATCGTTTTCTGAGGTTTCCACGGTTCATGTCGAGACATTATCGGGAGAGTGGACATCTCATGATGAATGCTGAAAGATGATGTGGGATAAAAACTCGCGGTTGTGATTGCCCACAGATTGTATATACTGTACTGTTCAATTGAAAATCATCCCTTTGAATATAGGAGCATTTGTGTTGAGTTCTAGGCTACCTTAGAGAGAGGGATAACACGCACTTGTACAAGGACAACCCAGGTTCCTCGACTCATTCTTCATATCGTTTATTGTGTGGTTGTAGATTCCACTTATAGACATGACAGTAGTAAGATGTACACAATGCTAATGCTCTGGAATTTATGTTAAGAACCTGACAACTCTTAAGAATTTTTTCAACTGACTCACTCAAATCCATACCTTGCGGGAGGTACACCTTTACAACTACGATTTGATATCCTAACCTCGACAGGATTCTCTCGTACAGGCTGAACATCTGCGACTTGTGCGCTTGCGCCTTCATAGCTATCTGAATCGTTCTCATTCTCATTTTGAGGAACTTCATTTCCACCTAAGATCTCGGTTTCTGCTACCTCTCCAGCAACAACAGCCGTGAGAAGGGTCGCATCGTCTGACTCCGTCATAGGCAACTGGCTGTTTTCCGCCCGTGGTCGGATCTGTTCGTAGTGTCGACTCCATACGGCGTCGCGACGCCAACCTCCACTAATTTTATCCGACTGCCTTGGAGCCTCACGACATAACCGTGAATCCATTTCTTGCTTCTAGCTCTATAATCGCTGACGATAACCGGATCTCCTACTTTGAACTTTGTTGCTTCTCTAGGTTCCGCTTGGGGTTCAGGTGGTTCCTTCAGGAGATCAAGACGTGATCGCAACTCACGCCTGATCATGCGACTTGCCGGAGTATCACCGGTGGAGCTTGTCGCCATTCTTTGACGAAACAATAAACGGCACAAGTTTGTGTGCATGTCTCCTCCCTCGGTTGACAGCTTCTTGAGAGAATTCTTCATGACTCCCACGAATCGCTCTGCCTGACCGTTCGAAGCCGGGTGGTAAACTGGAGAATGCATGAACTCGATACCATTGTCAGAACAGAATTTCTTCATGAGAACTGATGCGAACGTGGGATCGTTGTCCGTTACCATAACCTTTGGTAAGCCGAATCGGGCCACTGTTTCGCGTAGATGCTTCAATGTTTCTTCCGAAGTTTTTCCTGATGTTATGAATGCTTCCACCCACTTGCTGTAAGCATCGACAATGAGCAGTGTATGTACTTCCCGCTCATCGGTCCAGCGTAATCGAGATGGATTCGTTCGAACGGCGATTCACACGGATGCCAAGGATGCAGTACTTCCTTGGGTGGGTTCCTTGCATGCTGCAGACACGCAGAACATGAGAGGACTTCTCTCCTGATGTCTTTGTCGATTTCTGGCCACCAAACATACCGTCGGGCGAGTTCCTTCATTTTCCGTTCTCCATAGTGTCCCTCGTGCAGCTCGCCAAGAATGTATTTCCTGCAAACTTTGGGCACGACAATCCGGTGACCTCGCAGGATGAGAGCTCCCTGAAACAACGAGAACTCACAACAATCCACACCGAAATACTTATCGATCCAACGCGAGCTTCTATGATGTCGAGGGGCTTCCCAGACAGGACGCAGCTCTCTGCATTTCTCTGTCTCCTCGGCAATTCTCTCGAAGTCCAACGGAGTGTCTCGAAGCTGATTAACCAGAAAGCTTTCGATACCATCTTCCGTTTTCAACTCCCTACTGCTCAGCGGAAGCCTCGACAAAGCGTCAGCGTTCAGATGCCTGTCCGTTCGGCGATAAACTATGTCGAACGAAAAATCCATGAGATATATCGCGTAGTGCTGCATTCGGGTAGCGGAGAGAGGTGGCAGGGTTCTTTGCGGATAGAATATCTGCACGAGCGGCCGTGAGTCGGTGATCAGGGTGAATTTCCGACCAAATAGGTAGTAGAAAAACTTTTCTACTCCTGTCTTGATTGCCAGAGCTTCTTTGTCAATTTGAGAGTACTTCTTCTCCGTGTCTGACAGAGTTCTGGAGTAAGAGGCGATCGGACGCTTCGACTGATCCGGATAGCGATGAGACAAGACGGCTGAAATGCCATGTGGAGAAGCGTCAGTGGCCAGCAGCAATGGTTTGCTCGCATCGAATGGAACAATCACTCGATCCGAACACAACTCCTGTTTGACTGCTTCGAATGAACGCGACATCTCTCCAGTCCACCTGAAGTCGACGTTTGCCTTGAGCAACGTGTACAACGGGTGAGCCAAGTCGGCCAGATGAGGTGCGAAGCTTGCGTAGAACTGTATCAAGCCGAGAAAAGCTTTGAGTTCACTCACGGATTTCGATGTAGAAGCCTCCCTGATGGCGCGGATTTTGTCTTCGCTTTTGTATATCTGTCGGTGCTCAAGGACAAATCCGCAATAGGTGACTGTTTCTTGGAAGAATTCGCATTTTTCTGCGTTGAGGCGAATGTCTTGCTCGTTGAGTCGTCGGAGCACCTCCTCTAATCTTTCGAAATGTTCTTGATTGGTCGCTCCCGTGATGATGATATCGTCCATGACGCATTCCACACCTTCCACTCCAGCGTGTAGGTTTTCTATGAAACGTTGCCATATGGCCGGTGCGTTACACAAGCCATTTGTCATGCGGTTGAACTGATACAAGCCCCGGTGAGTGTTCACGACTAAGTATTTGCGATCACTTTCACGTACCGGCATGTGAAGGAAAGCGGACAGAATGTCTAGCTTCGAGAATGTGAGATCATTCCCTATGTTATCTAACGCATGACGAATATTCTTCAAGGGATGCTCCTCTGTCTTGATGTATCGATTCACTCCGCACTTGAAGTCTTCGCACAGCCGAACCTTCTTGCCTTTCGCTCGAGGGATGACGACCATAGGATGAGCCCAATCACTTGTGTTGATTTTCCGAATGACTCCGTCGTCTTCAAGAAAGTCGAGTTCTTTATTCGTCATATCGGTGATGGCGTGGGCGATCGGCCGAGTACGTACGAGCGTTGGGGTCGGGTTATCTGTAACGAGCTCCAACTTGGCTTCCATGCTCGGAATGCATCCGATACCTGGTTTGGTGAGATTCTCGTATTTCCTCAGAAGCTTCTCAGCATCGGTCTTGAAATTCCTGTCCTGGACGCAGTGCACCGCCTCTGAGCTCGGTTGTTGAGCGGATGTTGAACCCGTCAGATTCCAACCCCTGGAATCAAAGAGCTCATGCCAATTAATGGGCAAAGCCGACAACCACTCACGACCAACCAGTGATGGAAACTCCTCCCGATCGCTGACATAGATTCGGAGATTCTTCGTTGCGCCTCTGTACTGCACTTTGACGTTGGCGAAGCCCAATGGCTCAAGTGGTTCTCCATCTGCCGGCCGAAGACGAACATCATTCGGTGAGATGTGATGCTTTGGGCATAGTTTCCTGAAGTTTTTTAGCGATATCATCGACAAGGCTGTTCCGGTATCAACTTCCATCGATAACGGGCGCTCGTTGATGTGCACGATGATGTTGACTGGATCTCTCTTAGACTTGGAGGTTATCGTGTGGAACGTCTCATCTCTGAGCATGTTCAAATTCCTGGAAGACCTGCAAACGGAACGTAGGTGACCCAGCTTGTTGCAATTTGAACAGCGCGACGACTTGTGACTGCATTGGTCAGCCCGGTGCGACGTTTCTCCGCAGCGGTAGCACGCGAAGCTTTTCCCTTGCGAAGATCGCGACTGCTTCTTTCCGTTGAAATTTGATTGGGGATGCTTTTTTTGCTGGTTTCGACGAGTCCTCGGAATGGATTCATTGTTGACCTTGAGCACATTTGACGTCGACTGCTCGCCCCGTATCGAGAACAAAACCTGAGCTTCCGTCATGACGGTTGAAAGCTCCGTCATTGAGGTACACTTCACGAGAACCGCCTCGCGTAGCTTCTTGTCGCTCATGCCGTTGAAGAATTGCTCGATCAGGTTCAGTCGCAGACCGGATCCTTCCCACTTGCAGTCTCTTGCTGCACAACTTAGTTTGCGCTCGAAATCACTCAAAGACTCGTTTGACGCTTGGGTCACTTCGCGAAACCTCGATCGAACCGTCCAGACGTTCTGAGCTGGTTCGTACGCAGTCCTGAGAGTTTCGACGATCCCGTCGTAGGTCAGATCATTAGGAGATCTCTCCGGGCACACTTTCTCCTCCAACCGCGTGTAAGCCGGACCACCACAGAACGCGAGAATAGCGTTTCGACGTATCGTTGCATCGACAACTTGATGCATCGCGAAGTAGTTCTCCAATCTTTTCGTCCAAGCCGTCCATTTTTCGGTCGTTGGATCGAATTTTTCGAACGAGGGTAGCCTGTATGGGTTGTGCACTTGATTTTGCGCCTGGCCCAGCATCGTGGCTTGCTGTCGTCAATTCAGGTTCCAGATGAATTCAAAGCAGACGCTGCTTTTGAATTACGACGAACGGCCTTCCACTGCGAGTTCTTGAAATCCTCGTCGCCAGTCTGTTGAGTTCTAGGCTACCTTAGAGAGAGGGATAACACGCACTTGTACAAGGACAACCCAGGTTCCTCGACTCATTCTTCATATCGTTTATTGTATGGTTGTAGATTCCACTTCTGGACATGACAGTAGTAAGATGTACACAATGCTAATGCTCTGGAATTTATGTTAAGAACATGACAATTTGACTTGACTTGACTTGACAAGGAACAAACCGAGACTTTGAAGAGACCGATGGACGGAATGGACGGTATACATATACCAGTACCGACGCTCGAAGCCTCTATGAAAACCCGCCAGACTCCACTGGTGCTCCACGTTGAGAAACAGTGGTCGTGAAGGTTTCGAGGATTGAACTGGTGGGATAAACTTGTGCCATGAAAACTCGACCATTCTTCCCATGGCCAAACCCCCCCCCCTCCTTCTTCCATACGACACTGGTGCCAAGACCGAGAAACAAAGCCACGTTCCTCGTAGAACTACATCAAAGACTCTTTTCAGCCACGTCGGCAAAATTGCTGAGCTTCCGTGGCACAAGTTTATGCTACCCATTCAACCCTCGAAAACTCGACGACCAGTGTTTCTCAAGGTGGGGCCAACGCCAGTAGAGTCTGGCGGATTTTCGGTAGGGCTCGGAGAGTTGTTTCTGGTACATACTGTCCTTTTTTCTCTCCGTGCTGAGCTGTGAGGATATTCATATTGATATTGTTTGAAACTTCCCAACTTTTCTACAACAAAGAATGGAAAAGCGGCTTCTGATACGGGTCACCGGTGGAAAGCTGAAAGGTCTTTGTATGACTCGGTGGGTCGATAATCACACGCAGGAATAGTTCCGAGGTTGCGGGGAAATTCCCGAAGATTGTGAAAGCACTGTAGGAAATCAGTTTGTGGAGCGACGGAAGCTCTGCCTCTAGACTCTAGAGCAGTGGTTCTCAAACTCTTTTTTCTGTGGAACCCTGACCAAATTCCAATGCAACCCCAGCCAAATTTCATGAATGGAACCCCTATTTCCGCAGAAATGTCCTTGCGTCCCTCAAATAAAAGAGTATTTGAATCATTGAATCTGTTATGCGTTCCGTCTTTTAGTGGTATAAAACGAGAAACTTCAATGGCTAATACTCTGCTCTTCCAAGTAACCAGGTATAGTTTCATGCAAGCGGAACTCAAGATTTATTTTGAACTCCGCAGAGCAGCAACTAATGCCGTCTTGACCGAATCATTCGTGGAATCAATCCAGTGAGAGGGGCGATTCTACATTGTGCTTGTTTCGGCGAAGTGCGGTTTTTTTTCCGTAAGCGGAATTCTCATATCAGTCCCGGCATCGAGTCGGTTTCCTTGCTTTGTTTTTGTTGATGAGTGAATCGAAAACCCGGTCTCGAAGAGGCATGTATGTTCTGAATAAGGGTACCAGTGTGAGCAACGCGACATCAGCCAATCCAGGGACATATGTAACTCGCTGCTATCGGCCAGAACTGTGTTCGAATCTACAAACTAAAGCAGACGCGCGCATGAGCTCGAATCACGCTCGAACCCCTGCTCGGATCTCGGTGGAACCTCGCACCGTGGTGCCGACGTCGCCCAGGAAGGTCTTAGGGTACCGAGAGTAGCCCACAACTGTCCCCATAAATTGTAATCTTGAGAAAACTCGAGAACTTTGTTCCCCTAATGACCGTGAATAAGGTCTTTCAAGCTACGCGCCCATATTGGTGCCAATGACAAACGCGTCAATGGTCGATGAAGCAGATGTTGATTCTCCGAATCTGAATACGGTGATAATAATAAATCCTTTAGGTAGGGGTAATGCGTTAAGTGCTTCTAGATTCATTGCAAAAGCCGGGAATCTTGGGGCTTCAATGGTGGGACGTATCAGCCTTGACGCATCTTAGCGTAGTACTTGTAGTGACACCTTGTCACAATGCCTGGTCGCAAACGTTCCAATATTGGTCGGTCGACTGCGCACGCTAAAAGATTGCAACGAGCAAGGCCTCAACGATCGGACGCCGTGAGCCGTCCCGATGCTGACGGCCAGGTAGAGTCCAGAGTGCTTGAGGCTGTGTTAAACCGTGACAGGTAAGTACTTACGAAGCGACGATGTCCCTTCAGACCCGAGCGTGAGCCTTCAGATTGAGGTTCAAATCCGTGATCATTCTATCCGAGTCCGATTGGACTGATTTATCGTGATTACAGAGCTAAGGCAGGAACAAGTAGCGGGGGATGCCGTAAACGATTGGGGTCTACTCAGGATCCGTCGGTGGTTAGGGAACTTAAAGTACCGAGGCGTCATTGTGCAGATGTCTCTTCAGCCTCTCAAGATGGTGATGAACACATCACACCGAGTAACTATGTATCTCGACGAGAGCCCCAGGGAGTGCCGCGCGAATGGTCGAGTGAAGTTGCCACCGCTGCTACCGCCCCCAGCGCCTCTGTCATCCTTGGTTGCCGGAGTGACACCGGAATCTAGGCACTTCCTTAAGAATATTCGCAAGTATAATTCATGCTTTCAAATGACATCCTTCGGATCGACAGGAATAATTCGAGATAACTATATGCCGACGCTCGAAGTTCAGGGTCAGATTTACCCTCAGATTGGATCTCTTTTGCCAGTACCCGAGAGTGAGCCCACGTTTCTTCAAATTTATTTCATGGGGAACAGGGAGGAGGAAGCAGATCAGCGGCGTCATTTCGATACTGGCACCAGACAACCCATTGTGCTCGCATTGCAGGATTTTTTCCATGAACATAATCAATTGATTCGTTGATTGCTTTCGTCAACCACGATCATAAACCTCAACTCGCAACACGAGACCGCTGCGCGCCTTTACGTTTGGTTTAGAGAAGAAGGCATCCAAATGAAGAATGAGGAAATTCGAAGCCCTTTGCCTTATCGCTCTTCCTCTCTAAAAATATCCTTCGATATATTTCAATAAAATCCGAACAATCCGGAGAACTTCGAGCTCTATCATTATCGTATAGTTAGGAAATCAGCCCATGAGCCCGAATCCTACGGCGGACGGAGAAAGTCACAGCGAAGCGTGACCGGGACGCTAATTTTGAATGATGCAGAAGCGGGAAAACCTTTTGGAAACCATAGCTTGAGACGAATTTAAGCGTAACGGCCTTAATTCGAATCTTTTGCTCGTGGAACCCCGAAAATTCTCCATGGGACCCAAGGGTTCGTTCCGGGTCGACCCGGGGTTGCTGAGAAGGTTTTAGTTATTTGTAACATTCTACATCCCCAACGAGCTCTTATGAACCGCACTTCTGCTATCAGCGGTCTTGCAGGATCGAAACTTGGATGTTGCGGTTGCCGACGAGCTGATGCAGGACACGATAGGAGTCCTAGAAGGCAAACGGGAAAATGCTGGAAGTTGTTTCCCCGATATATTTGCTTTGGCCACCGAAATCTCACTTGAGCTGGAAATTCTCAATTGCGCTTGTCTTCGGTGCTACAAAGTCCCATTTCATGAACGAAATACGATTGTGGCAGCTGCGATGGATGAAAGATCAGGCACGGCCGTCAGATGTGGCGGGATGTCTGGACGCGGCGAGCCCGAGAATATATCCAACGATCCATTCCTTTCTCGAAAATCTTGCGGCCTCCGACGAACGTTCGTTCTCAACCCTGCCACGCCTGAAAACTTGAGAGCCACTTGAGAGCGACCATAAGGGAGGAAAGATTGACGGGCATCGCGCTCATGAATGTCCACAGGGACTGCAATTTGGACGTAGAATCCATTATAAACCGATTTGCGCACGAACACAGTCGTAGGCTGAACTTGATTCTGTAGCTCTTTCACTACCTCCCTCCTTTTAGTTCACTTCAGGTTGAGCAAGAGATGATAAACATTATCGCACATTGTGAAATTATCAATGATTTTAGTTTCAGTGTCGTACCGCAGGCAGTTTATCTGCAGGCTCTCCTTCGACTTCTGGAAAAACGCCCCCCCCCCTCTCCCAAAAAAAACCTAACTTCGCCACTGCTTGGCACTCAATCCCACACTTTCAAGTCCGAAAGGCAGAAAGGGCGCAAATTTCGCTTGAACTTGGCAAAAATCATCATCATCAGTCATGCGGACCTTGACGTCTGCTCTCGAAAATCACTTGGCGTGGTATTTGAGATGATTTCCAGTCCATTTTCGTGACCCGTTCCTTCCCCTCAGTACGTATATCTAAGATGACGTCCTCTGCATACCGAAAGGACCGCGGTCCCTCCCGACATTCCGTAGCAAGTCTTCACGTACCTGCCACCATTACCGTTCTCCTTTCTGGCATAATAACAAACAGAAGCGACAGAACAATAACAAACGGCGGCAGTGATGGTAAATAGTGTAGAGCCGAGCTTCTCAAGTTGTTGCAAAAATTTCAGAATAGAAACTGTGCGCGATTTGTTTTATCAAGTTCTCAGGCTGTTTCTATTCGTGTAGGGGGGAGCATGTGAAAACATCGTTCATCAGCGATTGTCAGGTTGGTATAATCCTCGATGAATTCGCTTAATCGCTGGTTTTTCAGCGACACCACTGCATATTCCTTTTCCCCTCAACAATACTAAGTTTCTAACAAGCTGAAAACGACAGGCTTTTGAGCTGTTTCCATTCCATCAACTTTCAGGACGGAGTCGGGCTCGAAAATGGTATTGGTGCATCTGACAACCGGAGTCCGCGACCTCGATATCGTCGCCAATATCAACAAGAGAATAATATGCGCTTCGTGCGGGCAGCTCTCGTTGGATCCGCATCTGATGAGTTGCGGGAATGTTCTTTGTCCCAAATGTCTGACGTCAGTCTCGACACGGGACAATGTTTGCCCCTGTGGAACGGTGTGCGGCCATCCATTCAGCTTCAGAAATTTCGAACTGCAAGTTTTGAACCTGATGGTGAGGTGTCCCAATTTCTCGGATGGTTGCGGTGCTTTGGTGCCCATGAGATGCGTGGATGCTCACCTCAGGAAGTGCAAAATATCTCAGCCGCTCATTCGGTACTCTGGTTATGATATCGATGTTCTCAAAATAGTCGACAATCTGGCAGACACCGTCAGTGTTGCCATCGATCTTGGTTACCCCCTCAAATTTGAGACGGTACAGCCTTCTTCCCAACGGTATCAATGGACTCCAGAGACACCACCACCGCAGATAAATTTGCAGCGGCCCAATCAAGCAAGCCCCCTCACGATCGTGGCCTCCACCGAAGCCCTGCTCAGTTGTGGAACTAATGCTCCCGAAGAAACGAGTGAAGCAAACGAGCGTGTCAAACTCCCGCTGCCAGAAGATGAATCAGGTCCGAAGCAGTCCTCCGCAGAAGCTTCACAAGCTGAAACAGGAATCGATCCAATTATCGCCAATGCCCCTGCTAGCAAGAGCACAGGAGCACAGTCACAGTCGACTGCTCAAAAATCGAACTCGAATTCTCCGACAGAGAATGCGGCGTCCAAGCTCAAAACTCATCACCGAAAAATGAGAGAAAACGATACCCTCTACATGGACGAAGGAGTGCTCAAGCTGCTGGAGTCGGGCGTTTCTGGTAGAACTAGAGGAGTGCAAAAATCAGGCGTTGATTCTGAGAAGGATGCCAAAAAAGACAACGTTGATGTCCAAAGCGGTCGCGCATCACCGACAGCCGGAAAGCCCTCTGAGCCGATTTTGAAGAAATACTCAAGCATCCATGATTTGAAGCCCTTCAGAATCGTCATCGAACGAATTCCTGACGACATTTTCCGAAAGCATTTCTCGGCCGAAGTTGATATCGCCGGAAGAAAGGAGGGAACTGGAGAGTCTGGTCAACTGATGAAGAAGTGCAAAATTGGCTCCTGTAATCGGCCCAGGGCTGATGGTCAAAGTATACATCAAGCAGGCGAGGGTCGTGAACATTTTAGAACCCACAACACATGTACCAAAAAGGTGCACCCGTCGTCGTCATCGTCATTGCTTCAGAAAGGGGCGAAGGCAGCCGAAGATACACATTCATGTGCTTCCGAGAAAATTGTCGCAGCCAAGAAAATTGCGAAATCTAGCAGTGTCGGTGATAGAACACAACAGCAACAACCTAAAATCTCACCGTCCGAAGCCAAATCGAATGCGTCCAGTGAGAGTGTTGCCGCCGTTACTGCTGACCAGAGTCGAATACCCGTCAACGACACCGTCGCTGAAGCCTCCGTTGTTCAGTCTGAGGCATCAACGCTTTCAGTATCAAAAAGTCTCGACGAAATCAAGGACCGTAAACCTCCTCCGCAAGAACAAAGGAGTGTAGGACCTCCTACTGCCAGAGAAAGCCTTTCTCAGAAACAACTGCAGTCACCGAAGGGACAAATATGTGTAATGCGTCCTAGCCCATCAGACATGTCGTCAACCGCCACTCTAGCTGGGAAAACTGCGAGAATGCTTCCCGCCAAAAATTCTACGGGTAAGAATATCGGATCGCAGCTGTTCATGGAAAAATCGAAGAAATCGGCCGTCATCTCCCGCAAAATGAAGCGCAAAGCTCGTAGCTCGGACGCAACATTGAAGAGGTTCGCCTCTACGACAACGCCTGCCGTAGGTAGTTCATCGGGCCCCGGAGAGAAGTTTCAAGACAAACCCGTCGCAAACGCAATCGCGAAAAATCTTCAGACAGTTGTTGGTGCTAAGAAATTCACGGCGACAAAAACGGAGTCCGCGGGCAAAAACGATGAAACGAGTAGGATTCCTCCGGTGTCGTTTAAAATACCGCGAAAATCGACAGCAGCGGTCGTTGCGACGCCGGATCCAAGTGTCCTCGCAGGTCCCGGCACCGTTGAGCTCCCAACTGAGAACCCACAGACCATGAAGGATCAGAGAGACTCTCCAAGCAAGAAACGCCCGTTGCTCTCGTGTCAATATGTGCAGCCTGTGGAAGAAGTTGATAGGAAGCGAGGTCGCCTTGAAGAACGACGTCCAGCTGCTCACGCGTCGCATCAAGGACCTCCTGAACGTCGCCAGAGCTACAGTGCCGCTAAAAACGATTACGTCTTTCATCCTGGTCTGGAAAACTCCCCGAAGCAAGAAGAACTGCGTTCAACATCGATGTCCATCGACAGCGAACCATCGAGTGAATCTGATCGCCTAAACGCCATGAACATACCCGTCATCATTCCTCTGGAACCGCAAGTTGCCGTCAAAGAGAGCATTTCGCAACCGATTCTTCAACGCCTAACGGTGCGGCCGGTCCTGGAACTAGGCATCTTCTGCAAAAAAATCTGGAACGATCATGTACCATCTGACAACAGTCCAAACATGAAAAACAAGGATGAAAGAAGTTCGTTATCACCCCCACCTCCACTTTTGTCACAAACAAGGTGTTCCTCATCGTTGTCATCATCTTCAGCAGTACTCCCCAAGAGAAACCCATTCGATGTGCGATGTCAGCAATATACGGAACCATCGCAAATGACCAATCCGACACTACAAACAAATGTACCATGGAGAGACGTTGGATCCACTACATTATTGAGAACGGATCCAAGACGTTGCCTCGATCCACGATCGGGTGCAGCTGCCGCTGTCGTTGCTGCTGCCGTCCAAAGATCGGCTCCCTCCTTTGCTCCTGGTGGTTACGGCACAATCATTTATCAGCGCGGTATGCGAGTGTATCAAGCACTTTGATATATGCCAAGCTCAGCTCGAAGGAGTCGGTTAATCGGAACTGTTTACATTGCAGGTCATTTGAGTACTTCTTGGTTAGGAGATGCTGTTCTAGAAACCAGTAGCTTCTGGAGCTCTCACAGCTAGGATAATATGGAGACTGCCATAGTTGTATAAAATGAATAAACCAGCCTGCAGTCAGGTTGCGATGGGCTCGGACCCCCATTTTCGTATTGCTCTGCTCTTTTCGGAAAGTAGCGACTCTCCGAGAAGTGACTTGCCGACTAGGTGAGATAGCATTCCAGTTCAGAATACAGCCATCGTCTATTTTCACATGAGCGTGTGGGAAAATTCAACTGAACTTCCATGGCTGTCTCCCTCGCTGATATATTCAAGTCCGAGGCCGCTAAAAGAAGACGATGGAGTCGAATCCACTCAAGATGTCGTTCAAAGGCCCAGGAAGATCGGAAGAGATGGCTCGGTGGGCTAAACGTTTGGTTCACGTAAAAACGTCAAGCAGGGCGACGACCGGGATCCACGTAGTAGGTGTTCGTGTCGCGAAAAGAACGATCTAGCTCGGACGATTTCCGCTGACGAAAATGGTGCGTCTGATAGACCTCAAAAAGAAGGCTGGTTGAACATCGGGTTTTTAGAGGACAGGCGGGTTCCACAGTAGGATGCCGAGGCTGTGGCTGGTCAAAATCAGTTCTCTCTCCCTGGTCTCCGCAGGAAAAGTAGGTATTCGTGGAGCTCGGAAAGTTTATAGATCGCCTCAGGGCTCCTCTCGAAGACTCCCGATCTCCTCGAAAACACCAAGGCACGCTGGGCTCATCACGAATGCTGTTTGAGGACGGCCTCGTTGTGGTGATTCCGAAATATGAATGACAGAAAACTATCCGACTGCTCGACAGGTCTAGTGCGAGACGTTTGCGGGTCAAAAGAGTCCTATGTATGCGGATTATTGAGTCTATTTTCGATAACACGGAATATCATTTCCACGGTGAAAGACCTTGCCCAGTCCCCGGATGGTCATTTTGGAATCGTGATCTCTGTTTTAATATTATTCCTTCATCCGAACGAGGAACCATTCTCCCAGAGGCCCCGAATTCCTGGAACAGAGTCCAAATATCATTGTTTGGATCTGCTGAACCGAGACTAATCATTTGAGCTTGGAAGTTCAGGCATTAATCATTTTTGAACCTCCATCAATCAATATGAATTGATGGATATTTGGTTAAATAGTGCCTGATTGTTCCAGTCGCTGATTATGTTCGGCGAATATCATCGGAGTGATCCGCATCCGCATCAATTTATCCATGAATTGATGGAGGGTGATTAATGAATGAACTAATCAATATGAATTGATGGATAAATACCTGAACCTGCAAGCCCTACAAATCATTCACCTTTGGGGCATCTCTCGACTCCGCATACTTGCAGGTGTCCTTTCATGAGCACTCAGTTCACCAGAGTTGGGCAGATTCGTATTCGTGAATACGGATACAAATCTGATTCATTTACGTATCAAACTATGAATTCGAATACGAATCCGAGTACAAATCTGAATCCGGATACGAATCAGAGCCAAATACGAATACGAATCCGAAAAGGAATCCGGCTGGATTCGGATTCGTATTAGGATTCATATCTATGATCGAAAAAAATGTCGGTGTTTGAAGTGGTGTCGGGGGTTTTGGAGGCTATTGATCACCATGCCGAGGTCTTTTTCTCCCTGCAGTCACTGTTCGATGCAAAACTGCCAGAAGCAAGTTAAGAAGACTGATCCACGCAGGAGAGTATAATTTACGGACTACCAATCTTGACATTGAAGCTTCCCTCTTATTTCCCGGCCTAGTGCCTCGATCATTTCGATTCAAATAAAGCACATCCGACCCGTCGTTCGACACCATCTCCACAACGCAGTTGAATAACATCCACTTGGATGGCCTGGTCACTCCGTAGAAATTGTTCCCATGCACGAATTCGAATACAAATCCGAATAGATTCGTATTCATATTTACGAATCCGCAGGATTCGTATTCGTATTTACGAATCAAGTCAGATTCGTAAGTTTTCTATGAATCAGATTTGTATCCGTATTCACGAATACGAATCTGCCCAACTCTGCAGTTCACTCGCCCACTAAATAATCTGATCCCGTTTTCGAAAACTGTGCGCAGTGAAGCGCCATCTATCAGCGCAGGAAACAGATGTAAATAGACGTTTTTTCGGAACTAAAGAAGTCGAAAGCTTGAAACTGCCCAGGAGCTCGAGAATAATTTACCTAGCGAAGCGACTCAGGAAGTGAGCCAATTGGGCTTGCATTCTCGGAGTCGGTCCTGTTCCTGGGCATCCGTGCATCCCTAAGCCTTGGGGTTGATCCTCGCTGTTCTGGCTAGTGCCAAGAGACCGCTTCCTCGCGAGGTCCATTTCGAGACCTCTTGTCTCTTTGAACATACGATATACAGTAGAATATCGTTACAATGAACCGCTTCACGAAGAACTTTTCTCTACCCGGTTTCCTACAGAGCCCATTTCGAAAGCGTCCATTACTACGAATATTGAGTGGAACGAACCGAATCGTTGGCGACAGCGTGTTCGCTATCTTGAGGTTCTACTTCACACTCGATTAAGATTTGGATTTCATATTTTGTTTTCATAGGGAATCAAATTCCTCATGCATCCTCGTTTTGAGCTCTTTCAGGAATCTGTCGATATCGTTGTCATTATGAAATCTTCCAGGTGTAAAGAGTCTTCGAAATTTGGGCCTCTTTTCTCGGCCACCGTGTTGCCTTCCCTTTCGTGTTTGTCATCTCTGTGGCCGTTTGTACTAGTCTGGGAATTCGTGCTCCGCTAAACGCCCGGTTTCTCTTTTGGGCGACTCGAGTCCGCGAAAGGCGTCCGGCAGAGAGAAAGCGAGCCAGCACAGATGGCGGAGAACAGGAACATGGAGTGGCCGCCAACAGCGTGGGGATCTACCAGAGCTGGTTACTGCCCGTTCACCCGAACCCGTTTCCCCGACCAGAAACCCTCTCCTGATTTGGAGGCTTCCGAGGACTTAGCGAAACGAATCACGCTGAGGGATCCTTTCGCGGGCACAAGAAAGTACCCCGATTAGAGACGCATATGTTCGTGAATGGAGGTGTGCTCCATTTTCGAGTGTCGGTAACGGAGAGGAGGGCTCTCCTTAAGACAGGCGCGTAGGCAGGATTTTTCCTGGGGGGGGGGGGGGCTAGATTTCCTGTTTCTGTTTCTCTGAACGTTTGAAGAACTTTTGTTAAGGGTCTTCCCCGATCGAATGAAAACAGTTATTGAAACATCGATTGGAGTTTATGGGTTTGGCGACCGGTGTGAACGCACAACCTGTGCATTTGTGTCTACTTCGAGCACAATTCAAAGAACAAAATCCAACTTTCTGGGATTCAACGCCAGTACATCGACGACTTCCTCCGGATCGACGGACATTTCACGATGCATTTGCATCAAAGTCAATCCATTCAACCTCTGTTCGGTCATGGTCGATCGCAAATAAGTATTCAGCAGTCGCAAACAGCTGCGAGCCCGCTCAGTAGAGGACGTCGCGACAGAAAAGGTGGCGATTATCTGCCGAAGGATCGCAGTCTTCGGGAAACTCGAATTCATCCATTGAGCTCTCCTCGACAAATTTTGTCAAGAGGAACTGAATTTCGACGGCATTTTCTCGAAACGGGAGTCTAACTCTGCAATCAATCGATCGCCGTAGGGTAAGTACACGGAAGCACAGAAAAATCTTCGATGTTCGCGGAGAGGTGATCATCTCGCTGGGTCATCCTCCCACAGAGTCGTGGCAATCGGACCTCGCAAATGTCTGTCGCTTCTTTGAACAGCTCACGGAATTCCTCGCGATCTCTCTTGAAGATTTCAGTACGGCCACCATGCTCTCAATCGCGTCGCGGGCCTCAAAGGTATCGAGATCTTGTGCCTGCTGCTGAACTAACAGCGGGAGAATGAGAACGGCAAAATGCTCCGTCACGAATAGGGAGAGGATGAAATCGACTTATCAGATTGTGGATTGCAGCTCGTTAGCACGCGCTGAAGAATCGTCCCTTTCATTTGCGACTGTTTCCAGCAGGCGCGTATACAGGATTTTCTGTCGGGGGGGGGAGGGGGGCTCGGCTACGGATGCTTGACCTCAGTCCAGATGTGCAGGGACGAATGCTGCAAGCAAGATTAACCGACGACAACTACGTGCTCACAAAGGTATTTCTGGCCTTGGTGGGATCAATAAAAGAAGTTATGATCGTGACTTAACACAAATGGTATACTGTCAACTTTTCTGGGGGGCGGCTAAAGCCTGCTCACCCCCCCCCCTGTATATGCGCCTGTCTTCAGAAAACATCCGTCGACTCATCTCAAAAACCCCTAAAGTATCCCGAGGACAGCCAGTCCCCTTGGCAGGGGACTGCAAGCGTGCTCCGGCGGGGCTGAGTTCTGGCATCATGGTGACCAATGACAATTCGGTCCGTTCCCCCTGGTGTCGGGTTGTGTCCGTTAGGACGTTCCCTTCACCTAGGCACCGTTGGTTGGAGTTGATTCAAGCTGTGTGTCCGAAAAGGAATCAAACGGCCGATTGTCTTGTGGTCACACGGCATATCCCGTACCCACTGCTCGATGGCGGCGGTACAAATCTCGGTTCTCGGTGGGAGGCATTTCATGCGACGAGAACTTAACAAGTGCGCGTTGCACCCACTCATCGTCCAGTGTCAGTCGATAGTGGGTTAAACGGTGTCCACTCTTCCGCAAACATGTGACCGGATCGTAGCCAACAGTGAAAGATACATTGTGCCCGCGAATGGGTATACTCACGGATAACAAAATGGGTTCAATACGAGTAATGGTTAATAAACAAATCAATCAATCAATGAGTAGACGCAGTATNCTGATTTCTTCTTGCAGCTTTCTATCTCTCCTATACGCGCATTGTGCTTCCTATGTAGCTCAGCAAATCTGTAGAGGTAGTAGCGATCTGTTTTCTTAAGACGCGTACGCGGGGGCTTCGTGGCTTTTCTACGTGTTTCATACCTGTGATCAAATTCTAGACTTTGAATGAGCGTGTCGGCGGAACGGGGATTTCTGATCTTGCATTCTTTGAGCAGGCATTCAAGATATAGTTTGTCGAGGGCAGCGATTCCGGCTTTCTCGTAGGTTTGTTTCGTGCTCACATTCCTTCTATTATCTCTCATAATACGTCTGACTAACTGATTCTGTATCGCTTGTATACAATCGAATCAAGCTACTCGTATCGTCGAGAACTTCACAGAGCTTGAGAACCAAAAGATTACGCTTCTCTTGACCAGAGAAGCTGACGTACATTCGGTGGGGTACTCCACGGGCCCTTGAATCATCGAACTGGAAACAAACGTGAGTGGAAGACTTTAGATTGCTTTTAAGATTCCTACAGAAGTCTTCCATCGAGAATTTATCTCGGTGACAACAACCTATCTAACAAGAAGGGGCCGCTGATGTGGATTTGCTATCGGATTTTGCGGCAATTGTCAGCATAGCATTCACGATCCACTCAGAAAAGCCTATCGGTATTTTGTACAGGAACGCGTGTATCAGGAGGAATGGCTTTTCAGAAGTCCAGCAATCCTTGATCCCAGTGTTCCTGTTCCCAGATCTCGGCGACGCGGGGGCGACGCTTCTTGAAGACACCTTATGAGAGTTTGAAGAATTTCCCTTCATTTTACGGGCGGATTAGCTACCTCTCCGCCGACCTATCTCGTCTTTCCTTCCCGATCAGGCAGGGATACTTACCTTCTCATAGAATCTCTGATCTGCGAGATGTAGGTTTCATCGTCGTTGATATCTAACAAGGCGAGAATCCGAGTCGAAACGAGCTTTCTTGCGGTCTGATCGCGTCATGAAGAAAAGCCACTGAGTTCCGTTTCATCCGGACGAGGATCTTTCCCACTGTGGCTCATGTCGAACCACTGATCTAAAAACTTTCTCTGCTCAAGGCTTCGCGAAATTCTGACTCGGGAAGCTGTTCAGAAAATCACGGTAGAGATCAGAAGTTGTTTTCTTCCCGTTAATAGCGAATGGTCGAGTTATTCAAGTCATTTCAGAATGAGAAGGAAAGCGCGGATGACTAGTCGGGTGCCGGCTCTTCACTGCGTGCGCTCTGACGACGGTCCAGTGCTCGGTAAAAATCACGATCATCATCGTCGTCGTCTTTTCCATATTCGCCAGCTTCTGATAGTTTTCGTCCTACAGTTCCACCGGAACGGTTCATACCGGTCGAAGGATACGTTCCGCCGTTCTTCGGGAACGTTTTTTTTTGTTAAGCGCATTTCTGTTGTTCGGTTGGATCGCTATTGTTCTCGTTCCTTTCGTTACAAGAAACTTTACAAGTCTAATCTCGCCTCAAGAATGATTCCGGCAGAGAACGCGGACAGTATCGTCGCTTGATGTACAGCTCAAGAAATCAGAGTGAGTTCATGACATTTCTCCGTTGATTACGAATAATGTTCACTCTGATGGGTGTGGCTGAACGCGTTACTAACAATCGACCCTGAAACTGCGTGGGCTACTCATTGACCACGGCTGTCATCTTCCGTCTCAGCTCACCTAGACCTGCAGCGTTGCTCGGTTACTGTTGTTTCCTGGTCGTGTCTAAACTCAGTTACTAAGGTAGTCGACATTCGTTTCTCAAGTCAATCTTAAGGAAACGCGAATCAGCGTCGCGAAGAGATTCTTGATAAAACTTCATTGATCCACAGCGTGAACCTGGAACTTCGGTCGTCAGATCGTCCTCGAGGCTAGACACGTTCCTCATTCGAGTTGACGGCATCAGGCATTCAATTTTGGCCGACCCGAGACCGAGTTAGAAACTCATGACCCATGCAGCGTCAGCCGAAGAAACATTCTCTCAGACGATCTTCTGATCTTGACCGACAGTCGTTTTCACCGATCAAGCTTGAGGATCCTCATCCTCCATCAGGAGTCAATCTCACAGGCGTGCCGCGTCGCATCAAAGACCGGTGTGCTGATATCTATAATACTCTTGGAAAGTGGCAGAAGATAAAACTCCGAGGGGCAAGGTTGATCAAGGAAATTGCCGCTTGGCGCGATGAATCAACGAAACAAGAGAATCTCTTTGAATTATGTGACCATCTCCTAGGGATCGTCGAGGATTTGGAGAAACTCGTGGACACGTTGAGTAGCGTCCATAATAATTTCGACGCCCTCGTGAAAATGAATATATTGACCCATGGTTCAGATTCACCCGAGAAGGAAAAAGCTGGTGATCATATAGCCTCTGCCTCATCAGCATCCTCAAATCGGATTCCTTTTGTCAGCTTCAGTCTCGAAGACTTCGCGATGATGACACACGACATCGAAGCAGCGTATAGAACTGAGTTGATGTTCAAGAAAACACTCATCAAAAGAATCCCAAACTTGACCGGTGCTGCTGTGCTCACCTTTGCTTCTATGTGTTGGATGCATGATACACTCATAGACGAGAAAGTAGATTCCATGGTTCTCGCACTTGTGGCCGAATGCGGTTTCGAATGAAACTTCTCAGAGATTCTTGACCCCAAAAGTCGAACCTGCCGTTTGGAATGTGTTGTGGAATAAATAGCAGCATAAATTCTATATTGGTACCGTTTGTTGTTCTTCGCGCTTTTCCACCAGATCCGAATTTGCTCCCAATCTCTTCGAGCGGATCGTAGGAAGTGAGGCTGCTATAGGTGATGCATTACAAGGAATGAATGCTTGTATGCCTGAGGGTGTGCACCCATTCTCCCCAACAACAGAAAAATCCGCGAACAGGGATAAACCTAATTGCATATGGATCTTCTTGGGGAGGCCGCCGATTGGAACTTGATCTGGAAAATAGAGTCGGCAATCGGATGATGCGCGAGTTTAGTATCGAGTTCTGGGGCCGGAGATTCCGGTGTCCTGAATGATTCGAGGATGCAGTCCCAAGGGTCACTTCTGAACACACTGATGCGATCATCATAGGATGATTTTCTCCCTCCTCTTCTGATGGGTGGGTGGTTGACTGGCTGGCTGGCTGGCTGGCTGGCTTGATGGTCGCTACGTAGTGAGCGAGCTCTCGCTGTTGCGATGGCTGCATGAGCTGCTGTCGATTCTTCTGCTGCTGTTGGTTACTTCTGAAGCACCCACTATCCGAGGAAATGCGGCCATGGCAGCACAGGTGGAACTCACTGCGTTCGTGTACACCAGATCGTCAATACGCAATGGGATGTGATATTGTTGTGAAAATGTGGAACACTTCATGGCAGCGCTGAAAACAATTCAACCTGTGAGACTCTAGAAATCAGTCTATGGTCAACCATAGATTTCCGAGAGTACTTTTATTTGTGAGCTCATCTAATTAAAATAAGTTCAAACTCAATCCCGAGTTGAGCTCGCAGATCACCTGTTGGTGTACATTATTCGGATCTAGAAGTGAAGAAGCTCGGCTGATTCGATGATGTCTGAAGGAAGACTGTTTTGCCGATGGTTTTGCTCTGCAACGGAAACGTGCGACTCCAACTTCCGTGAAAACGAATCTGAACCCAGAACGTGATATCGTTACCGCGTCGCCGGGACGTGCGTCATTCTTTTGACACCGCATATATGACGAACCTGACAAGTTATTATTTGTCAGGTACGAAAGGAGTGATAAGTTCAAAACTTTTTGCCTTCGAGGTGCTCAGCGTGGAGTTATCCCGAAAATTCGTATTGGGCCGTGCTTCGGATACTGTAACCGTCACGGAATGCACGCATGAACCACCAATTGTCTTGAACAGCGCCCGCGCTTTTGAAAGTTTTCTCATCTCTTCTTTGTTTTTCAGGGACGAGTAATGCTCGAGGAGACGTTCGATGTAGCCGACGTTCTTTCGGCTCGATGGTGCTCTCGAAGATTTTCCTGTCGTTGTCCTCGTCGTCGTCGTCGTCTCTGCCTCTCTCACTCTATCTGACTGTTTAAGTGCGAGTCTGACTGACTGCGTGCTGCTGCCGTAGCCGCTGCCAACTCTACTGCTGTCTCTGAGAAGGTCCACTTCAACGCGGTCCCTCGCTGTGGCTGCTGCTGCGTGCGTGCTGGTCCACTCGCTCGCCTGGCTGACTGACTGACTGACTGGCTGGCTGGGTGCCGGCCTGCCTGCCTGCCTGCTCTCATTGGTCTCTCTGCGTAGTGCCAGAGCTCTTCTCAGGAAATCAGACCTAGGGCAGTAGTCAGCCACCCAGCTAGTCAGCTTGCCAGCTAGCTCGCTCAGGGCGGTTAGCCAAGAACATGCTAAAAGTGGTGGGCCAGCAGCAAGTGTTGTCACCGCGAGCTGCTTAGCGTGAATTCGCTTTTTATACGCTGAGTTTCAGTGAAATCAAGCGGAGCATCTGTCCCAAACGCAAACTATCATCAGCCAACCCCGTCGAATTCGTAGTAGCCAGAATGGAAAACAAGCACAAGCTCAAACATCGATTCGATATCGTTCGGAAACTTGGACAAGGAACCTATGGCAAAGTGCAACTTGCAGTCAACAAAGAAACCGGCCAAGAGGTGTGTAGCGGGAGTCATTTCCCTAAATCATACGAACAAACAAACAAACAAACAAACAAACAAACAAACAAACAAACAAACCAGTGGTGTGGTTCTCACACATGAGTGCTCGACCGATCTCGTCATCAGTGATTTCGACTCCCAACTTTCAAGAGACAATGCCGGCCTTTCAAGAGAGGATCACAATCTACGATGAAGTAAACGTTGAACGCCCATGACTCGAGGCGGAGCTTTAGGCATACATGGAGTCGTTCCTACGAGGATTGTGATCCTGTGCGTACGGATGCGTAAATATACGCATTTCGGCGTCTTAATGGAGCTGCCGTCGGCATCGCCACCGTCGTCTTGGTGGTGTTGGTGTTGTCGGCGTTAGTGTCGGTGTTGGTGGTAGTAGGAGGGCTGGAACCGGGCGGTGGCGAATCGACGATTGGACGTATTCAGTTCCATGCTGCCTGTTGTTGACGACTTTCGGACTTTCGATTCGGACCGACCGAGAACTTTAAATCGTGGGTTTCGCCATGATTCGCGCATTCGACGCATTCGGGGCAAAAATCTGAAACCACTCAATTTTTTCAGGTCGCCATCAAGACAATCAGGAAGTCAAAGATTGAAAATGAGCAAGATGCTGTCCGCATTCGGAGGGAAATACAGATCATGTCTTCGATTCGACATCCGAACATTGTACATATATATGAAGTATTCGAAAACAAGGACAAGATCGTACTTGTGATGCAAAACGCTTCCGGTGGTGAATTGTACGAATATCTGAGCGAGCGCAAAGTATTGAACGATGCCGAGGCCAGAAGAATTTTCAGACAAGTAGTAGCTGCTGTTTATTATATCCACAAGAACAAGATATGCCACAGAGATCTCAAGTTGGAGAACATTCTCCTGGACGAGAAGGGCAATGCTAAGGTGAGTGTTCTCCTCCCCGCCTCCATTCGAAAAGTTGACGGGGATTCTCAGCTTTAGAAATTATGTAGACCGTAGAGCAAAGAACACCTCTCATTATATCTATTCAACTCGAGCGGGGAACTCGCTAACCCTCGTCAGCAATTCCACAGATTGCTGATTTCGGCCTGTCGAACGTTTACGATGAGAAAGGGCTCCTGAGTACATTTTGCGGATCACCCCTTTACGCCTCGCCGGAAATCGTGAAAGGATTACCATACCTAGGACCTGAGGTCGACTGCTGGTCTCTCGGGGTTCTTTTATACACTCTCGTTTATGGTGCCATGCCGTTTGATGGGAGCAACTTTAAAAAGCTAGTCAAACAAATATCCAACGGAGATTATTACGAGCCAAAACAACGCGCCGGTGAGTCAGGTTCCCCGTATCAGAACACAGAGCAGTCACGAAGTTTTCGGACTTGGATTATAATGACGATGATGTTACCAATATTAGTCATCGAAATTACAGCCGCCTCAGGTCTCATCCGGCACCTCCTCACAGTGAAGGCTTCCGAAAGGGCATCTATCATAGATGTATGCAAGAATGATTGGGTGAATGAAACCTACGATACACAGCTCCTGCAAGTCGCCGAAGACTTGGCCAATCTTTCGCCCGTGCGACTCGACCTACTGATTGCATTACAACCTCAAACTACCGCGGCTCAAACAGAACAGCAGCAACAACCGACTGCACCGTCCTCGGACTCGAGCGGATGTCAAATGGTTCCCGGAATCCCGAGCGAAAAACTTTCCACTGCGTCCGTTCAGGCCGCGTTCGAACTGAGCCAGGACCTTCCTCTGGAACAAGTAGTACCGAGCAGCAGTTTGAGGCGAATGCCATCTTTATCTGTCAAGAACTCCGCTTCTTTGGGAACACTCAGGTCATCTTCGTCAGTTTCGTCTGTGAAATCTTCCTCCAACCTAGGAGTGAGGGCAAATGCATCCAACCACTCAGACGGTGTGGGATCCACTGTGAGTTGCGACTCCTTCCAGGCTCCACCCGAAACCCTCGCGCATACGGATCATGAGCAACAAGAAGCCGTTCGACAAACGCCGGGTTGGGGAGCGCCTCAGAGCGGAGATCCTCTCCCCTCAAAGACTACTAGCATGGCATCGATAGAGCTCAAATCGAACGACATTGGAAAAATGCCACTGCCCAAAACTTCGAGTAAAGGAAGCCTAAAATCAGGTATCGCTCCTCCTCCTGGTTGCATCGTCGGAGCTCGCGTTGTTGAAGAGCGCCGCGCAATCGGCGACATCTCGGCGAGCAACAGCCAGGATAGTTTGCAGAATGTTCAAATAATTTCAAGAAAAGCAGAGAATCTCAGGAGCCGAGAAAGTCTCGACGGTGTAGAGGACCCTCTCCGCAGTCTTGTGTGGCCGTCTGAGGATTCTTGTTCGCAAGCTACGGCATCGAAGAAGCCACCGGGTCGATTATCTCCCGAAGGAGCCGCTGACGACACGGGAGACATAAAGGAAACGAGCTTTGTTGACGTAAATGAGAATACAGTGCCTCGAGGACTTCCAATGAAATCTTACAAAAAGTTCACTTTCGAGCGTAACGGTGGCCAGGTTGTTGTTCGAGAAAAGATTTGTCAGAAAGAACAGCGTGATGGGAATAAGAAGATCGTGATTGAGAAGAGAGTCACTTCAAGAACATCTTCACTCGATTTTCCGTCGACAATACCCTCTGATGGATTGGAGACCTCAGCCAAAGCAACTCGTCGGGATGATAGTTCTGACGAAGACGATTTTGATATACATTTTGATTCATCGAATGGACCGTTAGGACTTCTGAACGTGATGAAATTCATGGATCGAGATTTTCGAACCCGATGGCAAAATCATCCAATATTTCAAAACCTTTCACGACGACCTCTTGGAATGACATCCGAATTGGCTCACGTAAGTTTGATTGTATGCTTAGCATTTGCGACTAATCAAGCTTCTGAGCATTTGTATTTCGAAAGCGCCATCGAACTGTTTTGAAATCGTCCGTATTTTCGCAGAGTCTGCAAGGAAATCGTCGACTCCATTCGCCTTCTCTGATGAAAATGTTCATGGAACGCGATAGTGTCAGAGATGATGACACTCGGAGTTTGTTCGACAGACGTCTCCCGTCGTTGTTGTCTCACAACAATGATCTCTCTGCTTTTGCGACTTCGCTGTCTGATCCCGTCACGAAGCCCAGTTCTGATAGAAAACTCAGTAGGGGATCATCGCTAGATAGGAGTTCGTCTCGAACTCCTCGTATGACGTCGATGCAGCAGCAGCAGCAGCCGCAGCCTCAGGTAAGGAGTACTTTGCTTGAGGAAAGTTCTCTAGCAGCATGCACAATCCGTGAACTAAATGCATTCAAAAGTTCCGAGCTCTCGTGAAAGCATATTATTTTGCAGGTTGATCCAATGTCAGCGGCAGCTTACGATGGTCTGCTCGGCTCTGGTCGTATTATACCTCGTTACTCGCGGACTGTGAGTGATAAAACCATCGGAGAACCTCAACCATCACCGCAATCTCCTACGCACATTCTGAGAACTCGGACGCAACAAGGACGGCCCTCAGTTGTGCACATGGAATTAAATTTTAACAGTGAGCGCATAATGGCCACGAGCCTGCAAATCCTATGATAGCCTGACGTTGACCTGATCGTTTCTTCATCTGAAGAAATGCATTGCTAAAGAGTGGCCATCTTTCTTCTCACAGCTCGTCATCCTGCCACCATAGGTCTTGTGCACTCGTGGTCGAATCACGGTCTTTGGCAGCAACAACAAAACCAACCTCACCAAAGTACTAGTTCTACACCATCTAGGATAGAGATGCGCGTCCATTATTCAACGCCGCCCAGTCCGCCACCGACTACTCCGCCTGTTGGCATGCCTCCCAAACCACCGAAGTCGGATAGAGAACTACGGTCGAATCAAACCAGAGATCCCCCACCGCCGCAGGGAGAAAGCGTCAGTGACAGGATAAACCGTCGGAGTTATTACCATAGGTTCGTACTCGCTCATATATCCGCGTGAGAATGCGAAATTTGCTTATTGCAAACACGGGCGTCAATCTAACGGAGTCCGATAAATCCATTCAGGTTCAGCAGCGTCGACAGGCAGAGGCGCCCAACATCTACATTATGGGATCAACAAAGTGCTGCGAATATGAGCGCGGGTGCCGGTGCGCTGTGGGAAGCTGCTTCTCCCGATAAACCGCTTGGTGTTCCTTCTCGAGCTTCCATATCGAAACCACCGCCGTCCTCATCATCACAAGAAGCAAATTCAACGAGCATGTGAAAAGAATAACTCGGACATACCTTCATATTTATTGACTGACGTCGAGTGTAAATATCAAAAGTACAGTCATATACATGCTTTTTTCGTGTGCGGAGGTTCTTGTGCGAATCGTTCTGTATTTTCGGTTACCTTAGTGATTGAAAGGCTTTACACTTCGTGACGTAATAGCGGTCAAATGTTCTTCTACACTGTCTGCATATAAGCATTGATCGCTTGACTCCTAGTATGGGCTGCATATCCGGTAAAGAGGAGTCTATCAGTCCGATTCAGGCATTTCCGACCGTCATCGTGGAGAGCTCCCGTGGTCAGAAGTTGTGGATCGTCAGTCAGCTTCAACCCCCTTTTCTGATGCCTCTCCGTCTCTGATTGAACTGTTTTTGTAGGTCTTTGATAAACAAAGTAGACTCCGTCAGCCGGAAAACCAAACGGTTCCTTGTTGTGTAAGGAGCCAGTACTCGTTCCTGTATTCGATGCAGATCCCCGAGGTTCATTCCCTTGAGGTCGATCCGGACGAGTTGAATTCCGAATGAAGCTGTCGGAATAACTCAGCACAAGTGCTTCTGGTTGTGATACTACTTCAGCTCGAAAGAGCATAAAGATCGAATGCTGCGATTTTTTTCTTTCGGTTTTCCGTGAAGGAAGCTGTGGTTGTGGATTAGCCAAGCTGTTCATAGCCATCGTCTCTGCCACGTGTGCAAAAACCTTTGCGTTCCCGACTCGTATATTCATCGTTTCTTCCATCAAAAGCTTTTCAGATCGTAGAGCGCCAACGTCAGCAGCTCTCTTAGAATCCAAGTCAAGGGACAGATCGAGTCAATCATTGAGAGGTATATATCAATAAAAGCTTATATTTTACCATATTTGAACCGAGACCGCGCACTCAGAATTTTTCGAGCTGCATACATGACGACAGAAGACAGAAATACCGTTCAGGTGGAAACAATGAGATACATTGGCCTGTTCAATTGAGCTCATTTGTCGGGGATTTGAATTTCTGAGTTTTTTGTCATGGAGATGGGAAACCATCGCACGGCAAGCTACATCGCAAATTCTCTGGTAAGACAGACACCTTCTCATCAGGGTCTCCCCCTTCCCTCGTTAACCCCGCTTACCAGCGGCGTCGCCAGAGAGTCCGAATTCTCGATCAGGATGTTCTCTTCTGTTTTCTTGCGGATGTTTTATTTAGTGGAGTAACAAGGTTGTTCGCTCTTCTTCTCGTTTTCTTTGGTTCCCGTCCTTTCTTTGGGTTGATGACGAGAGACGAATGGCCCGCTGTCGATGGGAAAATGAGAGATGAGATACATGGGTTGGAGGGACACGTTTTCATTTGGGTCCATCGCTGTATTCAGGAAATTCGGAATGACTGTTCTGCGATTTCGCTTCGATTTTCTTCTGTTCTGAGTTCTGTGGATAAGCCAGCTTCCCGCAGCTGTCCTCGCAGTCTAATCATATGTTAAAGCAGCACGTACAAGCTGCTAATGTCGAATCGTTGCTACTCAATGTCTGATAATTGACGTCCCCAATTCTCCACAAAAACAATGAAAAGTATCTCATTATTCAGCTGGGTTCGACAAAAGCTTGGATTCCGCGCGTCCGCGCCAGCGCAGCGATGAAGCGCGCGTATTCGAAGGTAAAACGTCGGAAACCGGTGATCACTCCGCTAAATTGGCGGGAACCAGCGGAGTGAACAACACACGTGCCCGAGCTTCAATTCTGAAGAACCTATTGCCGGAATCTCTGAGCCCAAGAATTTCCTGTGAACGGGAATCATGCCGAGACAACGAAAAAGACGCTTCATTGATCCGAAGAAGTCCGTTACTTTCGAAGTCGTTCCACGAAATCAGGTTGGAGTCATCACTAATTAATACCAAGATTTGTGTTTTGATCCCGATCCCACCTTGCATGTTCGACTTTTATGGCCAAAAACTTGAAACTTATTCTCTCAAGCGAGACCCCGCCTTTCCATACCTCCTTAGTTAAGCTCCGATCCCACAAGAGACCGTAAATTGTGCTCATATGAATTCTGGAGGATGATCTGAGAGTCCGACTTGGGACAACTGATCACACCAGATGCAAATAGGTATTGCTCCTCACCGAATCCGAATTTCTATTGCTCCTTACCGTTTGGCTCGCCGCCGTCGATAAGTGGCTCTTGACGGAATTTGGGCGAAGTAGTCGAACGAATGAGGTTTGATTCTGGTAGCGGCGCTCGATGGAGACTCGGAAATTCCTTCTCGAATACTATTGACCGTCGAACATTGCATCCAAGCAGCCCGTTATCGTAATTTTATTCTATCGAAAATGAAATCGTACGGTTTCCATCCTGTTAGAGAACTCTTTTGGTTTCGAGTTTTTTCTCCAATCGGCTTTCTAGAAAAATATCCTCGCTGTGTGGAGACTCGATACTGACTCAATACCTCACCAAGTTCAAAAATGTTCTCCCTATGTTTCTTTTGAACACTCCTGCCTGATAATTAATCATATCATTCATGCGTTCCTGTATAGGTCGACCCATTGGTGGCAGACGAGTCTGCACCGAAGAATGTCTTGGTTGAAAAACGGACGAAAAGGATTATCGATCTGGATCCGCGTGAGCCGAAACACCTGGCCAAAAAAGAACGGTCAGTGTCTGAAAATTTGGATATCCGACATATTCATCGAAAATAGAAGAGAGTGGCTCTGAGTGACCCGCTGATTTCTTTCGACAGACTTGAAGAGCAACAAAAGTATGGAATTTATTTCGACGACGACTACAACTATCTTCAACACTTGCGCGACGTTCGTGTGGTGGGAACCTTAGAAAAGATAGTCCGTGTGGACAAAAATGGCGCTCAGGTGAGGCGAGCTCGCGGTTTTCCGCGGTTAATTCAGTTCATGAGATCGGGCTCCACTGATTTGTGAGAATAATCCACGAATCCATGTTGTCCGCAGATGAAAATCGGTCAAGGCGAAGACAACAATGATGATGAGGACAATAACGCGAACGATGGTGACGCTTCTCGAAAGTCTCAAATCTTACTGCCGTCTTCGGTATTCGCTTCGCACGTCGAAGAGCGAGTGGGGCATCTACACAAGGGTCTTACACATGTGGGCCCACAACCTGATTGGGATCCGGACGTGATGGCTGCCCTCGACGACGATGCTGTTGACCTCTGTTCTGGAGATGAGCTTGAGGACGATTTCGTGGCCTTGGCTTCAGGGGGCCTCAACGCTATCGAGGACCTCGGGGCGGGCGACACTGAGCTCACAACGAAAAGGTTTTATTTCAGAGAGAAAGGCGAAAACAGCACGCTCAATGAGGAAGACGAGGAGTTTTCCATGGATTCGGACGCCGATGGATACGATGAAGAGAGCGAATTCACAAGCGACGAGGATCATGCGGGTAGGCTCAACCGAGACGAAGCCAGAATGCCCATTTGCTCACGTTTCAATCAGGAGGAAACCCGTAGTAGATTCACCAACTACTCATTGAGCAGCTCAGTAATGACTCGCACAGGAGGCTTGAAGCATCTCGATGAGCAATTTGAGGAGATGTTCGACAAGGAGTATGACGACTGTGACATTGGAGCTCTTGATGGCGAAGGCATCGAGGGGCGGATTCCTGTCGAGTCGAATATAGTCACGAAGCTTGCTGATCTGTACGAACAGGAAGTCAGACTGCAGAGCGGCAACGCTGACGAATCACTCGGCGCTTTAGAAGACGCTCTGAAAGCTCGTGTTCTCAGCTCACTTGATCGAAAAGAGACCACCGAAGAACTCAAATTCATCGATCACGACCCCGACAAGTCTGAGCAGAATTGGGACTGCGAATCGATCCTCTCCACCTACAGTAATACTCACAATAGACCAGCATTAATAGAATACGGAAAAAAGAAGAACGCAGTGCAGTTGAGCTCCCGCGGCATGCCACTAGAAAATAATGGACTTTCGAGAAAAAATCTCAAGCAGCTCGACAGCGACTTCGTTCAATCTTGTGATTATGCGAAATCAGTTTGTAGCAGAGCGAGTCTCGTATCCTCTGTACGACCAAAAGGTGAATCGGCATTGGACAAAAAAACTCGCAAGACACAGGTAAAAGAATTCCGCCGAGAACGCCGCAAAGAGAAAAAAGAAAGTAAGGAGGCATTCCGAGCGGAAGAGAGTCGACAGAAAGTTCAAGAAATGAATGTTCGAAGCAACTTACAGGGCCTCAAACTTTATTAATGGTTGTTTGTTTCCGTATCATTGGGCTCGGGTTGTACATGGAGTTGCTTTGTTGTGATGATGATGAATATAAATCGCGACACTTGTTCACAGTTTCCAGTACGAGTTTTCTATTGCGGTATAGATGAAGCGTCAACGAAGAGACGCATTTGACGAAGTAGAATGGAGTAAAACGCCCGCTAGGCGGAACAGCCAACGATAATGCTTCCGAATAGGAAGACCTTCAGCATGACTTCTCGCGGAGTGTGTCTCAAGATTCATTCGTTCCAACTAATGTGGTACTTCATTGTTCATGATTCTACAGGACTCCATAATGCAGTCGAGTTGACACTGTATTTCATGTTTCTCATCATCATTATACTCGGGGTCGATTATTTTCTCTCTCCCAGGATTCGTAGGATATGCAAAAATAGGTTCAAAATGTCCATGTACAGATCCACAGTGGCCAACATGTAATCTTCCGGGGAAGTCCTCTGCATAATCAATTGCGTATCGACGATTATGAATACACAGAACAGCGCCGCGCCGAATACTGACAATAGGAATTCACCGGACGTTGACGGGAAGATGGCATTCATGAACTGCCCGGTTATCAGGACGAGAAGGAATGAGAGTAACCTGGAATAAATTCGACACCATTAACGGGTATTTCTCAGCAAAAGTTGAACATGTACCCTTAAATATATGAATGGCTCCCAAGCTATTTCAATCATGAGGCGACGACCGGAGTCCGTTGCTACCGCGGACCTCAACAGCGGCCCCATGAGAGCGTTGGGATATCTCAGTCATAGAAGAAGGAGAGGAGACTTTCGAGTAGCAAGTTGAAGACTACTTGATTCATCGAATGTTTTCCGGTTCGAGGCTAATGGCAAACAACGTGCATTGAGGGTGTTAGCGAGCTCAATGAGACGAGTCCGGAGAAGTGAGAGAACATGGCAACGGACTCATAATCGGAAGCGATCCCTATGTAACGCTGAGGACTGATTCTGGGGCAAGACATTGGAGAAACAGCCACAAAGTCGATTGACAATCATGACTTTACGACCGCAAACCGTAGATACGTAACGAACAAAACCTACACAGCTGGCATAGTGGTGAAGTCCTTCTTAGTTTGGAAGGTGTACGCTGTCAGAGCGCTAGTTGCGCCTAACGTCAGCAAGAATGCTTGGAGTACTACGAGCTGATCATAAAACGAAACCACCACGCTTATAGTGTAAGCCTGGAGTACTGTCTGTGAAACAAAATAACACTTTTTAGCCACAAGCCAAGATCGAATATCGAGTGTCGAAAATTAAGTCACGGTCTTCAATCATGGACGCGTTCATGTTCAATCTTTCTACGTACATATGCCGCCAACAAGATGTAGTTCGTTGGTGTTTCGCGGCGTTTGATGATCAGAGCGAACAGAGTGATCATAGAGCACACGAAGCTCATCGGAACCATCCATTGATTTTCGCTTATGAAGAGTTTCACTGGCGGGATCGTCATCGATGTCGCCGTCAGAATCACCGTCGCCAGCAGTTGAACCGACAAAATTCCATAGACTTTTCGCAAGAAGCCTGCGAAGAACCGAACGATTGGAAAAACTGTCTGGAGATAGTAATAACGACATCACAGTCACGAAGCAGTCTGAAGCATAAATCCAGCTCACCCATACGGACAGCAACATTCGCTTTGGCGACGCAATTTCTGTAGCCGAAGTCATCTTGAATGCTGGATGTGGACCCATCCGCGGGATCTATAAGAGGCTCACGGAGTTCGATCATTTCTGACTTTTGCAGTACCTCAGTGACTGCGGACACACGACGTTGTTGATAAGGACCACTGCTGGATCAGCTGCTGCGAGTGTGGCCAGGTAGAAAGAGAGAGGGGCGGTCGGGAGATATCACTGCGCCGTCTGCTAGCGGGCGGGCTTTTTGAGTTTGCACTTCGGTCTATGTTCGTACTTCAGCCGTGCTGTTCACTGGACGTACATATTTTGGAATGATAGGACCGGAGATGACGACTTCCCTGCTTGACGGTAGGAACACACAACACAAAAAGAGTCACTGAGAAGGTATGCTTCAACCCGAATGAGTCTTTCAGGTGGTGTGTTAATACAAGGATAGGAGAACGTTTATCCATATGATCGGTGATAATAGAGAACTTGGAAGAGCTTTTCGGTCAAGAGTTCTCCTGGACGAGTGCTCTGAAATAAGATTCAACAGTTTTCGACGAGGCACGTCACAGTCAGTGGCATGCATAAGGGGGGCGGAGGCAGCGGTCCGCCCCGGGCGGCATCTTCCAGGGGGCGGAATTTTCATCTCTCTGTGTCGCGATTCATCAGAATATGTATACACTAGGAGAAACCGCACTATGCGAGGGCTTCCTGTAGCAGTGTATTTTAAGCAGAACACAGTGATAGAATACTGAGAGGAGGCTCACCAGAGAAATACTATCGTTTTCTTGTGGTTCTGCGATTATTTGTCAACGTTGGGTCGAATCGAGCGAAATTGGTTGATGAGACGAACTCAGTTAATAAACGCCACTGCCGAGGATGGGCAAGCCTCAATCAATCTCCTGCTCGGTCACCTCTTGAGACAGATGAATTTACATCGCAGAATAGTGTTCAGACAAAGATTCCTCATGGAAGATTCGGATGTGCTCTTCGATTACATCTTTTTCGTCACCCGGACTCGCATAGTGCGGTTTCTTATAGTGCGGACCTAAAAACCGCACTATGCGAGGGCGTCCTGTACAACACAAACGATTGTAAGGATGCTCCGTGCTCACTTTCTATGCAATGAACTTATAATTGACGATTTTCCGCAATTTTCGCTTTTTTTTGTCGAGATAAACTACAGCCGTACTCATGATTAAGAGTTACGTACTTCGTTGTTTTGGACCTGAACTCGCTGACATTAACGACGATGCTATGAGCCTCATTACAGTAAGCCTCATCATCAGAACGTTTCTCTATGCTTAGACCAGTAACGCAGCCGAGGGGTCCAAGAGAGTCGTGCCTCCCCTCGCACCCTCCCTCCGAGGAGAAAGCCGCAGCGGTCTGTCGCAAGAACTCACAGAGTCTCCGAAGTGAAAAAACTCTTGCTTCCACTAACGACTCAAGTTCCAGTCTAAATGTGAACCGAGTCTGCTTAAGCGCGAGCTGGTCGCGCACTCCGACTGTTCTTAGTACGAAGACCTAGGATGAGGTCCCTGAAGGAATAACTACAACACAAGCGGTCGCGTTGAACTCACGACCAGATCACAGCGCTCGACGCGGTAGCGAAGGAATTGGGCTCGAGGCCTCAAATGGTGACGGCGGCAAAACCTGGAGGTTGTTTATGGTATCGCTATATACTCAGCAACAGCCCGACGCTCCGATCAATGTTTCGACACTACGCTCGGCATACGACAGATAAAAGAGATAGCCTTTCACGGTTTGCTGCTGCCGACGCTCGTGGCCTTGAAACGATAGCTTCACAGAATGAGTTCTATGAATCGTCGGTTTCATCGATTGATGATGAATTACTGCATGCAGTGTGGAAAATCGGTCCAGCGAAGAGATTATTTTGGCTGAACAAGTTCTGGCCCAGTTTGCGACGAGATTGATATCTGGGCGTGGATGTGTGAAGCGACACAGACGGGTCACACGGTGTGACCCGTGACCGGGTGTGACTCACACCCGGTCCTAAAGGAGAAGTCGGCGCCGGGAAAGACCCCAGTCGCTGTTTTCCTTTAATGAATAATATTTATTACTCTCAAAGCCGAATTTTTCCGGTCTGAATTGACGGTCAGGACGAACGGGTCGTATCTCGTATCATTGAGTGTCCATTTCCGCTTACGGAATCGTCCGGAGTCCCGTGTGAAAAAGGTTTTCCGTTGCCTCAAGAATTTAAGCGCGATGGAAGATTTCGTTTCAAGCTTTCGCGGTCTCCAGGGTGTTTCTGTCTTCACCTTAGGTGAGCCTAAGGAAAGCGATCTGCAGGACGCCCGGAACCCATCTGGTAATATCGGGAATGAGTTGGAAGGAGAAGAGGTCTCAAGATGTTTGACGCGACAGCTGTTTCTTCCCGTGACTTCCGATCGAACCTGGGGCAGGACATTTTTTAACAATGAAATGAATTAGGTAAATTGGATGATAGGCGCATAGAGCGAGCTGGGTTAGGATTAGCACATCTTTAGTGCCACACAAAAATTCAATGCATTATTAAATCAACTCGGCGCTCCAGAGAAATATCTCATACATCAATAACGTGGGAGCCATGTTCATCGAATCAAACTGATTGCTCTAGGCAGCCTGAAACTCGGGCTCCGAATCGTTTCCAATACTCTTTGGCATTCATTTGACTGACACAGTCGCTTTTTCACTCTGATGACAAATCAAGTTGCTCGAAATTCGTGAAAACTTGGATAAATAAACCCTTATTGCAGTCTTCAACATCGAGAGAATCGGGAGAGATGATACCTTGGGGGTCCAAAAACGGAACGATAGCTTCGGGAGCGGCCCTGGAGGGAAAAATTTCCCGAACCGCTGGCCTAAATCTCTCTTTGCAGATGAGATGAGCAAGAACTTGCTGCGTGACTTCGAGCAAGAACAGTTTGTGCGACCCTGTTTCCACGGAGAAGCATAAAATATTGTATCCGATTGAAGTAGAGAAGCCTGCCTTAGATGAATCAGGTCTCGCCCAAACTCTAAATGTAAGACGTCGTCTCTGCTTTCGATGAGACGGGACTTGAGGAGACACGGCCTGCCGCGACCTATCCACGAGAGCATCAGTCGGAATCGGCCGGGCGGTCCTGAACACGGTTTAGTCCAGTGGTTCTCAAACTCTCACGACTCATCGACCCCCTGGGGGTCGACCGTCGACCCCCGGAGTGGCTCCATTGACGTCAATTGAGGTACCGCGGGGGCCCACGGACCCCCGCGACGCCCCAAGAGACATACCCAAGGGGGTCCGCGGACCCCCGAACTTGAAGTTCCAGGGGCCCACGGACTCTGTGCGGGCCTCGGAATCACCTCACTAAGCCGGGGTCGGGCATCGACCCCCAAGATATCGGAGGCAGGGCCATCGACCACCAGGGGGTCGGCCATCGACCCCCAGGGGTCGATATCGACCACTTTGAGAACCACTGGTTTAGTCGAACAGCGCATTCGCCGAAGGAACTGCGAGCAGAGCAAGACAAAACCGCCGGTACTACTAGGAACGATGAGAAACGCTTCATTCGGAACGAGCTAATCGAGAACACGCTTCGGACGTTCTCACAGCGAATGAGCAACAATCAAGCAGCTTCGCAGATCCCAGAATGGACGCGCAGCCAGTCTCGATGAAAATGATTTTCCCCAGAGGCGTGACAACCTATTGATCCATTGAAAGCGAAGGCGCAGACGAGGAGCTGAGCGAGCTTCAAGAGCGTTCTGGGGTGTCCACCCTGCGGCCGGCACGGTCCGGTGAGGGTTCATTTGGAATGCGGCCCACGAAGAAATTCTTGGGTGTAGATGTGACTCTTTTCAAGATAGAGTTAGAGTCATATAGCCGTCTGACTCCTCGATTGTGCATTCCTCCGTGGAATTGCCATCTACTTTCATTTTCCATCCAAGTTTCAACCGATTCGAATCGTTTTCCTCCGTTTCAAGTCCTCGACAAGTTGGAGAGCGTTGAAAAAAGAGAGCTCGAACGTGCAAGTTTGGTGAATTCTTATTTTTGTGACGTTCATATTTGCATGAGCAGCTTCTCTCATTGATGAGACTTTGTAGATCGGAGAGTTGAACTCCTTCCTCCCAGAGCCACCTGAAAGCGATTCTTTCGTGACCCCGAACCGGGCATTTTCTACGGGTTATACTCAACTCGTTGATGTTCTCGAACACTCAACAATTTGATCGTCTCGTGCACAGTTTTCATTGAACGAGTGATATGTAAATTGAATGAATATGAGCTCGCGGACATCCCCAAAGCTTCTGTTTTCCTTTTTTTTCATTGCTGTAATCCCTTCATTTTCAGACTTGAAAAGCTTAGCATCCCAGATTGCTGAAGTCTCTGGAGTTTTTCGCAGATCTTTTACAGATAGACGTTAAAATGCAAATGACCTTCTGAATAGGTGGCTTACGCGCGTACGTGAGTGCAGGGGAAGAGATTTATTCATTTCAAAATCTCTCCTGACGAAAAACGCTGCAGTCGCCTCGACTACGGTTCCAGGTCCAGTAATGATCATGGTCATCATCATCATCGTCTTCTCCATCTCACCCGCAGTTCAACAATGACTTCCTCTACACCAAGCGAGCGGGTTCCCCTGAAGGGAAGAATCCGCTGCCGGGCGTGAACGCTATGCCACACATATGTTATATACCTATCCCGTGGGAATTCTGTCATTCCTCAACTTTCAGTCCCGAAATTCGCAAATCCACCGCTGAATGATGATGGGGACATCAGCTGTTGTTTTGTTTTGCGATGACTGCTTACCACGGGTAGCGGCGGCGCCTTCGCAATTGGTGTTCAGCAGTCACATTTGTTCGTTGCAGCGGTCCGGTGTGACTATACATTTCTACACTAGAACTTATCTGAGGGGGCCGAAGCAGACCATGAGATATTCCTCGGGTTTCTTAAATTGATCCTGGATATTTTTAAAACGAGTGAGTAGAGTAACCGAAGACTCTCTGTAGTTCATGGACGGCCTCGTGAATATTCTGACAGTCTGTGAAGTTTGTTGAGTCCTGATGATTGAGATCGGAAATCGCGAGAGCTTGTTCCAACGGTTATCCGATTCTTGTAAAGTTTTAGAGCCGCATGCTGGCTTTCGGCAGATCCCTCAAAGTCTGATTTCAATCTTCATTGAATTTTCTGAATAGAAAGTTTTCGAAGCCCCCAACACCACTGATAACCATGAAACGATTCTCTATAAGCGGAAGTTCGAAGCTTTCAGTAATGGAAACATACAGGAGCAAGCCGTGTGTCACAGAAGACATCCTAAAGCAGAGAATACTCATCGTCGACGATAGAAAATCATTGGACCAAGCTGTGAAAATACTTCTCCGGTGAGTCGCTCATTCTATTCCAGAGGATCTCCAGACACGAAGAATGAGATCGAATGAATCTCTCATTAATGTTCTGATGTTACAACAGATACTACATGATTGGTTTGGATGCCAAAGTTAATCGCCGACGTGACAAAAAGTATGTTACCCACATCATTTTCGCTACCTCGAACGAAATTATAGTCATTGATGTCGAGGCCATCGTGCTTTCGCCCCAGCACGTATCCTACAGAGACTGGAGTGCGTTGGGGAGCCTGTTGAATGATTCGAAGATCCTAAAGGTATGTGAGGAACATAAGCCGCTCGTATAGCATGATGACTAGCTCCGAGTTCTTGGTTTTGCTCTGAGGACAGGATTCTCATGCAAATAAGCCCCACAGATAGGTTACAACATGCAACAGAAGCAACAGCTGATTAAAGGTGTTCTCGGAGGAGTTTTCCTCGGCGGAGTTGTCGACATCAGTGAAGCGTTCAGAGCAATAGAACTCACCAATCGCTCGCTCACGGCACCTTCTGGCGCCTCATGTGACGGACTGCGAGCTCTACAGAAGATCTGCTACAACCTGCTCGATAAACAAGTAAGTTTGACTCATGTTTTGATCACAATCCGGTCTCAAACACCGATGCTGATCAACGCACATGCTGAACCATCGCGTTCAACGAGCCTCCGAGCTTGGATGCACACCCAAAACGCACAGTGTGAAGGCCCCTCAACAGAGAGGGGTCCCTGAGGGAAGACAATTTGGTAGTTTTTTTTATCCTAGTGGACGGACGAGGGATCAGGCGCACCGTCTGAAAGGAGTGTTCTCGTTCAAGTTGTCCAAAGACGTCAGTTGTAGCTCGACCTGTCATGTGCCCACCCAGATGGGGGGTGGTGGAAGTCAGCGTCAGCATCCAAGAGGTCATAATCCACATAACAGTGAAGCTCTTCATCGGGGAGCTGTTCTGTTCATTACGGGATGTCGTTGAAATGGTAGTTCTGTACGGTTACGGGCCATGCTCATCTGTTACCTTCAGCACTGCATGTTGCAATGAGCGTTACATATTAGAAGGGGCTGCACTTCATTTGAGAGTTCTGAGAGCTATTTGTTGGGAATCACTTAATTCGCTTTGCTTAGGAGTTATGCATCATCAAGACATTCAGAGCCGGTCCCGCTTGTGATAGAGACCCTCTGTTCGGTCGTAGGCGGCCGATGACAAACTTTCCGGCGAAACAGCCCCAATCGGAATGTTTTTGGGGAAAATTTTTGAAACCTCGAGTTATGGCTGGCGACGAATCCGGGAAACCAGAGAAATTATGCAGCTGTTTCAATTTTTACTCCTATTTATCAGAATTTCTCGTTCGCGCAGATTCCGAGTGATTTCTATGAAGCCACCGAACATTCTGCTGTGGAAGAGACGGCGAAACACGCGCTCGTCGCGGAAGCCTTCATTGTCTTTCACGCTTATATCGAGCTGGATCGGAGAGTGCGTCCCGAAAATTTACAGGCAATGATTCAGCGCTTATTGAAGGAACCGGAATTCGACGAGTATTTGACGCTGAGTATTCCTTGGAGCTCTGTGAGTTTCTGTCGATTTCATGCAAACGACTCTTACACTCGTGTTCACACCAAGCTGACTGAACGATTTTTCCTTCTAGGTGTACTTTGTTGATTCACTAGAAGGATACCTGGATGCAGTGGAGTATTTGAAATCATGTGACGTATTGGGTTTTGACTCGGAGTGGAAACCAAATCAATCAAAAGGACCGAACAGGATGGCGCTTCTTCAAGTTGCGTCAGAGCAAAAGGTTTTTCGATGGCTGGCTCAAACTGAGCGAATTCCATCTTGATGACTCTATCGTTCTAATTTGTATAAAAACGCCTCGAAGCTTCCGGAAAACACGCATTGACCGATTCGGGATTCGCAGGTGTTCCTGTTCGACGTGCTGACGCTGCACAATATCTTGACGTATGGAGACTGGGCCCTGCTCAAGTCTATTTTCACCGACGGAAGGAAACTAAAATTGGGTTTCGACACAAGGTTACACCCGTTTCGAATCCAATTAGATCACATAAAATGGAGAAAACGTTTGAAATCGCTCATTTTTCTATTGTTTCCGCAGAGACGACTCCAAGTTATTGGCGGACTTCATGGGACCGCTCAGCATAGCGTGCGTGAATGATATGGGCCTCGTGATGCGGGCAATGGAAAAGCTCAGGCCTGAGAAAATGTACCAAGATAAGAAGGTTTTCCCGATCGCCCGCGGCCTGTCCCGCCTTTGCAACATCTTGCTCGGCAAACCGCTGAACAAGTCGAAGAAGCTCTCTATGACGAATTGGGAGAAACGACCTCTGGCTCGAACATTCTTGGAATACGCTGCCTTAGATGCTCACTGTCTCGTGTTATGTTGGAAAGAGCTACTCCGGAGATTGGGACCCAATGCTGAAAGACTGATCGAAATTTCAGTCATCGCTTACAATGTTGAAACAGAAGCTCTGAAGAGTATTCTATGAAACCTGTGATAAGCCCAACCCAAGCATCATGTTGAAGCAACCCTTAACGAAGATCTTCTATGCAATCCAAGTTCTACTTTCTCGAATCGTATTATTGGCACCGTTCCTCGATTTGGAGTCTTTTGAAAGAGCCCTTGACGTGCTCCGCATTAGTTTGCGGGAATTTCGGCGTAGAGTATGGATCAACATTTTTTGGCAAGATTCGACGTGCGGCTTCGCTCTCTCAGGCCCTAGGTAAACGAATAGAAATGAACTGTTTCCGAAAGCGTGTATTTTGTTATCGCACAATGTCCGAAAAATTAGAAAAAAAAAATTATTCAAGACGAAGTCTTCGTTTTCATTCCTCACGAGGCACGCGTGTAGTGTATGAGTCACGCGTGATGTCTGATGTGAGCCTCGTGATCAGTCAAAAAAAACTGAACATCGCAACCGCCTCCTTAGTCACATCTCTGCTCTGCTCGATGACGGACTCCTGTATGACACGGCGAATGCTATCCCTCTGCAGGTTGAGCGGGGGCGACAACGGAGTAAACTCTATCTGTTTCGTTTTGTTTTGTGTTTCCGAATATTCCAAACAGAGTGGCTGGATAGATTAGATCGCAAACGCCTACTGCTCATAACACCCCTCATAGACGGTGAATCTTCCAACGATATGGCCGATTAGCCGTTCTTGATATTTGGCTGTAATCCACTCAATCTCTCATACCAGTCGGAAACCTCCGTTGAGCAACGCTCATCGTAGAATCCAACATTAGGGCGACTGCATCGGCAACATGCGGTTCTGCGTCTTCTTTTTGGTGGCAACATGTGTGTTCAAGACTTTTGTGATCGGCGAGGTTCATCTGCAACCGGAACAAATTCATCTGTCTCTGGGTGTTGACCCGTCCCAGATGGGTGTCACCTGGTTGACAGTTGATAAGACCGCTACTCCTCAAGTAAAATTCGGTTTAGCGGGCAACGGTCCACCGGTTTTCGACAGATTAGTAAATGGATATTCGACGCTGTACGTCGATGGCGGTACAGAACAGAGGAAAATGTACATCCACAGAGCTTTCATGACCGGCCTCATCCCGGGATCAAACTACTACTATCATGTAGGCAGCACAGACGGCTGGAGCACGGTGTTTTGGTTCAAAGCTCAGAGGAATGACAGCGCTTTTGCACCGACGCTCGCGGTTTACGGAGATCTCGGTAAGTTTCTCTAACTAAGTGCAAGTCCAACTCGACTCCAAATTCTATCGTACGATCGATATTTTTGTGACATTCTTGGTCTCGAACTTGAATTTTGAGATGCTAATCAATCGAAGTGGGGTTGACAGGAAACGTAAACGCCCACTCGATCCCGTTCCTTCAGGACGAAACCCAGAAGGGCACTTTGGATGCTATTCTGCACGTGGGAGATCTCGCCTACGACATGAACTCCGACAATGCTCGTGTGGGGGACGAATTCATGCGACAAATCGAGCCTATAGCCGCTTATGTTCCTTATCAAACATGCCCAGGCAACCATGAAAACGCATACAACTTCTCCAACTACGACTATCGATTCAGCATGATGCAGTCAAGCGGTCACATCAATAATCATTACTACAGGTGAGGTGGGAAGGCTATCGACGTCAGGGGGTAGTCAACATAAGCCGGTGGTGAGAAAAAGGATTCCGGAAATTGTGTCCACGAGGTCGTATTGTGAACGGTAGTTTATGCTTTCATCATAGAGGAAAGCAGCAGGAGATAACAATGTCTTGTCCCGAGTTAACATCGTAGTTAGGATAACTGTTCGATGCGCTTCCGCAGTTTCAACTACGGACCAGCTCACATAATCAGCTACTCGACAGAGTTCTACTTCTTCATCTGGTACGGATGGCACCAGATCAAGTACCAGTATGAATGGCTGGAGAGAGACCTCATAGAAGCGACGAAACCGGAGAACAGAGCGAAGCACCCTTGGATCATTGTGATGGGTCACAGACCAATGTATTGTTCGAACGATGACGACGACGATTGTCGCTTCAAAGAGAGCATAGTGAGAAAAGGAATTCCCATCGTCCAAGCATACGGTTAGTCGAACTGGAAGCTGATTCTTCGTCAATGGCAACCGAGATTCGAACAAAAGCCGAGGGTCCATAGGCTGTTCCGTTCATATTCACGCGATTTATGAAGGTAGTGGTGAAGGAACTGGATTTCCAATCGGACCGTTTACAGGTCTCGAGGATTTATTCTACAAATATGGCGTGGACCTCGAGTTCTCTGCCCACGAGCATTCCTACGAGAGACTTTGGCCAATCTATGACCGAAAAGTTTACAACGGATCTCTCGACGCGCCCTACACCAATCCGAGAGCACCAGTTCACATTATAACTGGTACGATGTCGCACAGATTCCAAGCATGATGCGGGACAACTGCGAACAGAGTTTAAAGGCTCTCATTTACAGGATCTGCCGGCTGCCAAGAACTGGTTGATCCGTTCGTCAAAGATCCCGCCGAGTGGAGCGCATTCCGGATCTCCGATTACGGCTACACACGAATGTATCTCCACAATGCTACTCACTTGACCCTTGAGCAGATGTCAGCGATCAAGGAGGGCCAGATTGTGGATAAAATCACCATCATCAAAGATCATCACGGTCCATACACACCCTAATAGGAGCATTGCTGAGAATACACCCGCCACAAATATAGTTCGAGCTTCAGAAGCGCTTCGAGTTTTCTTTCGATGCTCCATGAGTTGCTTCACTTTGATAACCATACCCTCGAATTGGAGTCAATCATTTCCGCGATTGAAAATGCTTCTTCGAGCGAAGTGATGGAATTCTCTTTTTCGACGGTTTTTTCACCGCAAATGATTTTGAAGAGCATGAAATCCGAGCGCCTCAAAAGTTTGGAAGTTGAGCGATACTGCTCCCAGTACGAATCCATTTTAGGAACACGGTCGTCCCTGTTCATGAATCTGAAAAGCTTGCGGAGTTGAACGATGTTTTTCTCGATACGAATCCATTCCCAGGGACGACAGACACTTCTTTCTATTGAGGAACTTCAGAGAATGCGATGTCCACGCTCGCGATGAGCATCGTGAGTGGGGAAATCCGGTTCATTCCTCTGGATATTTTTCGTGCATACAACATGGAATCTCATTTTTGAATGCATCTTTTTCCCTATTATTAATACGTCTCGCGAGAAGAATGATATATTTGAGCACCATTCACTTTTCATACCAGTTTTGAGACAGACTTGGAGCCCTCTGTTGTCATGAGGCAAGAACTCACCTGCGACACTGTGATGCTCACGCGGACGAACTGATCGACGACTACAGGGGTCTTGCGCTGGCGGAAGGAGAGCACATTGATCTCGTCCTTACTCGGATATTTATCGCAATGCCCGAAATTCATTCATTGAGAGTTCAAGTCTCCTATGTAAAATTCATATCGGAGGCTCGAGGGCCAAGAGTTCCCTGGATGAACCCGAACCGGTCTCCGTCGCCCTTCAGATTCACATGGACACATTATGTGGGTCGAGAGTTGGATGTGGACACGATCGCTGCAGCCGACGACCCCGAGAGCGGTCTGCATTGTTTGATTGGAAAATTTGAGCTCGTTCCTTGATTCCTGATGCAAGCTTAAGAAAAAACTCTAATAAAAGCGAAAATTTGTTTATTGATCACTTATTCCACTGAACGCTTTTTTCAGCGTGGTAGTGAGGCTGTCTGAAATTTTGTCGGCTCTCTTCCGCAGCTTCTTCACCTTTTTGAACGCGTCCTTCATTCCGCGGTTTTGCCGCAAGTTTTTGTACGACTCATCGCGAATAGGCTCATTGTAACCGTCATCGTCCTTTGCCTGCTTTTGTTTCCTCTGCTTCGACTGTTGGATCCTCACTTCGCTCGTGGTGCTTGAGGTGTTGACCGTAGTTTCCAAGGCAGTATCCATCGAGTCCGATTCCAGGTCACTATCCGAGTTATCGCCCTGCAGAACGTGGTCATTTCTCATTGACTCCTCTGGCTCCGTCGTCGATTCCTTCAATTGAACGGAGCTGGAAGGCTTCACTTGAGGCAAGTTTCTCATCAGAGATTTGTCCGTTGACTCGAAATCGATTTCGAACTCTTTCGCGAAAGTTGTGACGAGTTCGGTGGAGATTTTCCATGTCGCTTCGGACGGCTCTTCTGGAGGCACCGTATAGTACTTTATTTTGCCGCAATTCCAATCATTGATCAGGAGACGGGCAGCTTGATCGGGATTGAAGACACCGCCTCTGCTAACAAAACCTCGAGCTCTCGCTAGCAAAGCGAGGAACTCTTGGCCGTCTTTGTAGTCTTCGGTAATCTTATATTGGAGCATCATCTGTTCCTTATTCGCCCTCTTGATGATCTCCATAGCGGGACTGACAGGATCCGCCAATGCTTCAACACGCCGAGCATTCCTCAGAGTTGCGGCAACGGAATCTCTCTTGTCGTAAATGACACCCGGAGAGTCGACCAACTGGATGTACTTATCGATGGTAACCTCTTGAGCCAAACGTGTCAGACCTGGAACAGCGCCCGTAACGCAGGCTTTGCTCCGCTTCAGACTGTTGATAACGCTGCTCTTGCCGACATTCGGGTAGCCCACGATTCCGACTTTGATGCTTGTCTTGATGTCTCGATTCCGACAGTAGTTTCCCAGTATCTTGAGGAGATGCTGAGCCCCCAAGCAGCGCTTGTTTGAAATCACTTCATTCTCATAAAGTTGTTGAATATTGACTCCACGGTTCTGAGACAATCGGTTCTTCTGGGATTGCGTTGATGCTTTGAACGGCAACGTTGGCAATTCCAATCGTAGATGACGTAACCACGCTTTCAAATTTTCCGCCGGTATAAGGTCACACTTATTAAGCAAAAGCACCAGTCTTTTGCCTGAATTGATTACCGATGTTTCCATTTCCCTACAACGAGTCCCGAGAGGATCTCTAGCGTCGAGAACCTGTACGACAACATCAGACTTTTCGATCACCTTGTTGACTTCTTGTACATAACTGTGGGCACTGTTGTCAGCTTTTTCCATTATCTCCGATTTGGAATCGGATGCTCCTAGGGAGGAATTGGCTCCCTCAGCAAACTTTTCTTGCATGCGCTGAGCTCGCAGCTCGAGCCGCTGGAGCTTCCGTTGCTCCATGATCTCACTTTTAACCTGAATCGCTTCTTGGAGGACACGTTCTTTGAAAGGAGCCTTATTCGGCACTCTCAAATCTTTGTCCGGATTCCGCGGTTTGATTGGGTTTCTACGAGCATCTCTCTTGAGTTTCCTCTGTCTCTCTTTCTGCTGTTTCTGATTGCGGTATCTCTTGGCGCACGGAATCCGCTTGCTTTTCTTTCCGGATATCTTCATTCTGAAACACGATGGGGACTTTTCGATTATTCGAACTCGCGTTAACGACACCGACTCTCCGAGCTCAGGACAGGAACTCGTTTCGGCGTTGCGACCATTCCTTGACCAAGAATCAACTTCCAAAGAACCTATCACATGGAGACTAAGGAGGAAAATTCCGACCGACTGAACCGTAGAGAGACATTTCGGAGCAAAAATTAGGTATCTCACCTGTGAGACCGAGGACGACGCGGGGATCAGTTCGCACAAACTTATTTAGCTCTTCAGCCCGAAGAGATCCCTTGGAACTTCGACACCGATGTGATTCGAACACGTGGTGACCAGGGTTGCCTGCCTGCCTGGCCGCGAGCGCACGCAGCAGCTGCAGCCTCTCCTAAGAGTGTATTTGTAAACAATCATCGTCCAATCGTTGGCCGTCGGTCGCGTGGATCCGAAATCCATGATGGAAAACCCCTTTCGGAGATCGATACACCGTATGTCGGTGGTAGCTTACCAGAAAAACTACTATGGGGGGATTTTCATGATAGTTGCCAGAAAACCGAGACGAAAAGCCTCACCCAACCTGTCAGCAGATCTCGATCGATATCTCAAAATTCAAACGTATCTGGTTGCCACCTTTTTGCAGAATTCAGTTCGGGGATTTTTCCGCATCCCGAGAATCATGGCCGCCAAGCATATCGTCAATTGTTCGCACCTGTTTCTTGCGACTTAAATTTCGCGTCCATATCCTCGTCTTCTCAGAGGAACCCAGCCCAGAACACATTAGTTAGTTCGTTCCACCATGAGTCTCAAACCGCTGGGAGACACATGGCGGGCAGAGAATTCAACGAGCTTTTTAGAATTCACAATACAGGTACGATTTGCGCTCCAGTTCATTCCAAGAAAAGTTGGCCCCAATATTGGACGCAACCGGAGAGGTCCGTGACAGACCGAGCGCAGCGCCATGCGCGCCCAGAGGGATCGACTCGCTGCGGTTACCATTCGATGTGTTTACCTTGCCTCGTTCTGCTAGAGTACGAATGTTCAAGAGCTGATTGCTTCTACCTTCTGCGCTGATTTGAGGCGCTATCAAATATCGTGTATCTCGATGATTCGAATTCCCAAAGATGACCCATCGGCAGAGTGACGATTGCAAAATGTGAGCCCAAGCCCAAACGCAATAATGAGGGTTTCCTTGTGGTGCTATCTGTGGTGCTATTGACCAGGAAAGAGAAAATCCGTATTGAAGATGGCTGGAATCAGACGGAGGATATCAGGTTCTCGGGTCTGACCCAGCAGTTGTGCAATGAGGCGCAACAATCGGATTTGATTGCATCTCACTTTTCCTGTTCTCCATCGCTGCAGCATTTGTTTGTTTTTCTCCTCTACCGAGTTTCCACTTATCAGAAGACGTTAATGCGCAACATTCACCTTCCGCCAGAAAACACTATGGCCGATTCCAAACAGCTGGATGAATGATGGTTTCTGTATGATCGCCTCGACTCGGGCGAATCCATATATCTGAAGATCGCAACATTTCTCTGCAACCGAGGGACACCCCAGGGATCGAAGTCAAAATGAGCGATCGAACTGTGTGTACCGCCGGACAACCGCTTGTAAAAATCGGCCACTACATTCTCGGGGAAACTCTCGGTGTCGGCACCTTCGGGAAAGTGAAGAGTAAGTTCTGAATTGTGCTTCTGTTCCTGTCTGTATTCTACCCCATGATTCCATTGCTCCCAAATATATTCTTTCTTCTACACAAGCCGACGAGAATCCTCGTGCAGAGTCAACACCCGAAAACTTTTCGTTACAGCGGCCAAGCATCAAATAACTGGTCACAAGGTGGCGGTAAAAATTCTGAACCGACAGAAAATCAAAAACCTGGATGTCGTCGGAAAAATTCGCCGTGAAATTCAAAATTTGAAGCTGTTTCGACACCCGCATATAATAAAACTGTAAGCCCCCGTCTTTAACGTGGACTCATGTCTAACTCATCCTGGCGTTTGTCGCAATCGCTCATCGAATTTTTTTTTCCCAGTTATCAAGTGATTTCGACGCCCACCGACATCTTCATGATAATGGAGTACGTGTCCGGCGGGGAGCTGTTCGACTACATCGTTAAACATGGAAAACTCAAAGAGAGCGAAGCTCGACGATTCTTCCAACAGATCATATCGGGAGTCGACTATTGCCATCGTCATATGGTTGTCCATCGGGATCTCAAACCTGAGAATCTTCTGTTAGGTTGGTTTCGCTGAACTGTGGGCTCCTTCCGTTGGGGAACAAGCAAGACGAGCCCGGGAAAACTTACATCTGTCGAAGTTCCGTTTCTGAGTCGTCGTGACCTTCCAGATCAAGGACTCAATGTCAAAATTGCTGATTTCGGTCTGTCGAACATGATGATGGATGGAGAGTTCCTGAGAACCTCTTGTGGTTCACCTAACTATGCGGCGCCTGAAGTCATATCTGGGAAGCTGTACGCGGGTCCTGAAGTGGATATCTGGTCGTGCGGCATCATACTCTACGCACTACTCTGTGGAACATTACCATTCGATGACGAACACGTTCCAACTCTGTTCAGGAAAATCAAGTGTGAGTTCTCTTCAGTCGCGCAAAGCTGCTCAAAATTCGTACTTGGTTTGATAATTTGCTAAGGCGGAAAATTGGACTCTTTTTCAGCTGGTATATTTCCTATACCAGACTACTTGCACAAGACAGTGGTATCCCTACTGATTCACATGCTGCAAGTTGACCCTATGAAGAGAGCAACAATGGAAGATATAAAAAACCACGAATGGTTTAAGAAGGATCTGCCTGCATATTTGTTCCCGCCGCCAAATGAAGCCGATGCTTCGATAGTGGACATCGACGCAGTTCAAGTAAGTTTCGTTGGATTCCGATTCTTCAGAATGCCACGAGTCTATGAATCGAAAAGTAAGCCATAGATTGCAGCACACCGAGAAAATATCGTAGGCGACCGTCTGATTCAATTCAAATGAATATCTTGATCGTCAGGTTGTTTGCGAGAAGTTCGGTGTGCCAGAAAAAGAGGTGCATGGGGCATTGTTGAGCGGCAACCCTCATGACCAGCTGGCCATCGCCTACAACCTCATCGTTGACAACAAGAGAATCGAGGACGAAACGGCAAAGTTGGAAATCAAGGACTTTTACGTGGCTTCTAGCCCCCCGCCCTTAAGCAGCAGTTTAGAGAGCCCTTCTCGTGGAAGTCATCACATACATCCCGAAAGGGTTCCACGAGCCCGTCTGCTGAGCACAGGGGGTCAGGAACAACGTGATACCCGAGGCCAACAGCCGACCAGCAGCCAATTGAACAACTCTGATAACAGCGTGGCCGTGAGTGGACTCACGGGGGCGACATCGCCTGTCGGGAACGTAGGATCAGGCGCCGGTGGGATACACACGAAACCCCCTCATAAGAGGGCTAAATGGCATCTCGGCATCCGGTCTCAATCAAAACCGCACGACATCATGAACGAAGTTTATCGAGCGATGAAAGCACTTGATTTCGTAAGTTTTTCGTCATATCCATATGGACCATTGTGAAACGGGGAGAGTTACTCCGCGATGAACTCCTGTCCAGGTTTCCATTTTGCTTCCAAGTCGAGTTATTTTCTTAATGATGTGAAAGTATCACACCTCATTACGATTTTCAGGAATGGAAAGTGGTGAACCAGTTCCATGTCCGTGCACGCCGCAAGAACTCTCCGAGCGGTCGGCCCGCCAAGATGAGCTTGCAACTGTATCAAGTTGAATACAAGAGTTATCTCCTCGACTTCAAATCCCTACCTTATGCGGAGGATCAATCACAAGATCCTAGCGTTGCTGAAAGTAGTCTCCACAGTTTTCACAACACCATGGAATTCTTCGAAATGTGCGCTGCTCTCATAACACAATTGGCTCGTTAGAGAGTTTCGCCATAGCCGTGTTTAGTCAGACTCGCTGTTTCAGACCCATCTCGTGATAGCGTCTCAGCTGGAATCCCCAACGAACTGTTTACACCTCCCTTTGCTCCGATAAGAGTGTATTCTACAGCTCACTTGGTAGATCATGGGTGGGCGGGATTCGACCACCACTCTAAGCTTATAATTTGAACTTTTTCCATCATTGAATGTCGACGCCTATGTTATCATATAAGATGGGAGGAGTCTCGAGAATAAACTCTGATTTGGCTCGTCCTGTTAATTTTATTTATTGTGTCTAGCAATCGTATGTACAAGTTCATTTGTGCAATTCAGAACCATGAAATCATTTGTACCAAAGACGCAAGACAATCGGAATCTGCTAGTAAATTGCTCATTTGCCGAGCAACACGTGCTTGTCGTCCAAGTACAATCCACAACATTTATCACCAATATTTTGACTAGACTCTTAGCAGGCAAGCAGAAAGACGAATTCGACACAGCGCATCTGCAGACCAGGTTGAGAGGTAGGAGCTCTTGAGCCGAATTTCAGCATCCTTAGCCAGAATTTTCGCTTGTTCCATATTAACGTTGAGCGTTACGCCTGGTCGAATACCGGGAGCAAGTGAGCTTCGGTGTTAAATACAAACGCCTTGGGAGAATACTTTTCCTGCTCCTGTGGGCTTGCGAAAATCAAATACCAGTATTTGAGGGTTTCGCCTAGGAAGAACGACTCCATTTTGTCGCGGGGCCGCGTGAACTGTTTGTTAAGTACGTTGCCGATAGACGTATAGCCTCCCGACGGAACCTGGAAAGTTGGAATTCAGGACAATCATAAGAACGACAGAGGAATAGTCTGGCGTTTCGACGGTAATTTGGAATTCCAGTTCGATGAATGTCACTTTTCATTGGCGAGGCTTCACGCTGAGGACACTCGTGATGAGCTCAGAGAGAGAAGGATGGATCGTGGATTTCTCCAGGCGGACTGTGTCGATGCGCGGCGTGCAGAGAAGATTCCGAGAGAGTGTAATGAGTTACCTTTGTATGTTGTTCGAATGCCAGGAATATATCCCAAGCCCAGTTTCGATAGGTTTCGTTCCGAGTGAAGTAATGAAGATACCACAAAGATTCAATTGTTTCCGGGCGCAATAAATTATGCGCATCGTTGCTCTGCAAAGTAAGACAGACTTCATTGAACGATATCAACAGAAGACTGGCTCCTCAATGGAAGTGATAATATTCCACACCGTTGCGAAACGGAATACCCACCTTCACTATGATGTCGTTATCACCATTTTTTGCGAGATTGAAATAAGCGATTTCTGGACTCAAACCAGTTTGCGTCGTGCTATACATGGTTACACAAGTTTTCATCAGCTCGACGGCCAAATCCAAGTGCCATTTCGGGAGATTTCCAACGAAATGTCCTAGTGTCAACGTTCCCGGGAGGTAACACACCAGATGATCCTGAGAAGACGATTGAGAGCATTAGAATATTCTTTCCAGGAGCCTTCGAAATCGAGTATCCCGAAGAACATTATTTAAGGCACTTTGACAGATTGTATATATCTGAATTTGAATTGGAATGATACCATTTTTGGGGAAAACTTTCGGTTTTTCAGCTCTCCAACGAAGAGGAGGCCGTTAGGACTGCTCCGTCGTGTGAGATGGTCCCGAACAGACTCGATCGCTTTAAGGTAGTCTTCTTTCAGGAAGTCCACCTTCATCCCGGTCTGTATCCACTGTTTCAGCAGGTACTCATAGTAGGAATCAGCGCGAGCACCTAGAGTTATAGTTCGATCATTTCCGAAGTGGCCGGTGTCTGTAGATATGAACATCGGCACCAGCTCGTTTTCCTTGGGCAACGAGTGAAGGTGCTTGGAAACATTGAACGCCTTCTCTTCGAACATAGGATCTCCTGAAAATGAAAGATTCGAAGCTATGACCTCAAAAATCCTTCCTCTCAGTTTTGACACCATTAATACAACCAGCTTGACTTGACGAAGAGCTCGCACTCCGCAAGCCGGAAATCATACGAAAAAAAATTACCGATAAGCCTGCTTAGCGTGCGGAATTCAAGTTGAACAGAAGACACTTCGGAAACTGTGGAATCCTGAGCCCAGTTCGGTCCGTGCGCCGAGCCGGTGCCGATGTTTACATCGCTGAATGGAATCTTCGAACGAGAGTTGAACGCCGGTAGAAGGCGATTCCCGATGTCTTTCTGAATGACGTCAAGAATGATGAAATCATCAGCTACTACTTCCTAGATTCGATCGTCTCATGGTGTCAGACAGATCAGCGGATGAACTTACAGCTTTTTCCAGGAAAAGTTTGTCTTTTGTTACTGTATGCGCTCCCAGCAAACCACCAAGAACACGAATGGATGTTTCGAAAAAATTGACGTCTCGATTCTTATCGAAATTTAGATCTTCAGCTACGAACGCCCTCGCTTCACCGTATTCCTCTTTGAGATCCATTATGTATAAAGTATCGATTGCATCCAGGATAGTGAGTCCAAGTCCGAACCAATCGTCGAACTTCTTCGAAATCGGCAGGAGATGATCGTGACCCCAAGCAAACATTTTATAGCCTCTCCACGCATGAACACACGCAGCCTTAATGGCAGATCTGTAGTGGAGAAATTGAACATTCACTCCTCAAACCTCAATCGATATTGCATGGCTGCCAGCGGTTCAATCTCTAGGAGAATCTATGTAAATATGGATTACTGACTGATAGCTTGCCTTTTATTAGTGAGCGAGTTTTCTTCGACTAGAGCGTTGGATTCGGGTATCCCGTCCTCGACGTTAGCTTGATCCTGTCTCAGAGGATCTGGGATCGCTTCCTCGATCTGCTTACGTTCCGTTATTGAGCCAGTAGAAATCGACGTCGCCCAGTAGTTGTAGACAAGTCCCATCATAATCAGCGCAAAGAGCAGAAGCAGGTATCTTTGATAGCGGGACAAACGCATCCAAATCTGCACATGAGGTTTTTGATTACAAGAAGAGAAATATACTTTACGCGAGATGCCGCTCTGGGTAATGCTCGAATGTCAAGCAAGGTTTTTCTTCATGAGAGAACTCTCCCAGTTGAATAGCAAAGGGAGGAGGGGGTTGGAATCTTGACCCATCAGAAATTCCACCGAATGGAGCAGGTTCCCTACCAGTTTGCGGTCAAACGCGTCACTCTTTTTTCTTAGTCAAGATCGAAATCAATAATCACCGTTCTCTGAGCGGGATTGAAACGCCTTCAAAAATATTGATACATCGTTAAAACTCACTCTCCATAAACTTCGCCGTGGCTTGTAGTTGAAAATGCTTGCATTAGAACTAGCAGCTGATGGTGTTCGGAGCTCCGCCTTGTAAGGAATATCGATGTATGTCGTGAAAGTCATGGTTGGTCACATCACAGAAGGTTCGAATGTTAAGATTGGCTATTTCGCCAGCTGGCAGCACCGGTAGCCAGGTTGCTCATCAACACGAATCCCCTTTTTCACTTTCTTGTGTTATGCTTCTTCTTACTTCTCCTCTTCCACCAACTCCTGTGTTTGTTGCGGTCCAACACAAAGAGCTCGGAAAGATTTCACGGATTGCTCATTCTCCCGCTGATTTGGCGGTCAAAATCCAAGAGACCCAAAATGCGAGCAAGGCTCTTCTATGTGGGACTCACCATTCTTAATACGCTGGACGAGATTTCTTTCATTCGCGGTTCCATTCAAACTTTAATTGATTTCTTAGTATCTAGAGCCTGGGGGTACGAATGACGTTCCCCCTTCACCTACGGTTTTCCTCTATTAGTAGACTGCTGGTGATCAAAACTCTACATATTGTTATCTCATCAGCTCGCGGTCGACCTCGTCTACTTGTCGTCTACTTACGGAAGCAATCAATTAGTCTTAGGCATCTTTACAATGCACATTTTTATTGCTCATCAAGTCGAATTCTCGATAGAAATTTGAACTTCGTCTGCTACGCTCGTGCAGCTGGTCGCAGCTAACAACCAAAACAGTCGGCTTACAAACACACAGAACCAGGCTGCCGAATCGCGATCTCAGTTTTCAACCCGTTATCCCGGCCTCTCTCTGGTGGTTCCATTCGATTTGGATTAAAGAATCATATTCATGATCGATTCCAGAAGAAGCGACCGACTCAGCTCTTGGGAGTAGCAAAGTGAGTTTGAAAAATAGCCGCCACGATTGAGAACTCCATTCCGGTTCCTATTGATGGCTTGCGAATTATCGGAGTGTTGAACTTTACATCTTTTGCCCCAATTGCCGCTACAGAACTAACGATTCACGAACGTGGTTTGCTCACAGGAAGTGAATGATTTATTCCAGATGACATCAATTGTGAAGATCCATGCTATCTCAGGAGTGTATGACGAATCCCCACACTGCTATTTACTACAAATCGACGAATTCAAAATTCTCCTCGATCTGGGATGGGACGAGTTTTTCAACCCGAAGCCAATCAAGGAGCTCTCCAGATTGGTATCTCAAGTGGATGTGATACTGCTCTCATATCCAGATCCGCTCCATTTGGGAGCTTTCCCTCATCTACGTCACGAGATTAAATGTCCTGTGTACGCTACGGTCCCCGTGTACAAGATGGGACAATTGTTCATGTACGACCTTCATCAGTCGCATCATAACATGGAGGAATTCAACATATTTTCCCTCGACGATGTCGATGAAGCGTTCGACATGATAACTCAGCTCAAATACAACCAGACTATGCCTTTCAAAGGCAAAGGTCTAGGCATAAGTATAACTCCGCTCCCGGCGGGGAGGATTATCGGAGGAACCGTGTGGCGAATAACCAAGGATGGGGAGGAAGACATCATTTACGCTGTAGACTACAATCATAAGCGAGAGCGTCATCTGAACGGCTGTGCTCTCGAGTCAATTCAACGTCCTTCGCTACTGATAACAGATGCATTCAACGCGAACTACATCCAACCTCGGAGACGTACCCGCGATGAGAATCTCTTGACGACCATTATCCAAACCATGCAGGGCGGAGGTAACGTTCTCATCGGAGTTGATACCGCTGGTCGTGTCTTGGAACTCGCTCACATGCTGGAGCAGCTATGGAGGAATCAGGAATCTGGTCTTATGGCTTACTCGCTAGTGATGGCGAGCAATGTTGCGAAGAATGTCATCGAATTCGCCAAGTCACAGGTCGAGTGGATGAGCGATAAGGTGATGCGTTCCTTCGAAGGAGCCCGAAGCAATCCGTTCCAATTCAAGTATCTAATACCTTGTCATTCTCACGGCCAAATACAGTCAGTTTCCGAACCAAAAGTTGTGCTAGCATCGATGCCCGATCTTGAAGCAGGATATGGACGCGATCTCTTCATGCTGTGGGCAAATAATCCGAAAAATTCAATCATCCTGACGTCCAGGACTTCGCCAGGAACGTTAGCCAGAAATCTTGTCGACAACCGGCCGAAAATAGTTCACCTCACTTTGAAGCAAAGAGTTCAGCTCGAAGGGGACGAGTTGGAAGAGCACTTGCGCAACGAACGTGTAAAGAAGGAAAAGGAGAAGAAAATCGAAGATTCCTCTGACGAGAGTGACGACGGTGAAGATGAAACCATAGCCGAGACCATCGATGATCCCGAACAGGAACAAATCAAGCGTCCTAGGCTCAGCAGTACCGATTTGAATGAGAAACAATCATTTTTTCAAAAACCGATTAAGAAGTCACACCTGATGTTTCCTCTAAAGGAGGAGAAACTCAAATGGGATGAGTACGGCGAAACGATCAAAATGGATATGTTCTCCAACATGGGACTCAACGCACCGGGAGACATTCTCGAGCCCTCCGTTCTCGAGGATCGCAACGGGAAAGACGATGCGACGTCCGAACAACTGCCGCCTGACCAAGCAGAAATTCCAACGAAATGCGTAGCCAAAGAAGTAACGATACAAGTCAAATGTAAAATCGAATACATTGATTTCGAGGGTCGAAGCGACGGAGAATCGATACGTCAGCTCGTTCAAATGATGAAACCTAAAAGACTCGTCATCGTCAGAGGAGGTGATGCAGGTAATACAAAAGCTTTCCATGATTTCTGTGTAAACTCCGGCTGTGTTCAGGACAATCGAGTTTTCGCGCCCAAAGCTCATGAGGTTGTTGATGCAACAACCGAATCGCACATTTATCAAGTAAGTTTTCTCCCTCTCTAACTCCCTCATAATCATAACGAAGCATTACTTTTTTGAGTCATTTTTCACTTGATTCTCCGAAATCATCTCATAGAGCGATAGAATACGTTCTCATTCATTCCGGACCTTCTATGTGAGCACGCGTCTTAATCTCATGATTGATACACAGGTGAAATTGAAAGAATCGTTGTTGGCAATGCTGAGATTCCGTAAAGCCAAGAATGCTGAGCTTGCTTGGTTGGATGCCGAAATCGCCGAGCCGGAGGAGGATAATGATTTGGTGGGCCGAGGAGATGACGAACCGAAGGAGAAGCTGATGGTACTCCAGCCAGTGGATGATGCCAATCAAGTTGTTCCGCATAATCCTCTATTCATAAACGATGTGAAGTTGACTGACTTCAAGCAGGTCAGTTCATTTATTGTCAAGCAAACAGAATCTATCGGATATGAAAGCTCAATTCTAGTGTCACGCGCACGTGTTCCAATCGATGCGGAGGACCCTTCCCTAACATCCTATATCATACTTTTCAGGTGCTCATTAAAAATGGCATCGTCGCGGAATTCTCTGGGGGTGTTCTGTATTGTAATAACTGTAGTGTTGCTGTGAAGCGGAATGAAACAGGTCGCCTTAGTGTTGAGGGTGCCCTCACTGATGATTACTTCAGAATACGCGATTTGCTCTACGACCAATACGCGATTCTTTGAGAATGATACGCGAGGAGCATATCACGCTGTTGGAAGGTTTTGGTGGACTCCAGTGTAAAAATTGTCCTATTTCAAGAATCATTGCTGTACATATATCCTGAAATAAAGTCGGAAACTGGAACGATACGCCGACTCCATTCGTCGTCCTCTTGGTCTTCCAGACGACCTGGCAAGTGACGATCGAGATCAAAAATTTCAACGGGATTGTTCGCTGCTCCCACTAGTTCGGGGGCGTGCATAAATCATACTTTTTCTCACCAGAGATAACAGGGTTTATTGGAACTCATCTTCATTCATGATCAGCCTCGATCCTTATGTACAGAGAGGGTTCAGGATCCCAATCGAGCCGGTGGAAAATTAATCAAATGCAGGATCTATTTCCGCTTAGGTTCCGGTTGCGATGCCGAATGGCTTCCCGTCTTGATGCAAACTCCATTATTAAAAGAGAAATGCTGATTTGCCAAGTTTATATAATCTTCAGCGAAATCGGGTCATCCCGCTACCATCGCCTACTTCAGACGCAGGAATCGAAAATTTGGTTTATACATTGTTGAGCACACTGTATGAGTTTTAGAGATTCTCCTCCTTGGGAGCACATATTGCTCAACGTATCGGTTAGATTGAAGGTAGACGCCAGAAGACAAAGTTCTTTATCGTTGAAGATGAGCGTCCCTAAGGCGAGAAGTAGCCTGAATTGGGCCTCACAGTCTGAGAGTTTAGAGATGACTTCGCACATACTCTGTACGAGCCAGCGTTTCCGTGATGTATTTGATCTGAAAGCAGGCAGGGAACTCGAATAACAAACTTTCAGAGGGTAACGCGACCCACCGGAATCGAGGTCGCAACAGCCATGTTTGATTCATGGGATCCAATCAGAGCTATGATAGCGAACATTCTCGATTTGCACTTACTCTTCAGCTCTGCTATTGCTCAGAATCACATAATTCAGATAGAGTGAGCCTAAAGCGATCTGAGTGTTCTTGTTGCCATTGAAACCGTGCTCAGAAGAAACCTGTGAACGAACGACAGTGAATCCTCGATCCCGAATCGATCCGAGAATCGCGATCAACTCCATTGGAGTTGAGAGTCGAGAAAACATGGAGACACCAACATACCTTGAGAATTCGCTCCCATTCGCGGTCTGCTAAATGCTGACCAGCTTCTCTCAGAAACATATTTACGAAGAATCTGGAAGACACGAAACGATGTCAGTCAGGCAATCGTTCTACATACATAAGGGGATTCGGGATGAGCCAGAACGAATGACTCAATGCCCAACTGACCGTAAAGCGAGCATGCGGTTCGCTGGTGCTGGAGAAGTAATCAGCGATACTATCTTCGCAACCAGTTTTGAGCCTCCAGGCCCAGCACACAAGAATGAATTAACGGCTTCACTCCGTATCGCACATCGAAGAACGTCAAGAGCAGGGAAGATGAATTCTGCCGGATGATTGCTCTCTTTAGAACATTCGCTACTTTTGCAACTTTTTGAAACAGGCTTGCGTCTATTCATTGACGAAGCTCGCGAACTTGCCGGGCTACTGCTGACTCACCATTAGGCCACGCAATTATTGTCTCCAGAGTTCGAACGTGAATTTCTTCCAGTCTATCTATCTTGCATTCAATTAGATCTTTGAGTTCGTCCAAATCGGCCTCATTTTTGACAATGTTCTCTGGCGGTACTTGACCGTTGAATTCTCTCAATTTGTTCAACATTCCTGACGTGTTCGCTATATCGAACGCGATCCATTTCCCAGTGTATGGAATATGTTTCACCTGGAAGCACGATTTCCGGCTGAGCTGTTTGGATCGATGGTAGGAAACAATGAGGTAAACCAGAAATCAATTCAAAATAACTTACGTCGTTCATGTTTCCATTCTGCGCTGTATCGATGGACGGTGCTCTGCTCGATCCCGGTACGTATCGACTGCCTCCGGTAAACGGATCGCAGTATTCGGCTGCTGGTGGCGCTGCGGTGCCAAGTGTCACACCTTCAGGAAACAAATATTAAGTGAGGATGAGTTGTACGTAAATCAAGCACTTGTTGGGTCGAGCCCTGACAGCCTGAAGTGACGCAGACGCTCCGAGCAGCCAAAAAAACGTGGAGCCTCTAACCTTTTGTATTGTTGATGATGAACTTCGCGACGTTATCGAGATATTCTTGAGGTAGTTCATGCTTATGGATGAAAGCCTGTGCTGTAAGCCATGGGTCATCCGTCACGTTGTAAGGCAGTTTGAGTGGCTTCGCGTTGTCTTCTATATCAACGTTGAATACGTAGTCGTATTCTTTGCCATCGAACAGCACTTTGCCGCCAGAGCCGGCGGGTCCGTCGGGTGCGCCGACAACATCACCTGTCGAGCAGGAATGTGAGTATTGGAAATCAAGTCACAGACCCAATTGTACGATTGAATGGGCACGCTGCTCACGCGATCGAATTTCGGGAACGCGTGAAGTCTTACCGATTTTCTGCCAGGTTTGTTGAGCCATCGACCACTGGTAGGCACTAACGTTGCCTCCGTCCTTCACAAGAATAGTGTGGCCCTCGCGTTTACCACGTTCATTCAAGACCTCCTTCCCAGGCAGGTCTTCAGTTTTCAGATCACCGAATTCTTGCGGTGGTAAAGTGCTCTTCGCGATTTCCTCTTCAAAAGATTTGATTTTGTCCGGCGATGCCTTGAGAGCCTCATATCTGTGGACAGGCCCCGATTTAAGTATGAGGAGTTGTTGTTACGGTCTAAGCCGCGCGCTGCACGAACAAGGTCCGCTTGTACGGAGGAAATATCTGCATATATTGCTTGATCACCCTCATTATTCACCTTGTAAAAACTCTAGCCATTCCGTCGCTGCAACCAGCTACTATGTCTCCATTAGCAAGCAATGCGACACTCCATACGGTCGGACAAGGCATTCGGATGGTCTGTTGACACGAGCCTCTAGCCGTCCATACACGCACTGTTCGATCTTCACCACAAGTAACAAAAAAGTCGCTGTCCTCGAGGGCGGCAATAGAATAGACAAAGCTCGTGTGTCCCTGTATGAAAAAAAACAAAGCCAATTGAAACCTAATCCGCTATGGTCGAAAGCAAGCCATGGCCACTCATTTCCACATTACGGATTACCGACCTGATACACATGGAGGCAATCACCAGATATTTCCCAGTGACGAACCGTCGCGTCGTTGGAACAAGAAAGGAACTCTCGGGTTGAGAGCACCGCGATCCCACGTACACAATCGTCATGGCCCAAGAATGTTTTTTCACATTTGCCAGCTCGCCACAGCCTAATGGCCTTGTCGGCAGATCCTGTTTGAGCCGATCGAAAGGATTAAAACAAGGTTCTCCAACTTTCTCAACCACTCACTGTATCGCGAGATGTGTCGACATGAATTTCAATTCAAGTACAACGACAGAATGCGCATTCAATTGTTATTTCGGCATGTTGAATCAGGTGGCCGTATAAGAGCTTCTTCATCGGACTCTTCAGCGCAACAGGTGGAAGTTTTCAACGATGATGCTCGTACTTAGAGACTTTTTGAGACTTTCGACTGCTATGTTTCGGTATCGATTGCGAAGCCGTGGCTTTCTCGGGAGGAGAACCCCTTGATTCAGTCACATTCTCTTCTTTCTCGAGGTTAACAGAGTTAATCGGACGATGGCTTGAACCTGATAAAGTCGGAACAAGTACCTGTCAATATCAATCCCTGCTGAGGCATGAGCGAAACAGCCCAGACTGCCCCTTGATGTTCTTCAAGCGTCATCATACATTTCTGTCCAGACCACACGCGAGCCGTTTTGTCCCAGGAGCCTGTAAATGATTGTCTTAGCCTGCGCCAGTGCATCATCTTCAGGATTAAGTTTCCGATCAAGCGTGGGTTTACCTGAAACCAAAGTTCCGAATTGTCCGGTAGCCAAAGAGCATACTGCGCCAGAGTGACCCAGAAGTTTGTAGAGGGGCGAGTTCGATTCTAAATTGAAGCAGTAGATATTGCAGTCGTGCGAGCCGACCAATATCAGGCCTTGCGGGAATTGGTCTGATGGCGGCATGGAGCAGACGGCAGACACGAAGCCGGTAGGGCCTTTGAGACAATGCGATTCCACAAAGGAGCGGTTCTCGTCCTGATCTCTGCAATGGCATAGAATGCATTATTCACCCATCAGTGGTGCTGCATGGCTCAAGGAAGCGGAAACTGGGGCGGATGAGCACAACGAATGTTCAATCCAACGACATTGGAGTCACAAAATTCTCATGGCATTGTTTGGTGGTTGGAAGTTCAGTCACTCGTCAGCTTGTACTTCGCTCGCAAAAGTTCTCTGTTAGCTAACTCTTTAATGAAGAGCTATCGAAAACAAGTGTCGCGCCTACAAGAGCGGCGCTTCCCACAATGGTCCAAGCATGAACGGGGTTTACTCACCCATTGTAAGTCCAGATTCGCGTCGTGAAATCTCTGGAGCCTGTCACGATTCCTCCCTCTGGGAAGCATGTTTCCGCGACCACACGAACATCTTGAGCGTGACCATACAGGTTTGCCCGAAGCATGTACGAATTAGCTATGCCTTCTTCGCTCGCCATTCGGGCTCTGAACTGCAGACTTCTACGCCGATAATCAGCTCCACAACTTCTCGCGGCCAATTTGCACCGTCAGTCTCGAATCAATCTTGCAGTAACAAACTCTTTTCTAGCAGGCGGAAATTCGCGACAACTCTGAGCAGACAGAAAACTATCATCATCATTTCATAATAAACCTCCCCCACAGATTCCTCTGGTAGCCGGCGACGCGGCGGCGGATACCGTGCTGGCGATGAGCGCCTCCCTTCCTTCTCCGCCAGCTGCGAATTGAAGGGGCTTCCAACTTCTCGAAAACCCGCTCGCTCACACGACAGAATTCTCCCTACGCTCTCTATACATATAGGATATAAATAACGAAGTAGCTACTGATGTAAGTTTTGACGGATATTTGACCGTTGCCTCACGAGGCAATGCAAATCAAGGGAAATCGAAGCTTTGCAGTTTTGGCTATCGACGTCGTTCGCCTCGTGGGGCTCTGCCGTGTCTGCGTATGTGGTCAGTCACACAGCCGCAATATCACTAGACCGGAGCTTGCCAAATAAGAGCGCAAGGGCTTCCCCCCTCCTCCCACCCGATGGAGCGTGGCTGAATTTCAAATCAAGTATCATTTATCCTAGAATTATTCCTAAAAGCTACAATCAGAAGATCAGAGAAGAGAGTTTCCCGTCGAACTGATGAGTAAGAGCTCTCGGAAGCTTCAGGAGGTGAAGTTTCGCGTCCAGAATGTTCGAAACAGGTGGACATGGTACCACTGAGCTCACTTGACAAAGAGCGGTTCAGCGGAGGAAGCTCGATAGAGCTGCGAGTAAAGGGGGAGGTCCGCAGCTTCGGATGCCTCGCATTGATTCTCCAAGACAGAACTTCTTGCAAAGTGCAAATCGACCGACAGCAACGCATTTCGGTCCGGGAGGCAATCGTTGTTTACATCCCTCGGCGACAAAGAATGGGTATTTTTCATTTCCAGATGACTTCCTTGAGTCGGGGAAATCGAGATGGAGATTTCGTTCGGCGGAGCGCTCTCCGAAGCACATAATGTCTCATCTATTGTGAGCTAAAGCTTCAAAAATCACCGACTCAAGGAGTGTGAATCGCGGCTGCGCTGAATAAGTTCCTTGACAAGGAGAGAGTGGCGGCGGGGAAAAATATTTTCTTTGAACTTCGCGCCGCCCGCTCGATGAATGGTGAATTCTAACGCAATCTGTTTTTGTGCCTGGGCCAAAACCCACACACTGGCAACCGGTAACATTTCGAGCCGTGTAGTAGCGATTTCATGAAAACAAAACTAGCAAATGTGAATATTGTTTGGAAATAGCTGGTGGCATTCTATACAGAGAATACTCGGTCCGTTCACTATCGCACACCTTTCTGTTCAGTCTTAGATCACCGCCCAGACTCGTCTCCTGTCGAGAACGCTGAGAATATTTTATCGACTCGTTCTTCATCGAAAGCCCTCGGATTAAAGATCGACAGATTCTTTTCACGGGTCTCTCAAATTTGCCCGAGTGTGAATTTTGGATCTTCATGGTCGCCGGATGAGAGTTTCTTCCGGCCGTCAAGAGGTGTGACGATACTCGAGGCTCACGACATTCGGCGGAGAAGTTCCATGACGGTTTCGAATATTGGCATCACTCGAGCTGATCATGTCTAAAGTGGTTCCGACAGCGGCACAGTTTTTCGCCGAAGAAGGCGATGTGGGACCTGAAGACATCAGCCAAAGGGTGAGCTCACTTTTTTCAAACTAAGTCTTGGTGATCGGGCCGCATTTTTCCGTGATCTCCAAATTGGATTCACAATGCATTGCAGGTTGTGGCTCTCTTGGATGAAGCGGCCGTGGCGACAAAGGAACAGCATAAAATTCAAAACCTTCGCATCGTACAGGAGTTAATAACAAACAGAGACGCCGCTTTGCTCGACAACTTCCTCGACGAAGTGCTCGCTTTCCAAAATGATCGCAGCCCGGATGTTAAGAAGTAGGTCCTGAGATAGAAGCACGCTCTCGCGATCCTGACTGTGGCTTTTCATTCAGTCAGATGATGAATATGAATACAAGATCGTGAGCTCACTTTCAGATTCAGTAGAAATGATATCTTGCAGATTTCTCATTGGTTTCATGGAAATCGCATGCAAAAGAGATCCAGCTATACTGCCGAAGGTAGTTGCCAACATAAGAATCATGTTGGACGAGGAAAATCCTAATGTTCAGAAACGCGCGATACAAGCCGCCACGCAGCTCTATAAAGTGTGCTTCAAGTAAGCTCGGTAGTCGAAGTGATGATTTCTCGAAATCTTAGCGATTCAAATAGAAAGTTGTCCAGACTCTGTATTTCTTCGCAGGTGGCTGTGCGCATCTAAAGGGGCTCTAGACATCGACGATCTTAAGAAAAGCACCTGGAAGTACTTCCAAGACATCAAGGAATCTATCGTCGGACTTTTGGACAGTTATAACGATGGGTGAGTACCTTCGCGATTCAATGATGATGTTTTGGAGTCAATTCCATCCAGTAATGAGAGATTCATGTCCCAAGGATCCGCACGCTCGTTGTCAAGTTTATGGAAATGGTTGTCCTGACCCAAACATTCCCGGACGCTCACTCTCCTACCAAATCGGATGACGAAGTGTCGCTAGACGACGCGTCAACTCACGTCGCTCAATTCGTCAAACTAAGTCAATTGGAGGATCAAGCGAAGAAAACTTTGGAGAGGCTCCTCGCGTTCCACGGAACGCAACATATTTCTTCGGTCAATTTGATGGCGTGCACCCAGGCTTTAGTGATAATCGCCAAATCGAGGTTCGATTCTCTCGACTCCCTTCAAACTTCCACGAACATTTCAACTTCGAGCAGTCAATGCAGACAATGAGAACCCCAGTTCTGAGCACTTCAACCAGAGTCGATTACTTGCATTTTCAGAGCTGAATTCATGTCCCGTGTAATCAATGCTTTGGAGGCGCTTCACGCGAATCTGCCGCCGACGCTTTCCAAGTCTCAAGTATCCTCGGTGCGGAAACATCTCAAGCTCCAATTATTTCTCCTATGCAAGCACCCGATGGCTTTGGCATATGCCGCACAATTGACGACTCTCTTGTCAGATCTCGGTGCTACTCCACACGAAATGGGAAAGCAGCTGCCTCCAAAATTCATGGAAGGTGAGCCCATACAGAAAATGGAGAAATCAAAGTGACGCTCGATAAGTACCTTTTGACAATCGCGGGGAGAAAAAACATTTTTTCGCCCGGCAGAATCATCTCGGAAGCGTTCTATCCCGACTGATAGTCCAGTTGCTAGAAAGATACCTCGCTCAACAACCTCAGCAGTATCTTCGGTTGCCGACGAGGAAGAAGATGAGGAATCCTCGAAACCTTCATCCATGGCGAATGATCCAACTCAGAGCGCCATCGACATAACCGCTGCTGATGTTGCACCAAGATTGACGACACTCAACGTCACCGACATCGTTCTAGTGACCATGGTTGGTTGGAACTTTTCTCAAACTCCATCGAGCTTCCATGATATGCTCATGTGTTTGCACGTTCCGTTCAGTTTCACTGCTTCCTGCTCGACGGATCATATTCTCATGACGAGAAACTCTCGTGCAATCTACTGTTAAGAGGAGCGGCTCTCATGCGAGCGTTCCGGGCTCAAGCCATACTTTCATTCCTCCTGATTCTGCTGGGCGAGACATTTCGCCGAAGACTCTCGAAACAAGGGCTTCAATAACAGCGGACATGCCTGCGGCAGAAAGCTTGACCGAGAGACAATTTTTCTTCCCACAGTTACGACTCCCTGATACAATGCCGGCCAATTTCCAAGCAACTTACACGCCTATCAGTGTGGCTGGGACTGAGCAGCAAATTGCTCATCTTTCTAGATTGATGGCTACTCAGATGACAGCTCAGAACTTGGGTAAAGGCGTCGAAGAAATGATGAAGAAAGCCAAGTTGGAAATGAGCAAATCCAAAGTAAGCTTGAGTCCACTTGTTTCACTCCTCTGTGATACTTGAGAGCGTGTACAGATATCGGAGATTTTGATTTCTGAATTCTAGGCAGAACCAATGCAGATAGAGACCATCGGTCGTACGAACGCGGTGCCATCTTCAAACTCGCAACACCCGACCACGTCGCAGAAGTCGCGTGCGGACGGCAAATCCGAGGAGTCGTCGGCAGTTCTGTTACCGGCTGGAGCCGAAGCCCTGAAGATGAGAGCCCGATACTTGAACCTCAGTGACGTAACCAAAACTCTGAACAAGAAGGAAGGAGAGCAGTTCATGTCGTCGGCTGTGAAGAGATTACTCAGAACCGGTGAGCAAGCTTGAAGACGACATCCTGAATCCTAGAGTTGGAGGGTGTGTTCGAAAGAGGAATCTATCGAGGTTTTCGATTTGCAGGGAGTATCGGTCACTCGAAAGCAAAGCTGAAAACGATAGCTCGATTAGCCATGCAAATAAGAGGCGAAATCAGCGAAGTTATCCGAGAATACATCTTCCAAAATGTCCGTGCGAACTCGGATCTTGTCATGGTTTGGCTGTTCGAAGAGTACAACTCTGACTTGTCATCCGACGGCTTGGACTCGAGCTTGAAGAACTACAGTCAATGCCTACAGGACATTCTGATGGATCTCCTCATAAAAGTCGAAACGAGAGATCGCGATGTGATTTTCCAGAAAATATTCATGGAAGCTCCTGTCGTCACGGAAAATGCGATCGATATACTACAACAGTATTGTCAGAATGAAGTGTCGGTCAATCACGGGTTGAATATTCTTCGTTCATTGATAGAATATCGTCCGATCAAACAGAAACATTATTTAGAACTCCTACTCCAATTGACTGTGAATCATATGGAAGAGGTTCGACAACAAGCTGTGAAGCAGTGCTTGATTTTAGCTGAAAAATCAACAGAAATGAAGGAGGCCGTCGAGCAGTACGCAATCGTGCACTTGAACTCATTGCTGCAGCCGTCTCCTCCCGCGACATTGTACCCGAATCAACAGGACGGGGATAACGTTTGGCTGGAAGACGATATCAAATTATGCATGACGTTGTATCTGGCCCTCCTCCCGAAAAATCATTCACTCGTACACGACTTGGCGAAAGTTTATGTTGACGCTCCGGCTGATACGAAGCGTACCATACTGTGGACTTTGGAGCAGCCCGTCAAAGGAATGGGTATGGAGAGCCCGGAGTTGCTGCGTCTTCTTGAAACCTGTCCCCCTGGTGCTGAAACTCTCATCACGAGAATTATTCATCTCCTGACAGAACAGAGTGAGTAATCGAAAATGTTGTTCTCTCTCAACCGATCATCGCAGACACAGGATGTTTCGTCGTGACGCAGTCTTTTTTTCCCCCTCCAGATACACCGTCACCGGAGCTTGTGGCCCGTGTTCGTGATCTCTACCATAAACGCGTTGCTGACGTTCGATTCCTCATACCAGTTCTGACGGGTCTAACCAAAAAAGAAGTGATAGCGGCTCTTCCAAAACTCATAAAACTGAATTTGAATGTTGTGAAAGAAGTTTTCAATCGACTGCTTGGCTGCGGTGACAACGGTCCTTTGAACCCCGCTGATCTCCTTGTTGCTTTGCACAACATCGACCCCACGAAATGCGATGTCAAAACGGTCATCAAAACGACGTCGCTATGTTTCGCCGAGAAGTCCGTCTACACTCAAGATGTCCTAGCATTGGTTCTACAACAACTGATGGAACAAACGCCGCTACCGACCCTGCTGATGCGAACAGTTATTCAGTCTCTAACACTCTATCCAAGACTTCTGGGATTCGTCATGAACATTTTGCAACGACTCATAACCAAGCAGGTAACTTAGAAAACATGATTTGGAAAGTTGTCCGATTCCTCGATGAGACATTGATCCACGAATCTTGCGATCGTTCCGAGAAGCTCAACCTTGTGGCTCCGTTCTCATAGGTGTGGAAACAGAAAAAAGTTTGGGAAGGCTTCATAAAGTGTTGCGAACGAGCTCAGCCTCAGAGCCTCAACGTGATAATCCAACTTCCCCCGGAACCCCTGAAGGAACTGTTTGAAGCCGCACCGTCTCTGAAGGAACCATTGGTGCAACACGTCAGCTCTCTAACGCAGCATCAGAAGTAAGAACGTATGATGATGAATATCGTTGGCTCACAGATTGTTAATTTCTTTGTGCATCCACTACAAGCAGACGCTGATCGTGCGATTCTTTTTCAGGTCGCACATACCATCAGAAGTTCTGCAAATTCTATTCCCGGAAGATGTCGCGTCGAAAGTCCAGAACGTAGACAAGGGCGATAATGCGGAGCAACAGATATCTTGAGAACCTTGTAGCCGAGCTCAAGTCGCGTCGAAGGGAATAAAGAGAGAATATCGGAATGGGTGTTCTGGATCATCTTTTCGGAGTGCCCCAAGTCAGACATCGGAAATTCGGAACGACTTGCCTGCATTGCTATAATATTGAAGGGTCACCGTTTCCGAGTGAGAAAAAGTTTGTGATCAGAAGGGTTTGAGAGCTCAATGAGAAACAGGATACGGTCGAACGAATAAGGTCAAGGACGATCGGAATCTGCAAAATCTCACAAAGTAAAAAGCTGTTAGATGGTTCACAAAAACCGTACTATATTCCGACTCGGGCTCTGGAATCCCTCGAGTAGGTGCCATTTGTGCCATGGCGAGGAGTTGCCGGGCTGTTTCAGGCTTCCATTTTCCGCGCAGATATTCTCCAATGAATCAAATGCTCCTGGCTAAACGGGAGGAACGTCTCCCAGTACGATGTTCACGAACGCTTCTGGCGTCCTGAATCGCATGGACTATTATTAGGACTTCCGCCGGAGCGATGTTCGCACCGTCATCCTCCAATCAGGCTCATTGTTCCGTTGCAACAGCCTCGTTTCCGCCGAATCTTCTTCAAGAGTCAATTCATAAATTGCGCCGCAAATAACGGCTTAAATCCTCAGAATGATTCGCACTTCACTGATCGGAGGCTGCATGTCCATCTGCTCTCAGGACTCCATTCAGATGGTTTCTGATGATTCTCTATTTTGGCTTTGGCATCTCTGATGACTCGACCATATCAAGCCCTAACTAGCTCCATTATGTCAGAGGGTGAGAATTCCCCACGAATTTCCCTGACATCTCGTGACTGTCCGCCCTCATTCTGCCGATGAGGACAAAGGAAGGTGCAAGTTTTGCGATGAGCTCAAATAATGATATCCTACCGCAAAATCTGAGAGTTTGCCTACCCTCGAAACGTTTCCATAAATACTCAAATCCTCAGCAGTAGAGCGGCTAGAAGGAGACCAACCAGGTTGATGAATCGAGGTAATGTGCGAGACGAAACTCGACGGAGGCGTGTTTCCTTCGGACAAGCCAAGGGGAACCCTTCGATCGAGGACAGGCTAACGTACTGTATCGGGCTGGTCAAATGTTCGTGGGAGGTAGAGTGCGCCCCCCTCCCCCTGGTCGCAGTCTCTGAAAAGGTGAAGTGGAAATAGGTGATCCACCGGTTGGCTATCGCTACCTTTCTTTATTCGAGTACCCGTTCATAGTATTTCATTGAGATTAAATGAGCGCGCGCTTCGCCTTAAATGGACTCCGATTTTCCCAGGGTTTGCCCCCTTCCTTGTCGCAGATAGGTCATCTATTTATATGCTTGCGCTCATCTATAGCAAACTGAACGTAAGCCTACTGAACGACAAGTTCAGTCGCTGACTGAACTTGCACCGGAGGTTTCCCATCTAGGCCGAGTGTTCGCGCAATGAAAGTCTACAAAAATCTGCTACCAAAGTTTTGCAAGGGGTCGCTGGTCCGTCGCTATCAGCCGCTCTGAATGAAAACGCGTGGAAAGAACCTCGTGAAACAAATCCTCGTAGATGGACCGCGTGAAACGGGGGTCCACTGCATTCACATATTGCCCGTCCCTGTAAATCGCTGACGGGACCGTGTTTGAGAGACCTTCAAAAGTGACAAATATACTCCTCTGCGTTTACGGTATTTTCTGAAGAGGACCCGTGCAAAGGGGATTTCCCTTGTGCTTCATGAGTTCTTGATTGAGTTTTGTGAATAACTTCTGGAGCATTCATCATTCTGGAACTTCTGGAACATTCATCAGATAGTTGCTGTCAAGGTTCCACTCGCAAGCCTTTTCTTCCCCTGTAGTGCAATCGTTTCTCTATCCGACGCTGCTCGATGAAAATGGCAACCTGAGTAATGTATTCCTGCTAGGATGTGCTTGATTCGTGTGCGACGAGCTCGGATTGAGTTTCTCTGTCTGTATTTCTATGAGTGGGAGCACGACTGGAATCGAAACTACCTGAACATGAAAGACAGCATCGCTGAACCTGAATGTTCATTTACTTTTCCGCTGAATGTTTATTTCCGATGAAAACCGTCAACGCTTGTACTGCCCTGGCCTTATAAATGTGAAAGTGATGCTTTTGCTACTAATGGCATCCCACCAGTCGCGGCGCCAGGTTTTCTCGTTCGGGAAGCTTGACCTGTTCAACTCGTGGGGCAAGGAAGCTCGATCTATGCCATGAGACTGAGAGCTCAATCTCGAACCTCAAAGTGCCCCGACATGTTGATTCAATGAAAGACAATGAAATGTTTGCTTCTCGCTTACAATGATTTCGGCAGAGGGCCTGACTTGTACCACAAGTGTCCCGATTTTCCAATGAGGTTCGCGAAGCCCGGTGAGAACTTCGAGAACTAGAAGGTATCACCGTACACTTGGCGCGAACTGAGTCGTTTGCTTGAAGTTTTGTAAATTCTCCACGATATAGCATTTGCGATCAATCCTCAATCTGGGGAGGGCTCCAGAAGTTAACACGTGAGTTGAGCCTAGCAATTTCTTGACTGACAATGAGAACACAAGGAGTTTCATAGGGAGTCGCGCTCTCTTTTATTCCTCATTTCGCGGCTGCAGCAACCTTCTTTGCGATTGCCTTGAATGGATCAACCTTTGGGGGCTTATTCCTCTTGAGAGCTTTCTTGAGGTGGCGCATACGACCAGTGCCGGGAGCCTTCCTTCGGAGGGCTTTGACCGACCAGTTATCTGCAAAGAAACACATCGATTAGCATTAGTAACGGGCACAGATATGGCAACGTTTCCGCATGGTGCGACATTAAGCACGGAAGACCGGTTCTCAACTGAACTTTCGCAGAAAACACGTGGAGCTCGTACTCACAACTTCGGGTTTTAGGATCCGGATAGCCACAGCAGGCGCAACGGCTCTTCTGAATGTGATAGGAAGATTTTCCACAACGGCGACACAACGTGTGTGTCTTGTTGTGCCGTTTTCCGAATGATGAAGTTCCTTTAGTCTGTGAATTAGGGAAACATTCAGAACGTCTCTTATACTCGGCATTTTCACCGACACAACCTCATGATTGCCCAAAAGAACAGCACGCGATATGAAATCAGTGCTAGTAGAGATGATCGGGACAGGTTACGAGGGGATAGGATTCCATAAACATGCGATTAACTTGGATTTTTTCACCAATCGTAAAACACACACCATTGCTGCTCTGCTAACGCTGGCAAAAGGACCAGATTTGGTGTTGTTTGCTGAATCCGAAACCACTCGGTGTGGCGCTGTCTGCAGACATGACTCCGTTTTCAAACTGAGATCAACGGCGGGAAAATTCTCGTAAGGCAAGCACAACGTGGATACCTGGTCATAAATTCTCAAATAGCTAAAATAATCTTCCGTCTCCAATCCGGGAGATGAATGCGTTTTCAGGGGAACGGCGATCCTGGAGATGGCCTGGGAGCGACTTCTCTCTACCGATGTGCTCCTTCGCTTATCCAATGGCGAGGAATTAAGAAGCGGACGGTCAGCAGGAATTCCGAGCTGCGGGCGCAGCGAATTCTGACCGGCCTCCCAGGCATCCGCTCGACTGAAAATGCAGAACACCAGTGCAACAGGCCGAGCCTGTGACATAGTCAACGACTCCGACAACTTGGGTCGGCCGGAGTTCTTGGCTGGCAAGGCAACTGATTTTCGCTCGCCAACGATTCTCGATCTACCTTCAGGTAGATTTACGGGCGGAGTCGATTCCTGGATTTTCTCACATGAGAGCAATAGCACCACCGAGCTCGCACGGAGAATCTGGAAAAGCGGTGTTCCCCGAATCCTTCCGACAGACTACTCTCTCCGTCCCATTATAGTAATAATAACATTTAACTTTGAGAGACGGAATTAAGGAAACTTGAGACGTATTCTCAATTTTTGAGTCACGATCGTGAACGTCACACAAAAGAGCACCCACAATCGAAATCGGAAGATCATGTAATAGCTAGAACGTATCATATGAACGCGGGTATCTTGACATATTTTCGCATTCGAAGGAATGCATCTCGAATTTGTTCCGAATTAGTAGTCACATTTGTTACATCCACCTCTGAAATCATCAAGCAAAGATCCATTCGCCGTTCATCGTCTTGAGGAGCAAGATGTCAACTGTCGCAGGATTTCCGAGCCGAACTCTATGGAGATCCAGCGTCCCGCCCGATGAAGTCGATGAGAGGGAGGAACGAGATCCCCAGCTCCAACTATTGTACAATGAATCCCATTTTTCAGTTCCTCAATTGTATAGATATTTTCTTTGTTATTCAGTATCACCATAAGCCGGTACTTCGCAATGAATAATACCACAAGGTGGATTTACAGAAATGCTACCCGTGAGCTCAAGAAAGTTGCCGCCCCTGCCGTATGCCTTGAGAAATCTCTTTCTTTCCCATGTTTCATTGGCCGATAACGTATTTCTGTCAGGATTCTCTTCCAAGACTCTACGTTCTCTGTATCGGACGAGAGTGAATCAGTAACAGGTGTGATGGAAGAGCCCAGAGCTAAACATCACGATTCGATTAACTCCAAGTCAGATGATTTCCGGAGAGTGTGAGCCTCTACAGGAGTGATGTTCCATCCCGAGGTCGCTGATTCATTATAGTTTCCGGAATCAAGATATCCCCACAGAGGTATCTCCAGCCGAGGGTGGGTTGGCGCCAAACAAACGGTAGCAGCAGCGCTTATCAAAAGTGAACCAACGTCTTCTATCGATTCCTAGAAACTTTCAACAAGCCCAATTAGAAATCCTGCCCTGAATGCCACCTCTTCTCAACCAGGTTCCTGATCAGACGTGGAATCGGCCGCGTGAATGCACTCTAAAGAAGTGTCTGGAGCTCTAAGCGGTGAGACTATAGCTTAATATTGCTAAAAAGTTGAATGTTGCCGCCATGCGCGGCCAGTAGCAGACGAAGGACTTCACAGACAGCCGAGCCGAATCTCTCCCGCTGTTTGAGAGAACGAGAGTGGTGTGCGATGTGCTTATGTTTTGTGTTGTGGCGAGAGCCGTTGTCGATCACAACTGTGCCCCCTCATCAGCATTTCAGGCGGTTTCAGAATTCTGACTATTAAGGAACTTCTCGCACCAAACGAAGGAGTAATATTGTCCCCAAAGTTTGTGAATACGAGCCGCCCTACGTCAACTGTTCAAAGGTGGACTTCTCTCGGTTCAAGAAAAAAGGCGCCGGAAGATCCGTGCAAGCTTGCCCGGAGTTCTGAAGGCGCGGTTCTTGCGACGACCTCAATTTCAGAGGCGCAACTGGCCGTTATTTGACGTTGTGACCGAAGTCAAAGTGTTGACAGCATGGGTCGAAGACGGAGCAAGCGAAAGCCTCCTCCGAAACGGAAGAACATTGAAGCATTGGATACAACGTTCAACTGCCCCTTCTGCAATCACGAACGTTCATGTGAAGTGAAAATGTAAGCTCACTTGAAATACGATTTCCTGAAACGTCTGTGAACGATTCAACGGTGCGCTGGACTCTATAGAAACTCCTTGGACGAAAATGTATAGAGTATAGCAATATGCGGCCACTTTGTACATTTGAGTGATTCTTTGCGCGTAAATTTTCAGGGACCGCGTCCGGAACACGGGGAGGATAACGTGCAGAGTTTGCCTAGAAGATTTTCAAACCCAAATCACGTATCTTTCCGAAGCCATCGATGTCTACGGGGATTGGATCGACGCCTGCGAATCTGCGAACCAGTGAACCTCAGCCCGTATTTTATTAGAAACTTTGTACATTGACGTAAATTGATAAGAAATACCATATTATCGATCCTATCGTCTGTTCATGAGTTTTCGCAGGCGATTAAGTGGACGAGCTTGCCACACTTACCTGAGGCTCCTATTATCCTCCGAGGTCTCGTCCATGACGCTCTTCTAATCATATGTACTCGAGATCCGGAAAGTCCGGAATCTCATGAGCTTGTTCGCGTTGCCAGTGAGGCAGCCGAAGTTTCTTCTGAAAGCGCGAAGAACGGCAATGGAAACAATATTTTTTCGAGTTTCAGTCAATTTCAGGAATCGCAGAAGCATTCAGAATCCGTATGTTTGAGATACATCCTCCATCTGGAACTCTCGGTAGATTTTCATCTTTTCCGAGAATAGATAATTGCCTCTAGAATCCAATTGAGATCGAAAATATGTGACTGACAACTGGCCCTATCGAGCAAGGGAATAAATACAACTCATTGCTATAATTTCGTCCGCCGAATGAGCTGTAGTTCAACAAAGTCGCCAAACGTCGGGAAAGGACTATGGGGTTTCCCTTGCAGGGTTTTCGTCATTGTGATCTTGCTGCGACGATTCAGAGCTCCAAGAGGGTGACAAGTAGGCTCAGAAGGCAATATTAGTAGATCACAGGAGTGCTGTCCATTCTCCCACGTATGCATAAGTTTGGTCGGCTAGGAGACCGAGTCTTGCGGACGAAGTATTTTCTCTCCAGGGCCTGCGAGCAGCGGCTGCACTGACAAACTCTTGCGAAGGAATCAGTAGGTGTGCTCCAGTGTGAAATCGTGGAGAGTATCGGACTCGTGCACCCGCTGACCAACGGAGTTGAGTCCGGTGGCCATCGAGGGGAGCAGGCATGCAACGAACGATGTGTGGGCGAATCCCTCGGCAGGCGTACATATTAGGAGTTTGATGGTCTCTAAGAGCCAGAGACATACTGAAACGGAACTCACCTGTTTGCTGAAACTTAAATATCGCATGCATCACTTTCGCGTTAGCCGCATCTTGCATCGTTTCATCAGCCTAACTTTGTGGTTTCCGACCTTTTCGACACCTGGGCTTCCCTGTCACGGTGGCGGCCAGACTACGGCCCTCTGATGTATTACCTCCAGCGCCCCCGGAATCAAGTTATCATTGATGATAACTGTTTATCTGACATCTGACGAAGATGACGGGCCTTGAATCGATGAGGCACCGTTCTGAGCAGATTCGCCATCATGACGAATGATGAAATTCAACAGCTGTTCTTGATCCGCAGCCGATCCACAGTCGGAAAGAAATGAAGAAAATCAACGTTTCAGATTCGGATGCATGTGTGCCCCTGAGAAAATCACTTCGCAAGGTCCCGCTCCAAAACCATCAGCATTTTCTTTCGATTCCGAAATCAAGAAATTATAGATTCTGTGTGAACCAGTTTAACGTCGATCCGGAGTGCGGAACTAGTCTTCCCAGAGCACGTCGAGTTCAAAGGCGTTGCCGATCATCAAGATAGAGAAGTTTCCAATAAAAGCTCCACTACCCCGGAGCACCTTCGGGGTAAGAGGGCATCGGCAGCGATCACCAATCATTCTTGGTCTCAAACTTTATCGAAGCCAAATTTTTTCGGTAGGCTTCGGGCTCCCCGAGAATCGATTCTGAGCTCCTTTGGGGGGCCGATGCTTGGGAACCACTGACTTTAGACTCTGACCAATCACGTGGTTTGGAGACTGCTCCGGAAGCCCACACATTCAAATCGGTATTTTTCACGTGATATCTGAGTCTCAGTGAATAAAACTCTTCAAACTTGGTTCAGCAATCTTGACCCGAAAGTGGGAATAGGTATCTCCAATCGATGTCCTCTCAGCGCAGGAAGTTTCAAGGACGTCAATTTGCTTTGAAGTGGGTAATGCCGACTTCTAGAACCGAATTCTCCTAGAATTCCGGATGTCCAATTGAACGGGTCGAAGCTTTTGAGGGATGTAAATAGATCGGCAATCGAGCATGTGTTGGAGAGCGAAGCTGAGTGCGGGCCGGCCTCGACGAAAGCAAAACAAGAGGAATGAATTTCTTCTCCATTCCAAACCGCCGGTGAGTGCAGCCGGTCGCTCTGCTGCTTTCAGTTTCATAAATGGAGATCATCATCGCCATTGCCATAATTTGAAATTTTCGGTGACGGCTCGGTATCGTCGGGGAGTCGTCCCTGGAAGATGAAAACGCTCACAGTGTCAAGGATTCTATCATCGTGTTCCGCGCTCCGAAGAGTCCTCCGACGAGGACGCGCTACCTGCGAAGAAGGTGACACCGAAAGTCATTCTTGCCAGAGCACCACCGAAGAAAGAATACGAGCTCGGAGTTATCATCGGATTTAGGAGAGGAAGCTTCGGAGAAGACTGCTGCAGTCAGAAGCTTCTGCCAGTTCAGAAGAAACCAGCCGTATCGAAAGCGACACCGACGGAGCAGCCTGTGGAGAAGTACAGCAGCTCCGAAAATTCGTCCTCGGAAGAAAAGCAACCCGCGAAGAAGGCTCCCGCCAACCGCCCAACTTGTCGGTTGTAGGAAGATCTTGAGCCCTGGTACCCGTGCGATGTGTCCGGAGTCGCGATCTGCTTCTGGATTCATGTTTCGGTGGTGGTCGATTCGAACGGGATGCGACTACCTGCGTAGGGAGGGGCGTTCCCGATGAATTCATTGCGAATTTTCGTTCAAAATTCGAAATATGCTTAGTGACAGAGTTCTCGGCCCGGAGGAACGTTTTCGTCTCACGTTCCCTGGACAGAAGAAGTTCCGTTTTGGTAGCTAGTAGCTCAGCGTGGAGTGATAGCACCAGATCAGTCAGTAGGTTCATTCGGCCGATCACGAAAGCGTTTGTTGGCTTCGGTGGAGGTTTAGTCGCACAGTCAGCACATGATCCTGAGTCAGCTGTGTTCTCCGATACAGAAATGCAAGACCCATGCACGAATCGGTTGCAATCACCAGCACATAATTGGATTTTATGGCTATTTTCATCAGAGCGGTTGCACACACAGCATGTCAGGAGGGCGGCCATCTTGGATCAAGCTCCTGTTCCAGCTCGGAAGATTACTTCGACGAAGGATGAGAACCACTGAAGGAAACAGCAGCGAAGCCACTTTGCGAAAACACCGACCAAGAAACAGGAATCCAGCTTCGACGATTCTTTTTCAGAGGATGAGCAGCAGGCTCCCATGAAAACTCTTGCAAAACCTACCCCCATGGAAATAACAGCGAAGAAATAGGAGTCCTGCTCTTAAGATTCTTGATTCGAGGAGGGAGAATCGCCCAAGAAAACGCTGGCGATGCCGACCCCCGCAACAACACCCGCCAAACCAATCCTTGCTAAGACTCCGGCAGAGAAACAGGAGTCTAATCCAGATGATTCTTAGTCCGAGGAGGAAGCTTCCAAGAAAGTCCCCGCAAACCTAAGTCCTGCGAAGACTCCCGCAAAGCCAACTCCCATCAAGAAGGTCTTACTGAAGGTGGTCTCCGTCATCGGAAGAAGTGGAAAAATCCGCTCCGGGTAAGAAAACACCAGCTAAGGCAACGCCAATTCGTCCCGTCGCTAAGAGGGTCTAGTCTTAGGCGGATTCCTCGTCTGATGAGGAGGCAGCGCCTGTGAAAATCCCGGCGAAGGCGACTCCTGTGAAACCTGCCGTGCGAGTCTGATGATTCCTCATCAGAAGAGGTTGAAACTCCGATTAATTGAAAGGTCTCTCCAATAGCAGTCGTGAAGATTCCCGCGAAGAAAGAATAGAGGTCTTCGTCGGACTCTGATGGGGAACCTGAATGGAGCCTGGAGCTCCCCAGGGTTGATGATCTGATGGGGGGAATGTACACACTTTCTAGAGATCGCAGCAGGCGGCCTTTATGAAGTCGCTGATATCGCGAAGATGCGGAGACTAAATCTCAAGCTTATCAAAGATCCCGAAATAGTGACTAACAATGTGGGGATCCTTTCGTGAGTTGTTGTTGGAAGAATAGATCATATATTTATCTCAGCAGATATGGAATGATTGATATCGCATCTATATCGGTAACATTAGTCATGGCACACAGCTCAACAGCCGAACGCTGCCCACGCACGCAGCCACGAAGATTTTCAATGTCGTTGAACTCCAACAGATGATTGATCCCGTTCTGCAGATGGACGATACGGATCGTGATGGCTACAACGATCCCGAGTTCGTGGCGGCACAGAAACAGCGCGGATTCTAAACTTGTTGGCGAAAGTCTATATCTTATGATCTAGAAGTCTAGGATCATCCTCAAGCGGGCGAAAACTCGACAATCGGCGCAGATTCCCATCGACAACCTGGAGCGATTGGAGTGCGGCGTTTCAAATACTGTGTCTGGAGCCGAGGGCTCTTGTCATCTTCATCGAACTCCTTTCATTGAAAAAGGGCAACAGTAGGTGAACCAGCAAAACACAAGTTAATTATGGTCTCAGCCTAGATACCGTATTTTCTCTAATAAACGGACAGTCTCTAATAGACAGGCAGTCTCCAATGGACGGGCATGTTCGGGAAACTTGAAAAAATAAACGGGCAGTCTCTAATAGACGAACAGTCCCTCGGCAACGTCGGGCAATATATGAATCGGAATTGAAATCATCATGAACGGACGATGGAAATTGGAGGAGACGATGTAAATTACCCGTTGAAGACATCTCCTGTGCGCGAAAATACGCAAAAGCTCCAATTGACGGAGAGTCTGATCGTTGTTCATGCCCTCCGGAGTTTGAGGGCTTCGGTTGTTTTTCTACGAAACATCGCGGCCGACGTGAGGGAACGAATCTCGTTGGGGAGGGAATTCCAGTTCGACGGGAGGCGGTAGCGAAGTGAGTGGCGACTGAAGCCTCGCACAACATTCGGCACCAGGACATCGTGGGGTCGCCGAGCGCTGCGGGTTCCTGGGAGCGGTAGTGGGTAGCAGGCATCCTGAGGGACCATACCATTCTTCATCTTGTGGACGGTGAGCGCCTCCCCGAGGAGACACATGTCTTCGACCATCAGGATATCGAAGGAGGTGTATAGGTCACTGACCGAATCTCGTCGTCTTCGACCTGTCATCGCCCTGACGTCGTTCTGGAGGACCTTGGTCCGATGTGAGATCTCCTTGTAGCCTCGTCCCCATACGGGGAGGCAATATCCTAGGAGAGGCTCGAAGAGAGATCTGTATGCCGTAAGTAATATCTGTCTGGACGCTCCGCATTGCTGGAGTCGTCTCAACGACGAGATAACTGCATGGCACTTGCTGGAAAATTGATGGGCGGGTTCGAGGATTTCCGAAAAAATAAACGGGCAGTCTCTAATAAACGGGCAGTCTCTTTTAAACGGGCAGTCTCTCTTAGACGGGCTGGTCTCGGAGGGTCGAAAAAATAAACGGGCAGCCCTTCAATTAAAGAAAATACGGTATGCGATACGGAAAGGTATTGTTTATGGCATTGGTGCGAGCAACGGACTTCGGTCGGTAGATGACGCCGCGACGGGAGTCAGGGAGACATTCAAGAAAATCTAAAGATCACCATTAGCGAGGAGTTTACATAGCATTCGCCTGTCGGCCGATCGATGGAGAGTGAGTGTTGAGGGGAGATCTGGAAAATCCTCGGCCTAAGGGCAGCGTGCCCTCGACATTCGGAGAAAACGATTTCGTGAGCTCTCGAGCAGCCGGAAGACACCGGCCAGATACCGGGACCACGCGGTCCAGCAGTAAGTCAGCCTCGGAACTACGAGTGACCTGTAGAGCTGCACATAGAAACCTGTCGAGCGAATTCCGAAAGCCCACATTATCACGTTAACGAGGTCGTTTGAGGACTTGGCCACCGACTCGATTTGAGAACGGAACTTGAGCCTCGAGTCCATGTAGATGCCAAGATCCCGGGCAGTCGATTCGATGGGGAGGGGGTTGCCACGAATGTTATACACACGCTCACATGACTTGGATTTCAGCGCGAAGCACTTGCTCGGGGAGAGGCTCATGAAGTTTTCATCAGCCCGCGTGCTGATTTGGTCGATAGCGCTTTGGAGGATGTCACAGTCGGAGGCACCAGTGACCTCAACGTAAAGCTTAAGATCATCCGCGTAGAGCTCAGTGGCGGCGCCAGCATGAAGCTTTCGAAGCTAAAGCTTCATGGATTCCAGGATCCATGAAGTCAGAAATACTTGTCGAGTGAATTTTTTCAAAAATTGTTCCTCGGATGCATAACGAAACGGTATTTCCGTACATTGCGTTGTCTTGAGCATCATCAACTTGGTCCCCTACAAGACGACTCGAAAAGGGCGCGGATCTTCCGAATAATTGGTCATTCTATAGCAGATCATCGCTGGGCGGCTTTTGGAGACCGATGGAATTCACGAGATCCCGAGAGCTCCCGATCCAAGAAGCAGGAACGTCGTGTGCGTGGGGCCGTGGAGACTCTTGCGGAGAGTTTACTCGTTCCGACCTCTGTCCCGATGTAATCTCGACGCGAATTCAAGTCGCAAATGATCCTTGCCACCAAACGTTTTTGCCACAAGGTTGAGTGAAAATTGTGATCTTCAAGTAGCCTCTTGTTTTCATCTGGACGGGCCAGTTCACGGGCTCATCTGGATCTGGTCGGGCCATCGCCGCCCTCAAAACTCGAATTTCCGGAATTCTGAAATTTCTTGAAGCGATGGCCCGATTCCGTTTGCCGCGTCAACAAAGATCATCGTGGGGGAATGGGAGGCCTGTTCAGGAATTCCAATTTCCCACCTTATACCTCCCGTTTCTTTGAACGGGTTTCCCAATGGCGGCTATGGCGTTGTTCCGTCCGAATGGCGGAACTCCAGATCTTCACAAAAAAGTCAGGGAGCACCCTACGGGTGGCTTCGATTGTGTTGCCCCGGTCAGCAGAGATCATCATCATGATCAGCTCCCCCGTTCCCGTTCGCAGAACTGGATTTCCATGATTTTACCAGCCGCTCTTTCCGATTGGCGTACTTCCGTTAAACTTGAACGCCATAGCTGCTATACGTTCTCACGTTCAACTAAGAACGCGCACTTCTGTTCAAATTAATTTCAATGTCTATTCCCGAGGGTCAGCTGTCTGACGATTGGAGCTGCATCTACCGTTGTTGACAACTTGAGCAGAAGCAGGAGCACTTCAAGTTTGTTGTTTTTCGATTGTTGTGTGGCTCGAACTCTCCGAAAAGATCTTCGGAATTTTTTCGTGACGTGCGGGTCGTGGTCAACCGTTGTGGATTCGAGCTATGCAAAGTCTGGTAGTGTTCTCGTTGTGCTAATACAGTGCGGGCAGTGCCAGCAGTCGCTATGGCGCTTTCCGTTCCGGGACCGGTCACTCCAATGGGGCCGCAAGGAGGGCCGCCCACCATACCGTTAGGCCGGCTGATTGACTTTGTTCTTCAAAAAACCTATCACGAGCTCACAGTGCTGGCAGAGCTTCTCCCTAGAAAGTCCGACATGGAACGGAAAATCGAAATAACGACATTCACAAACAGCACCCGTCAACTATTCGTCAGACTCCTCGCACTAGTGAAATGGGCCTCAAGTGCGGGCAAAGTTGAGAAATGTGCGAGCATTGTCAATTTTCTTGACAAACAAAGCATGCTCTTCATTGAAACAGCCGACATGTTTGCCATGCTGTCTCGAGACACATTAGTTCAAGCCCGGCTACCCAGTTTTCACATTCCTTGCGCTGCAGAAATCCTAACCACGGGAACATATTCTCGACTGCCCACATGCATCAGAGACAAAATCGTTCCACCAGACCCAATTTCGGCCGAGGACAAGAAATCAACTTTAGAGCGTTTGAATCGCATAATACAGTACAAACTAGTCTCGACTGAGCTGCCGCCTCAGATGAGCTCGTCAGAGATAACGAGGGGTCGCATCTTATTTCGAGTTGATAATGAATTTGAAGTCAGCTTAACTCTGATGGGGGACGGGCCCCAGATCCCGTGGAGACTTTTGAACATCAACATTCTCGTAGAGGACAAAGACACAGGGGATTGTAAATCATTGGTAAGTTTGAAGCAGAGCGCTCCAAATATGGAAGAGAAATATTCATCGAATACTAGTTCGCTTGTTTGTTTCCCGAGGCTCAACTGTAGCGTGCGTTTTGTGCATTTTGATTCGAGCCTCATCTCGATTTCAGGTTCACCCGCTTCAGATCTCTTACATCCATCAACTTGTGCAATCCAGACTAGTCGAGCATCCGAAGCCTCTACACGAGCTGTACCAGTGTTTGCATTTTTTCTGCTTGAGCTTGCAACTGGAAGTACTGCACACGCAGATAATTCGTTTGTGCCGTGAACGGTTGGGTGACTCCGTGCGCATCGAAGAATACGTTCAGGGCGCTCTGCTCAAGCTACATTTCTGGAGAGAGCATAGCTCTTCACATGATCAGCAGCCGTTCTCATTGATCATCCATGTAGACGAAGAAAATCCAGGCAAACCACTCCAGGTGTCCCACTTGCCCGAGATACGAGATGACGACGAACAAGCATGGATCGATCACATTATTCAATCAGAATTTCTCTCCGTCGAGAAACTGCTCATTCAAACAATACATATCCGTTCTCGGCAGAAACTATCGTATTTAAGAGATGCTCACCTCAAAGATCTCTTGGCCGATGATTTGGATTGTGTGCTAGGAGGCAGTCCGCCCTTGCTGCAAATCCCCATCGTACATCCGTGTTCATCGTCAGAGCACCTCGTGCTCACAGTCGACACCCATACAGGATACGTGATGGCTTTCGTGCCACAATACGAACCACCGATGATTCAAGAGCTACAAGATATCATAAACGGTCTGGCTAAAGACGTGACTGCAAGTTTGAAGGCTCGGCTCGCCACAACTCTCCTCAACTTGAAACTCTGGATCACAATGAAGCGTTGCAGGAAAACTGTCCAACATCTTCCGGTTCTGGCTATGGAAACAAGCCCAGTAACGGCGATCTGCGACGATCACCCATTGAACCAACTAGGAAAATTCACCCTATTCGTCAAACTCTGTAAACACATTCATTATTTCGTCGTCATCGAGCTACAGGCCGAAAAAGCCTCGGACACGGTGGTATTCAATTACTACCTCTTGAGTGTGACAGGTACGAAAGCTCAAAAATATCCATCGTAGACCGAAAATAATCCTCAAATAATTTTCAACGAGTGTTGTGCGCTGCAAACAACCCTGTCTTGTCTCCGTTGCAGGTGATAATCGACTGAGCAGTTTTTATCGCCTCGACAGCCAATCAATTATTCATGGCCCTTGCACCGATCTGGACCTTTTGACGCACCAAGATAGGGATAGGAACACATTGAAACGACCATCGAGCAGTCATCAGGATGGTTTTGTCGCTTCGAAGAAGCCCCGCTTTTCGGGCTACTTTTTCAGCGATGTCGCTCACATCGTTGCGTTCTGTGATGACAGACTGCCATTCTGTTCGCTCACTCGGGAACTCGGACAACGCAAAATCTGTCACCGTGGATTACAAATCGAGGGAGCGCAAACAAACTTTTGCGTGAAAATTGTGAAAATGCCGGACTGCAAAGATTTCCCCGAAAGTGTAGCCGAGGAACTGCAACGTTCGCTGCTCAGTTGCACCTTCCGGCTACAAATGAAAGGAATGAAGTCGTGGCATTGTGAAATGATTTTCCACGACTGTCCGCTAACAACAAATCAGATAGGAGAGCGTAGTGCGACCCGGCCGATTCATTTCAATTATGACTTCTCCCAGAACAGTATGGCGCCTGTGATCGATGAATGGATAGCGGATTGGTCGATTGTGGGAAAGCTCTACAGTGTTGTTCTCAAGTACGCAGCTGATGTCAAAAAAGAGAAGTACGCAGCATTACTCGAGACGTGCGAGGTGCGGTCTTATACCTACAAACGTCTCACGATCGGCTATGGCTCAGAGAAAAATTACTTGGTGACTATATATTGGCGTCCTGCAGAGAAAAGGTTCCAGCTCGTGTTCGGTGTCGTCGGGCTCTCGGTCTCAGCGACGAATCCTCATTCCATTATCGCCCATCAATTGTCGTGTGATTTCAACCAGCATGAGTCTATCATCGAATTGTTGCAGACGTTAAGGGACACCTACCGTCCCCTACTGTCATTATCTCGCTTGCCGTCTGTTCTCCAACTCGGAGTCATCAATTCCAGACCGCAGGTCCCTGTACAAACCTTCATGATGATCCCGCAATCGTCCACCTGTTTTCGGCTGGTCTACCGTGGCTATTACTGCCTAGAAGTCCAATGTCGCAAGGGCGATGGTTGTGTCATCATTCGAGATGGGGCATTCAGTCATTTCGACAAAGGTCGTCACGTAGAGGAATATATGCAGATCCCGGGGTTGCGCGCGTTCCTCACGAAGTTCTCTGGTCAAACGCCAACTGCTGCGGCCATCGGTCCCGATAATCCGCCGGTGTCTCCTTTACAAATGGAATGCGTCGATGCGTTTCTCTCTCCTTCTGCGGCGAAAGCGGGCTCTCCCGCGAGCTCGCGATCAGGAGGAGCAGGAGGTGACGTGAACTCGTCATCGACGTTGAGATTTCCCCAGCATCATCCGAAGACTCCTCCGTCGAATCCTCACACGCCCGCGTCCCCACATCCCTCGATGCTACCCTCAACCTATTCGGCATCACCGAATCCATCGTTCGTTCATACGCCCTCAAACATTCCACCGAGCTCGCCTCTGGCACCGCCACCTTCTTCGCCCTACCCTGTGAATTCACCCCATATGACGTCCCCATCACCGTCTCCTGCTCAGCAAGCTTCTTCAAATTTCGCGAATACAAACGATCCCACTTCGCCAGCATTTCCACTCCTCTCCGCTTCTCCGGCGAACCCCTGGCCATCATCGCCCGCTCCGCCTCGACCTTCGCCGCGACAATTCCAACAATCACCTGGAGGTCCATCGCCGGCATCGGGGCAGCAAGCTAACTTGGAGGTACCCAATCGTGTTGCGAGTTCGATGTCGCGCATGGCGCCCGCCATTCCCGGCAATTGGGCCGCCGCGATTCCCATTGTTTTGACTCATGAGAATCTCGATTTTCTATGCACTCCCAGTCCCCCGTGCTACTCGCCGCTTGAGAGATCACTTGGCTGTGCTTTCATGCGGCACACGATCCAAAGATCTGTGCGGGGTGAAGATGGTTTCCAGCTGCGAAACATCAACGAACCCGGCGTTCTCGTATTCAGACTGGATCAACTCTTGTACCGCGTTTCTCTGAATCCGCAAACCTTGCAGTCGTTGCATGTGAAGATATGTCCCAACGACGCGGTCACTCCTGCTCAACAGTTTTCCGCTGATGATATGCAGGTGATCGAAAGATTCTTTGAAACCAAAGTCGTCTCGATCCCATTCAAACCAAATGCCTTGATTTCGTTTACGCGACTGATGAGCACCCCACAGAGGATCTTGCGAGATTTCATTCAATTGATGCGTCTCGAGTTGTGTCCCTCTCAATCTTCGGGACATCGATGGAACTTCCAACTATGCCTCACGATACCGCCTGCAGCCCCACCGATTGCGCCGCCGGGAATGACTTCCGTCGTCATAGCTAAAAATAAGATGCTGTTTTTCCTCCAACTGTCGCCGATCAGAACACAAAGTCACGAAAGCCAAGCCGCTGCGAGTTCTAATCGCACTCCAATCGTGGTACCCATGGTTTACGATTTGCAAACTAATGTCGTCTCAACAGCAGCAGACCGACGGACTGACAGTAACGCTCAGAATTCACAAACACTCAACATCATCTCTTCATTTCTACGAAGATCAAACGAATACCAGAACGCGGGCGAATGTTCCATATATCCTTCAATAAGAGAGCTGGTCACCCAGCTGACACTGAACTAGTTCATCTTCTGGAGATCCTTCGGTGCTCTATGGTCTATGTAAATAGTTAGAAGACCGTGTGAAATTCAAGGTACTTGTGCAATAAACTGTTGGTTGACGACTTCAGTCGACTTGGGCAGTTCTTCTCATTCATCCTCAGTGTTTGATGTTGAAACGCCGAGCGAAATCGCTCTGCTTGCCTCCGGAGGAACAAAATTTGATCGAAAGTCCTGGAGACCGGTGGTGAATTATGAAGGTGCGATATGGATTCTTTCCGAGGGTCAGATCTCCCACCTTGGAATTCCGGACACTGCTGCGTCAAGGATGACATTTTCAACAAATGAGATTTCTCCTGATAACATTTCAAAATAGCTCTGATAATTGACTGATGATCACGTTGAGCTCTGCCATCGAACAACACTTTCTCAGCGGTGTCGTGATCACACAAAATTCCAAGTGGATGAAGTTACTCAAGATTCAGATGGTAATCCGGCGGAGGTGTTCTCCGCTCCTTGCAGAGGAGAATACACTCGGGGATTTCATGTTTAGGCGCATGCATTAGGGCAGTGGTTCCCAACCGGGGTTCCTCGGAACCCTAGGGTTCCCGAGGCCTCATCTTGGGGTTCCCGTGAAAAATATTTAGTGGAACCCAGGGTTCCCGCGCATCATTCTAGGGGATCCGAAAAGGAGCCGAATCTCTCAGTAAAGGCAGTATTCGGTCGAGGAACAGAAGCAACGGGAAGCTGTGTTGTCAAGGTGGTCTTGAAGATATATTTCTGGAATCCGAGGATTCCATCTGAAGTTCCGGAGCCTCTCAGGGTACCTAACACCTGTCAAGGACCCATGATGTCGAGAAGCCGTGTCTGTAGGATATTTCAGGTGTCTCTTGGACAGACGCTAGCAGGTTCACTTAGGGATTCATGCAAGGGCTGCCTCATAACTTCCTGACGACAGATCGAAACGGAACAGAGCATTCACGCTTCGTCAGTCGAGGAGGATATGACAAGTCGCAACATCGAGCGTGTGAGAAGCGAACCGATCGCAACGAACGTCAAGACGTTCGAAGAATTCCCGTATGATCGAAAGTCGATTGTGTATTGTCTCTCGCGGGTGCGAATGTGCTGTTGCTTGGGGATGCGAGTAAGCGCGTATCGCTGCAGAATTCCCAGTAAATTATACGTTGAGTGTTCAGAGTTTTGATAATGTCTAGGGTTTGCAAAAAACCGCATTTTGGAAAAACCGCGGTTGCGGTTAACCGCAAACCGCAAAACGAAAACCGCGGTTAAAAACCGCAATTAATCGCAAACGGTTTAGGTTGTGTTTTAAGTGATTTTCCAGTGATTTCACGGTAGTCTCGTTCAGCATGCGCTCATTTCAACGACAAAAAATAGATACTCAAGTGTCTTGGCAACAAATCTGGCAAAAAAACAAAACTGTCGATCCAGGACGAGTATGTGAAGTGATAACATGCCGGCTCTCGAGCGGGAGGATTCAGGAACGAAGCCCAGGGGTGGCCGCCTCTAGAATGGTTTTCATGATTCCCCTCGCTCAAGAGTAAATGCTGAAGCATATATTCGACCATAGCCGACCAATTTGCATCACTCAGAACTCAGCCCTAGGCTCAGGAGCCAGATGAAGACAACATAAATAAGAAACAACACTTGCGGTTTTTCGCGGTTAAAAACCGCAAAAACTCCGCGGTTTTTGCGGTTAAAAACCGCGATTTTTTGCGGTTTTTGCGGTTTTTTAACCGCGGTTAAAAACCGCTGCAAACCCTAATAATGTCTCCTCATTATGCTCTCTGAATCAAATATTTTGTCGAAAATATAGCCGGAGAAGAAATGGGTTCCTGGGGGGTTCCTCGGAGCTCTCCGGGGAACCCTCGAGGGTTCCTGGCAGAGAGAAAGGTTGGGAACCACTGCATTAGGGTTCCTTTCCTTGAGAGTCGAATGGTGATTTCTTCTCCCTGCTCCGTCGTTTGGGGGAGTCGCCACGGACAGGTCACCGAATATGATTCCGGTGATCCGAAAGGTCGCCAATCTCTGCTCTAGAGGAATCTGGATGGGGATCACGGTAAAGAATGCAGAACGCAGCAGTGAATCATACTGAGTTTTATTCGTCGCATCCATCATACCCTCACATCGGCGATCTGATCCATGTAGACTTGTCTCTGAAGGTCGTAATGAAGGTCTCGATACGCTGCTTCCGGTATGGCCTCGTTGCACCTGAAATAGTGACCACAGTGGATCTCTTCATCCAAAACTCTGGGGAATCTTGACTTATTGTAATTTAGATTCGATACGACGACGACGGTTGGATTTCCTTGATCGAGGGAAGCTTTCGATTTCGCTTCTATCTCACAAGCAGCTTTTCCCGCCAAATCCATGAGAATATTGCGATGGCTTTGAGAGCGCCAAGGACACGTGAGAGAAAGCACGGAAAACGATCATTCGAATATGAGAGCATGATATGTTCACCTGTAAACTAGATCCGACCAAATGATACTCTCCTGAGAGAAACAAAAGACGCCTAAACGTCCTCCTTTCAGCGTCCCGTCGAAAATGTTCCCTAGAAATCAAGCAATGGCCGTTGTTAAAATGTTGGTTTGTATGGAGCGTGCTGGAGAGCGCTTCATCAACAACCGAATGAACTGAACAACGATTCATACTATGTAAATCCAGTTCACCAAACTACCCGGTGCGCCGAATTCTGAAACTGTAGTCCCGCGGCAACCCCCGGTAAAAATATCGCGAAGATTGCCGCCAGGTAGGAAGTCCTGAATCAACAATCGCATCACTCGCAAAATCAGACCCGTCCGCTGTTCACGACTTCTCTTTCATAGTAGTAACCCGAGAACACTATAATAGCACGTCAAAGGTGCTCGCAGGGGAACATCTCCGACAAAGAAAGGAACACAGTTTCATCAACTTACCGGAGTCGGCAACCATGTTTTGACCCTCGAAGATCCGCAGGCGCATGAGGCCGATGGTTGGGCGGTGGAGCAAAAGCCACCTGCCAAGAGAAAGGAGAGAAATAACCCCCTGTGCCAAATGAAGCGACTATTGATTGATTGAAATACGAAGGCTGTATCGTCAATCGATCAGATGATATGAAAAAGAACGAGAACTTCTAGAATCTAGAGGTTCCAAGAACACAGAAGACAGTTTGTCCGAGATCTCCTGTGCGCATCTGGGATGAGCTCACCTGTAAGCAACTTTTTCCTTCCAACCCACGTTTCTGGGATCCTTCCACAAGAGATGGACTTGGTTTGTTGTGTTTCCTGGAAAAACTTCTCTGTTAAGCAGGCGAGCCGTATAAGCTCCGAAAAAAGTGTGTGTAAAGGGCAAGTTGACTCTTTTTTTCGGGCGAAAGTTGAGTTTTTACGACAAATCAGCGCTTACCGGTGTGCCATAGCGAATTTCGAAGATACTCGCCAGGTCCTGTTTCAGATTGAACAAGTTTCAATTGTATTCCCGGCTGCGCAGTTGCCTTGAATGGACTGCTGTGCCAGTACGTCTGAGTTTTCTTCTTCCACATGACCGTGTAGAAGTTGTGATTGTCCTGAAAATGTTTGCTTTGAATTAGTTCGAAGCGTCCTCCCATCAATCGAAGAATGTTTCCAGGCAACGACCTCAAACCTGATAGCTGAATATAAATCCGACGTAATCGTCATCGGTTGCAGTGTCGACAAAGAACGTTCCTTCGAAATCAACTCCGCCGAACTTGTGATATCCAACCGCCAAGCCGGGATCCGAGTTGAGAGTTTGAACGATCTCTGCTCCTTTATTGTAGATTATCTGTCGAAAATAAAATTCAGCAACAATAAACTTCACGATCAACGTCTCAGGACAACGACAAAAGGCGAAACCGAGGGATTGTCGAATTCGCGGTTCTACCGTCCCTGTTTCTTTTAGCAACCCAATTCACGGGGCATGGAACAACGGAGTACTCGGGGAGGACAAGGTCCACGTGGAATTGAGAAAGTTTTCTTTATGTCAAGGAAACTTCTTCCCCAAAACGCATCTGTTCTGTTCACCTCATTTCGATTCAACTCACCCAGTGAGGGTCGTTCTGGCTATCACCTTCCGGATCAAGAACGACGGTTTGATATGCTCTGAAATCAGTAGCATAAATTCGTCGATTGTCAGGACATACATCATCGTCATCACCCACGCCGTCTCCGTCGAAATCTCCTTTGCAAGCATCACCGACGCCTGGAAAACCACGGCAGCAAAAAATGCCTCATAGGATTCTGTTTTGAGCTCTACGCGAAAACTTCTATTTCCTTCCCCGCACCTCCATCGATGCCCAGATAACTTACCTGTATGATTGGTGTCTCTTTGATCGGGGTTGAATACAAGTGGGCAATTGTCAACATTGTCCCGAATACCGTCATTGTCTTTGTCGAAATCGCACACATCGCCCTGTAATAGTAAACGGGAGGCGCAAGTCCCACGACGTCCTCTGGATACATTCCGTTATTTTTCGATCTTTTTCAGAAAAATCTTCAACTTCCAACCTGGCCATCATCATCCGTATCGAGTTGATCACTGTTAGCGTCGTCTGGACAATTGTCGGTATCGTCCTGAATACCTGAGAGAAGAATAAGGCTGCAGTAGGCGGTCATCGTCGGCGAGCTTCTATCAAGGATCCATGCTTTTCTGACGGGGCATGGAGACAACCTGGATTCCCGGAATTCGCGAAAATCCCGATTATTCGCAATTCGTGGATAGAAATCGCTCTTGATTCGGCATTCCCCGTTCCCAGGATCAGAAATGCCTCTCTGAGATGGAGGCTCGATCGAAAACATGGAGTCCCGAAAAGCGCGAATCTTCGGGATTCCACTGTATCTCAATTCCTCAGTCGTTGTAACTCTAGATTTCTCATTTGTGCTGATTTTCGTCATCTGTACGATTCTTACCGTCGAAGTCGCGATCAACATTGTTGTCACAAGCATCACCCACAAGATCCTGGTCGGAATCTTCCTGATTTCGATTCACTGCTAGAGGGCAGTTATCGCAAGCGTCTCCTAACCTTTTATGGGATGCGAACATAAATAAGCATTCAGTGATTCTTGGTATCCCTGGGGAGGTGAATTCGTTATGCGCGGCGAAGGAAGCTTTGAATTTAATCTCACCCGTCACCGTCACGATCACTTTGATCCGAATTTCTTATGAAGGGACAATTATCACCGTGATTTGGGACTCCGTCACCATCGGCATCTGGATCGCAGTCGTCTCCTTGCCCGTCGCGATCGGTATCGACCTGGTCCGGATTGTAGACGAGCGGGCAATTGTCACAAGCGTCACCCCAATTGTCAACGCCTGGATTCGGACGAGCCAGGTGTCAGTGAAGAGAAGCGATGTGATTGGAAATACCAGGCCGTGGAGTACAAATATGATTTTCAGAGTTGATCTACTTTACCCGCTGTATCGGTGTTCCTTTGATCAGGATTCGGTACGAAGGGACAATTGTCTGGATAATTGGCGACGCCGTCGTTATCAGCATCAGGATCGCATGCGTCCCCGATATTGTCGCCATCAGCATCTTCTTGTCCGGAATTCGGAATGTTTGGACAATTGTCGGCTTTGCATCTCTTATCGGAACAAGGCAAAGTGAAGTCGGGCCATCCATCAATGTCTCGATCGGGAGCGCACATTTTGCCGTCACCAGCGAACCCTACTTTGCATCGGCATTGGAATCTGTAGACACGGAGTTCCCTTCAGACAATAATTCTTGCGAAGACATCTTGCTTCCCCATCAGTGATACGATGGTCCCGTATGAGGTTATTCGAATCCAGTCTGAGTCCTGGCGGAGCCCTGCGGAAAAGGTTTTAACAACCAACCTCGTGCTACCACGTCGCATATAGCATTCAGCGTTACCGTCACACTCTGTGCCGTCCGGACAAAGCCCGGGCCGTGGCCGGCATCCGATCGATTGATTACCGATGAAACCTAACAAAAAATGATTTTTAAGAGAGGTAGATTGACGCTCGCTGCAGCAAGAGTTGGACGAATTCCCACGGCCTGCTTGAAGTTTTCCGGTGGGTTTATCAGGTAATTATTATCAATGATCCTTGGTGAGAAGATCTCGAGAGCCAAGTAACCATTCATTGATCACTTTCCAAAACATCATACTGTCCGAAGGTCTTCCGCGATTACACATGTGGGCGAAATTTTCTCGCAGAGAAATGTCGAGAGATTGAGAAAGTTCGGGATATAAATCACGAATCAAAAGAAGAATCGAACTCTATGCAAGAAAGAGAACGAAGAGGAAGAAGGTTCCGTGCAATCGTCCAATTCCACAGAGGAAGGATCGTTGAACTCACCCTCTATACAGTCTCCGCATCGGTAGCTGCCCAATGTGTTGATACATAATGAATTTTCAACGCATCCACCATTGTTACCATCATCACACTCATTTATGTCGAAACATTGCTGTTTGACGAAACGAGCTTGGTCGTTACCATCGCCTGAAAGCGCATTGATGTTGACTAACACGCAGTTCATTGATTTATCGAGTTCTTTTTTAATCGGGGTATCAGCCTGTTCACCGTGATAATGTCTACGAGTACGTTGGAGTGGTGTGGGACGAGCATCTTTCCCGTCGTAGGTTACAGAGCTCCTAATACGGATAGAGAATCTTGTTCACAAATCTATGGTTCAGACAAAAGATGGCATTTTGTAGGTACACACTTTCGATCCGGCTGCCGGAGTATCCGGGTAAGCATAGGCCACAACTGAATCCTGGATTCAGATTTATGCACCGAACGCCTGAAAGAGAGTCGTGGTTATTTTTTTCTTGTCGAAACTCCGTCTCACAAAATCCAGAGTTTGATTCAGCGAGCCATTCAAGACAAACCTGGGAAACAAGGCTGGTAAAGACTGCACTCGTCAATGTCAGCGCAGTGTGTTCCGTTTCCAATTGTTCCTTCAGGACACTGTCCGCAACTGCAACGAGAAAAAAGGGAGAACGAATGAAAATTAAAATGAAGGGCAACGGAGACGGAACGAATGTTGGAATTTGTCCGGGAGAATGCAAGTTAGCATCTCGTGAGACGCTTCCAACATCGTTCCCGTACCCTGGCTTCGCTCGAAAATTCGGTACTAGTCCGATTGGCTCCCGGGCTGCAAAACAGGCCGATCTGGCGGCTTATCCGCCCGCCAAAGCGAACACGGGAGGCTAGCGCAATAGTAATGGTAGATACACCGTGCGCCACCGGCAGCGCACAACAACAGGCGGAGAAGAGGAAGAGAAGGCACAGTCTGAAGTAAACAGACACACATGCAATGAAAGATTTTTCATTTGATTGCACCGGCAAGGTGCCCTGCTGGGGTTGCTTTCTGCCCGCTGGCCTTTGAAATCACGCGCAGTCCGCCGCCGCTCCACGTTCTCAACGCCGTCATCTGAGCCTGCGCTTTCGTTGTGCCGGCGCGCTGTGGCAGCCTCAAGTCGCCCACCGCCGCGCCCCGGGAGCCAATCGGACAACTAATGAAAATTCTCCCTTTGCCGCTTGTGTCAGACAAGCATACTAGAGACGGTATTTGTCGGGGGAATAAGAGAAGCTGTACGAGAGAGTTGTTTAAGGGGCCCATGTCGGACGATTGAGCATCACAATTTCAGGCTGAGATGAAAAATTCGGTTCGGGGAGCTCTGCCCGCATTGCCTACGCCATCCGTGCGTCGGATGTTTTTCGATTACGACGACACCATCTTCCGTTCAACCTACACACGGCGAATTCGAGCTCCAGAGCGGAGTTCTCTCTCGGTCAACCGTTACGGTCACTGGGTGGGAGCTCCGTTCTCTATTGTTGTGAGCGAACGTACCGGAAACCGGGAGGGGATTCGATGTTGGTGCACTTCGCGCCGGGGAAGCAGGGTTGATCACTGCAGCGACTCGCCCAGCGGCAAGTCTCACCATTACCCTTCATTCCGTAAGGACATTCACCGCAGGAAAAACCTGTGACCGTATCTGGAGAAAAACAAATATCGGGAAAAGGTCTACAGGCTGAATTTCTCAAGGTTCGGAGCGCTCTGGGAGAAACATTGCACATAGAGAACATATTCAGAAATCTCCTTCACAGTCGAGGGGTCAAACCTGAACAAGCCACTCCAGGGAAACAGGGACGATCTTTGCACGTCGTCAGAGCTCGACATTGAACTCCATCACCGACGTATCCGAAAGGGCATGGTCCGCATCTCGGACCAGTGGAGGTTTCCACGCATTGAACACCAGGGAAGCAGACATGGGTGCTGCATGAGCTCACAGTCTTATCACAGAGTCCACATCTAGAAAAATCCCTCCTCTTTTGAGCGGACAGAAACTGGTAGCTTTGTCGCGTAAATTCTCAACGCTTGGGGGACACGACTCACTTCTCGATAAGCTGATGGAGCCTGTTCAATGCGGCTGTCTGACTAGATACTATCGAGCGCAAAGAATCCACAGCTTCTCGGAGATTCACATTCTCGTTGTAGCGGTTCAAGGTTGCCGAGCAAGGTGGTTCGGTCTTCGTGGACAGATGTCGAGGACGGAACGTGGTTCTGAAGGAAGCGATGCTCTCCGCCGACTCTGTCACCTAGTTATGCAACGGAGCTTGTAATCAGAAGACGATTCGGCGTCAGCCGATCCTGAATTCAAGACAAAACAAATTTCACTCTATTTCCGCTGAAGGCTACTCACATCTTCAACCGGAGGCTCTTTTGGTTCCGGGTCGCACATTTGAATAATTCTTCCGATCACGCCTGGTGTCCCTCCATGTATTTTGATTTCGGCTTTTCGATCTCTCATTATACGCAGGGCCTGCAGGAGTACGACAATAAGGTTCGATAAGCAGAATATTTTCAATCACACACTGTCTGTTGCCGAATACCTCAGAAAACATAATCTGTTCATGTACGGGAATGTTCAACCTGAGCTGATTGCACTTGCTGATAGAGTGGGATGTTAACAGTGAGCTGGTGTTGGAGTGAGCAGTCGAAGAAGAATGATATCTGGAAGGATACAAGACCAATAGTATAATTTGCCAAAACTTTCTCCCCTCTTCCGCCGTGATTTTTGTGTATCGGAAACGAGCGTACCTTGTTTGTCAACGCGTCGCACAAGCTGTCTATGACAATGAGTATTTCCTTCGGCAGGACTCGATGAGGGCCTGATGAGAGTCTTGTCTGACCTGAAAGATGCGGATCCGCGCTCAATTTCGACAGCTGCTCCAGATCATCGCTCATTCGCGCCGTCAGGATTACCATATTGGCCTATAGCTCGGAGAGCCGTCAACCAGTGAACTTTCTTACTCGTAGGCTCCTTTGGAATTATTTTGAGCATTCATGCGACAATACTCACTTTGCGCGGAGAATCCGAAACGCAGGTTTTTTTTATTCTCCAACGAGATGGTCAAGCCCGACCGTGAAGGTATCGTGAATATGTCCAACAAGGTCTGCTCAGAGAGAGCATGACGAACAACGGAGTCTCGCAGCACAATCGCAACTGACTGGTTTGATCTGAGAATGTATGTCGATTCGTAATTTGATTCGGGCCAACGCAGTGGAGTCGAACCCCATCGGAAACGACACGAGCTCGGACACGAGCTTGTAGAATGGATCTCTCCCAAATCGTCAAGTCGTAGATCGACTACAAGCACGTATCTCGCCTCTTGCTCTGTTGCTCTTCTTTTGTCGTCACAGCCATGCTGCGAACTCGCAAGGGAAGCATCTGATCGAAATCGAATGCTCCATCACTCGATAATCATGCTCAAGAACACCAGGCTCCCGAATCGGGATGGAGGCCCTAGAGGTGAGGTCTGACGCATTTTCGGTGGCGACCGAAGCGTCGAATAGGGTCTACACATACTATACAGCACGACCTTTGGGATTCCGAAACTAGAGTGGAGCCTGTGGAGCAGTGGCTTACATAGCTAGGAGGGTACGGGGCGCTGTGGAGACCCCGGACTCCTGGGGTAGGGCTCGGGGAAAATTACTTGTGAAACACTGCTCCACTAGCTCGCCACAAAATCTACGCTCAATGCTATTTGCAAGGCAATGTTTCATCGATAGTCGGGTGGGAGACGAGTCATGTCTAACACCTTTTGTTGCCGCTCGCTCGGTTCGAACGAAACATTAGGGAAGCTATCGGGAAGCTGGACATGTTTCGCGGTGCAAAATACTCATGGAAACACGCAATCGAGTATAGAAGTTTATGGAACGAAAGATAGAATCTCTCAAAACTCAAGTTCGGGCAATGATAGAAACTGACCGATATGACTGACTCAGTCTCTCAAGAGATCAAGCTTCATTTTTGGAGATGAACAAGCTCGGCCGCTCAATTCCGTGAGCTTCACCTCTTGGCGCCGAATCCGCATGCAGAGTTGTTAAGGAAGTGTCGATAACGTTGGAAACACGCGGGAAACTCACTTCAACAACTGCGACAGTCTGACTGCGTTCTCATGATCAGACACAAGATATTTGGATTTTGGAGAACTGCACGCAAGTTCCAGGTTGAGAACCGTAAACAGCAGAAGTATCCGCCACATCTCAATCATTCTCGGCTTGAGCAAGACGTCGGTGTACCCTGATAACTCTTTGCGCGATGGGAGCGAGACAAGTCTCAAAATCGAGCATCGAGTGGGCGTGAGAGAGTGAAAGGGACGTGGGAAGTTTGGAGTAACCTCATTTTTATTGGTCCACATCTTGTTTCCGGAACATCTGCGCCGAGTACCGTCGATCCGTTGGCTGGAAAACTCGTTCCAAGATGAATCTTCTTGTTAAGATCTTTCTTCGTCGAAACACGATGAGTTACTGAATACCATCGGAAGAGAAAAAATCGTCGAGATGTAAAATGAGCGCAGCGTTTTAATTCTTCAGAAACCTGTGCTTCCCAAGTCCCCATTCGAATGGACTCCTAGAACAAGCTGCTCATCTATTGAAGCTCCCGTCGTCATGTTGTGGTAGAAGACTGTTGGCAGGGGATCTTCAGCTTCCGCTTTCTTGGCAAGAAGCTGCACCGCTTGAGAGAGACCGCTGACGACATCGCACTTACACTATGCGTAGCCAGTGCCATCTTGGACGTCTGGAAGCCCTTCTTACTCAAACTTTTCGCCTTTCTCTATTTGTTAAGCAGCAAAGTCCCGCTCACTTGGACCTCCATGAGTTATGAGCCCTCGCTATCTTAAAACTTGAAACCGATTCCGCCAACGTCTCCGTAACCTATTTTTTAAAAGTGATGTCAAATCCATGTCATACCTTGGAAAACCTTCCCTATTTGAAAACGATGAGTCTAACCTGCTGTGTAACTCGAAATGCTCGAGAACTATGAATCTTCGGATACTCCGAATTTCTTTGTTCCCCGCGATTTCCTCCTTCTGCAGGACTTCAAGTGTTTGGGTGTGGATTCGAAGCTTCAGTCAATGAAATCGACTCCCTTTTGACATCGTAAGGGCAGCCCTTGCCAGGATATATCATACATAACCATCGGACTCCCCAAGTGAAGTCACGGTCAGACATTACTGGACAAAATCGCGAACGACGATAACTACTTAACTTAGATGAGTTCGTGGAGGTTTCAAAACGCGAACGAAGACGATGATTGTGAGCTAGACCCTATAGAGCTGGGGTGCACAGCACCAGGCTTCTCGCTGGCCACTCGGCTGAACCCAGAACCACGACGGGCCGCAGTCAACTTTGGCAAGGGAAACAATCAGCGGTGGCTCCAGCACGATTTCACGAAGCTGAAAGCTCCATAGATCTGAGACTCATGAAGTTCGTCGGAAATTCGTAAAATCTTCGGGGTCACCCTTTGCAGGAGACCGATGGTCAGTGTAATTCAGAGTGGGCTTTATCATAGCCGTCGAACCGCAAGCCTTCGCGACGCTAGCGACTGTGGGTACAACGTCGCAATCGGCGACCATAACTTGCATTGAGCTTGGTGATTGCAATCATCATACGCGATCCATCATATTTTCATGTGAGAAATCATCAACATGAGTGATGGGACGCAAAACCTAAAACTCAGCTAATTAAAAAGAAGTATTTGGTGTTGCGCCGCCACTGGAAACAGTGATGCAGGCATGATTCGAATAAATATGAAAAGTGTTAACGGGAATCAGGTCCTCGCCCGTTCCTCGTCGACCCATGTAAGCTTCCTGTGTTGGAACAATGCTTTTGTGTTTGAACCCATCGCGCCTCCGAATCGGGTGCATCCGTTTCATCTGGGAATTCAACCGAACTTCGGGAAGACGCAGCGGGCCGCAGAAAAGGTCTCCACGGGCCGCATGCGGCCACGTGTTGTGCACCCCTGCTATAGAGGATGAACCGGATGAGGATCGCGGCGTATCAGTGACCGAATTTGGAGCATCCGAATACGCTTGGAGCGGGACAGTGGCGTAACTAGGGGGGGGGGGGGCGAAAGGGGGCACGTGCCCCGGGCGCCACGTGCCCCGGGCGCCACCTTCAGGGGGCGCAAAATCGAGGTCCGGATAGGTATCATAGTAGTATTTCAAACGTGACTTGAAACTTTTCCCTCGAATCGCTGTGGATTCGGGAGATTCCGAATTCCAGCTGATGCAAAATCATATGAGACGAACGCTCGTGATTCTGTGACAAAAAATGCATTTTTCCATGCCATATCAGCAAACCGGTAGAGCATCTCCATTTTATTGTCCAATATGGGGATGAAAGCGTGTTTCCGAATCTACGGGTATTTATTCAGATCTTACAAACGATAGCGGTTTCCATCGCAAGCTGTGAGAGATCATTCAGCAAACTCAAGCTGATTCTTTCAAACCTTAGAGCTTCTATGAAACAGGAGAGACTTGTAGACCTCTCTCTTCTAAGTATTGAGAACGATGTGATGGAGGAATGCGATTTTGAAGTTCTTGTGGAAAATTTCGCGTCCGGGAAAGCGAGGAAAGTTCGTTTCTAAGCACCAAGCAATTGTGATGCATGGAAGTCATTGTGATAATACATAAGCTAACTAAGTCATAGGAACATATCGATCTGAGTGTCATTTCGCATGCTTGAAAGTGTTTTCATTGAGGAACTTGAGGAACTTATTGCGTAAGCATCCTTACATTAGTATTTCTTTGTATACATACTGTAGCTCCCAGTTGGTCTAACTTGGGTCCAACCATACATTCGATAGCGTGGTTGCGTGGGCATCGTGGCCCACAGTATCTGCAGAGACAGGTGCTCGTTGGTGTGTGATGTCCGGTGGTTTTGCAGAGGTGATGGTGATATCCATGGACGAGATAACGAGTGTAGATGTGTCTCTTTTCGAACTTCGGACCACTCCACCATTCTCTTCTAGCGAGAATCGGATCTTATTTGAGTTGTTCGCTGGCTTCACTCACTTTAGTTTCCCATTCGTGGGTGAACTCCAAGTATGGGTTTGTTTGTTCGCCTTTCACTGCTGCCCTCATAACGGTTACAAACGGCGTGTCGAGCTCAGTTAAAACATACAGGAATCGACTCCGTGTGTGTCGTGAAACTCGTAGAGTTCTTCTCAAAAAGGTGCAGAAACATTTCTCGAAGGTCCGGAAGTTTCCGATCGTCAAATGTCTCCATAGGCGTCTCATGCCGTAGGCAAGCTTCGGTAGCGCCTTCATGTAGAACAATTTTAATGCTGTTTCGACAGAGAGGAGATACTGGTCCCCCGTCTCGCTGTGCATTATTGCGATCGTCTTGCTGCAGATCTCTTCAACGTGTTCTGTGAAACAGACTCTTGAGGTCTGCAATCGTATCCCCAGGTATCTTGCCGAGGAAGTGAAATCGAGCGATTCGTTTTTCCACAAGATGCGGTCGTGTCGACTCAGGCGACCTCCCTTTCTTATCTTCATGACCACGGTCTTGCTCGGATTCAGACTGACTCCTTCTCCTTCAAGATGCTCGCTGATCGCATACAGCATCTTCTGAAGTTGGTGGCGACTCCTTTGTAAGGCAACAATATCGTCCGCGAACATTGCTATAGTACCGCTCCTGAACTCATCTGCGATTTTCTTTGGCAGTTCTGCCAGGAGCAATGAAAATGCGGTGCAACTCAAGGGATCTCCCTGCGGAGTCCCGCGGTTCTGTTTCACATCGAATGCCCGACCCTCATCAATGCTCACTTGAAGCGAGTCTTCCAAGAAAAAGCTCTCGATGATCCGCAGCATTGCTCCGTTCACTCCCGCTTGTTTGAATGCGTCGATCATTTTCTGTCTCGGTGCTAGATCGAAAGCCTTTTGACAATCTATGAGTAAGACATAAGTGGAGCCATGGCTACTGGCCAGACTCCGCTCTATCTCTGACATCACGACATGAATTGCGTCTTGCGTTCTCACTTGAGGCCGTAAGCCGAATTGTTGCGGTGGTAGGTACGCTTCGATCAAGAATTCGATGCGACTAATGACCCTCTTGAAGAAGATTTTCTTCAAGGTAGACTCACTTTCGATGCCTCTGTAGAGGTCGGCCCTGTCTCTGGGGTCTTTCGGTTTTCCCTTGAAGAGAAGAGTAAGTCTCGCACGGTGCCAGGAATCAGGAATCCGGCCTTCGTGCATGATTTGATTGAACAGTTTCGAAATCGGTTCCGCGGTCACATCCACGGTTTCCTCCCAGTGTTCGTAGTACAAGACCATCTATTCCCGAACTTTTTCTCGCTGGGAGGGTCTTGGATTCAGTTTCTATCCACGTTGTCGGAGCGCACTGAAGAAGCTCACGACAAAATGCTCAAAAATGTCAAAGACTCTTCCTGCCTCGAGGAGCATCTCACAAGTCAACAATAGCTGCTTCATCTCCTGCAAAAAATTTCCGCGTAGATGCATTTCCATCGAGCGGTTTGTGCTGCGGATCATTGGTCTAACTCTGGGGGGTTCGTTATGTGGCTGGTTCGTTATGCGAGTCGTTCGTTGAGCGGGTCCCTACTGTATTTACATCATGTCTTGGGTTCAGTGGTTGATTAGCTGATTCTTGTTATCGTCATCCGCTCAGAGTAGAAAGGAGGGAACAGTGAAATTCGGCAAATGTAACTGGCTGTTTGGGACCAAATCTCGAGCTCAGATGTCATTATTATTGCGGAACGGAGGGAGTGTAACACATTCGCAGCCCGTGACATAGGGATTTGACAGTGTGACGATTATGCTCCTGTTTTGGAAGCAAAACGCCGACTCTTGTAAAACTCCTCGTACTTTATTCCAGACAAACAGAGCGCATATTCTGCTGCCCCTTCTCTCGAGCTGGACTCGATTCCATAGTATTTTCCCGTCCTCATGCTAACAAACTCACGCATTCGGCGCAGCTCTTACTTTCAGGCTCAAACCGGATGCAGATTCCGACGGCTCGAGCCTGTCCCGAATAACTCGTTGCACCTTTCAGCAGCGAGCGTTAGGTAGATGCCAAATGAGTCGAATCGTTTTATTACGAATAGCACGTCAACCATGTTCGAAGATTGCGAAGCGCTTCCCAATAGATCGCGTCATCCACTTGTAGTTCACCCACGGTAAAACATCTTGTGGTCAGGCGTGAACTCCAATAAAACTCCTGCGGTCAGCCTCCGAACATTATGAAGGTCGAGTCGTGTCTTTCTCGAGACAGTTTTCTAGCTTTCGTCTCTTTGAAAAGTTTTTTTTTCTAATTCCGGCCACTTTGGGTCCTGTTCGAATTCCTTCAAACTTTCGTGTGCTTTGAAGGCTTTCTCCATTGGTGGAACAAAAATTTCATCGGTTGTTTCGGCCTTCAAAAGCTGGATCAGAGCGTTTGTTTCCTTAGATTGCGCATCGAAACGAAATGGCGCACCACTGAGAGAATCTTCGTAATGCGATCCGTTTCCAACCTCAGGCCATAAGGCTGGATCCACCGTATCGAGATGATACTTCATGAGTTCGTCCAACTTATTGTGCATGACAGAATTCGTCGCTCTCATTTGCAGCATCAGAGTCCGCAACGAATATCTGCTCCCGTGTCTTTCCATCTCTTTGACCTTGTCCACATCGAACCACGTGGAAGGTGGCTTCATGCGACAGAATATATCCAGCACCTTCGTGAAATGCGCATCGCAAGATTCTTCCCGGAAATGGCGAATCAGTCCAAAAAGGCACAAGGCCACCAAGAAAACGATCGGAATCCAAAAAGAAATGCGAGCCTCCTCCGCATTGTCGAGACCGCTCGCAGACTCGTCGTTTAGAAATGGTCCGATTTATAGCTCACTGATTTCGATACATCGATTAAGCCATTCCATTGTTCCTCACGACCGACTCGTCGCTGCCAAGCGATCACGGGGCCTCCCCACATTCTGTCCTTTGGGAAATAAAAATCCATCGAAAGCGGTTTCCTACAGCAGCGGATCGCTTCTCGGATTCTCTGAGAGAAAAGCTCTGAGTTGATCATCTTTCGAAATCTTAGTACGCCTCCAGCACTGGAAAAACGCGTTCCAGAGAACGAGTCACGGAACGCGCTGGAGGGCAAGAAACAAGGAACTGCGAAATTCCGGTAAACTTGTGTACGCTATTCCGAGGGTAGTCCGTTTTTATCAAATTTCAATGATGAACGATTTTTCCACGAGGATCAGAATAATCGCAGATGTCCGTCTCAAATAAAAGTCGACGGCTGCGGGTGGCAACATCGTGGATCAGGAGGGGATCGCATCGATCCCGTAACCATCCATCAACCAAGCCCTCCAGCAATGACACAATGTTGAGAAGTCAGCTCACTTCGAGGAAGAACACTTGTCTTGAATAAATAATTAAAAATGTGTCATCATTTATTTTTTTCACGCAAAGAGAGGTGATACAATTCGATAAGAAGCGCTTTCACAAAAACAATCAACCTAATAGTTTATCACAGCGTTCCGTGGTATGAACTTGATACAGTGGCAAGAAGAAGCCGAGAGTTTTTGTGTGTCTGTGTTTTTCAGGTGTCCACCGATCGGTTTGGTCGTTTCCAACGAGCGAAGTTCGGTTGCCAATTTCTTCCGGCGTGGATTTTCAAGCCGGTCGGGCCGATCTGAAATACATTTGATCCCATTTTCTCGACCATTGAGTGATCTTTTCCAGCAACAATGACATTTGAACAATCTCCCAGTGGAATCAAGGCGAAAGTTATAAGCGACTACACTAATCCAGTGGTCCCGCATCCTGATCATTGTATAGTATTATGATATTATTTCCAACTAAGTGAGGGGCACCAACCCGGTCTGATGACATGGTCATGATCGATGGCGACATTCGTGTCATATCAGCTTTCCCTCAAACGAGAAGAAGAATCCTTTTGCGAAAGTATTAATAAAATCACGAATTTCACCTTGGTTTACAATAATGCTCACGTTACACGTGTTATCACATTGCGAGTTTGCATTCCTCTCAACTGGAAAAATCATCTTCAGATGATCAATTGTTAAACTTTCGATCACCCGTACGCGTGTAGTCATGGTTACAGATGATGTTTTTTAGAGGTATATCGAAAGCTTTGTCGAAAGCTTGAGATTATGATACAAGGATCAGAGTTCCAGGTCACTGAGATGCAGCCGTCAGGCGGCGAAAATTGTAGCGAGTCCCATCCTCGTCAAGTTAGTCAACCGTCTTCTTGGTGGTGCCATCGGTGGTATTGTTCTAGAAGCACGCAAGGGGAGACATGTACATAATCGAAATCTGAAATTGGTCTGTGCTCGGCGTCGGCTCCTGGTACGGCATCTGTACCTCAACCTTCATCGTACCAATACGACGAGAGGAGCCTCTGCCAATTACAGGTTCGCTTCAAGACGTTCTAGCCATAGCGCTCGGCGAAGCGCTCGAGACATGCCTCGTGTTATTTGAACGCCGGGGCAGCTGGATGTTAAAATCGTACAGATTTGCAGCGACGAATCTGCAGTCGATGAACGACACGCGGGGAAGGGGGCTCGATCCATTCAGAGTTGTCAACTCAAACGCAAACGGCGTTCCGAGTTTCCTTCATTGGGAGACGAAAGTGAGTCAAATTCGGCGCATGACGTCAGCATGATCGAGAGCGGGTCAGGTGATTCGTTTTCATTCGGGCTGTGTGGAATGTGCATGAATGCGCGATAACGTGGCTGGCATCGAACGAGAAAGCTGACTGCAAAAAGCGACAACACGAAACACGGTGCACCCCGATTGGGCCCCAGAGTCAATTGGGCCCCGGTGCCGATTGGGCCCCAGTGCCAATTGGGCGCTGGTTCCAATTGGGCCCCGGTGTCGATTGGGCCTCGGTGCTGATTGGGCCCCGGTGTCTATGGTGGGAGGAGGTTTTTCCTGTAGTTCGATTAGATCTTGGAATGAGTTCAGTGACGGAATGATCATACCTCATTCTATCCTCCACGTTTCTCCACCAGGCGCTGGCTTCCGAGACTGCTCACTCGCTTCGCTCGCTCGCCCAGAATCTAACCTAACCTCACCCAATCCCCTCGCGTTTCTCCACGAGGCGCTGGCTTCCAAGGCTGCCGACTTCGATTCCTTCAATTCTCAGCCCATGCCCGCGGGAATCCTCATTCGGAACCTCCGCGAAACATGCACCTCTTCCTGCCTCCACAGCTTTCGATGGCGGGGCCCAATCGTCATCGGGGCCCAAATAGCACCGGGGCCCAGTTGATCATGGGGCCCAATCGGCACCGGGGCCCAATTGACTCTGGGGCCCAATCGGGATGCCCCGACGAAACACGACTCCTCGTTACAGAGAGGAGGAATATTGTCCCCTCAGCCCGCCTTCTATCCTAAGGTTAATTTCTCAACTGCTTCGGCTCTAGATTTCGGTCACGTCCGTGGAACGATCGATCGCCTGCATCTCACAATCAGTGAACGTTCATAAAAACCGTTTCTTCCCTGGGATCGTCCCATCGCTTCCCAACTAGCTAATGCAGGAAGGAACGGATATCCAGTTGATCGAACGAAAGATTCGAGGTGTTGCCGGAGTATCCGCCCAGTTTGCATCTTCTCAGCTTTTTTGAACTCGAATATTAGTCGAATAGAGATCGACAGTTCTCTATTATTGACGCTGAGCTTGCTTCCCCGTGAAGAGAACGGATCCTCCCAATGTGCACAGCGGTTTTGTTTCTGACGGATCTGCTGCTTAGTCCTAAAATTCTATCGATTGAGCCCGCGCATGAATACTTTCTTTGAATCATCTGATAATGAGGATTGAAAATTTCCTAACGAAATAGAAATCCTCCGAGTATGCTGAAAGCAACGAGGCGCATATGAAAATACAGAAGCGCGAATATAGGAACATAGGCAAGCATTGCACAGCCCTGACGATCACGTTCGTAAAACATCTGACTTAGCGGCTCTTCGCGAGTTATCATAAATCAATCTCTGGAAGGGAACGGGTGCCGCCGGACACCTTCTTGAGCGAGGAACTTTTCTTTCGCACTCTTGGGTACGAGTGGGAGTCTTGCTGAAGAGGAGAACTCTCTCTCTCTCCCTCTGCTCTCTCGCTGACTTGTTGGGAGAATTCTCCAGCTGAGAAAGTGACGATGGAGATCACGAGAACCCGTCCCCAAAGATTCGCCGATGAAAATCTTGCTCAAATTTCATCTCTCTGATAAGCAACAGATTCGAGATTCGACAAGTGGACGGAAGAAATCGAATGTTCTTGTTCTGCCGTGCCTCAAACGAACGCGATTGCAGTGGTGGTGAATCGATATTCGTGATGGAAATCAATGGCGAATCATTCTCTCTCATCTGTTTCGCATCGATTGCCTCTCTAGAGATCTAGCAAAGGTTCTGACGCTGGCGTGCCTTTTCGTCGTTGTTTGATCGCATTCATGCGGCGGCTGGCCGCGGCCGCACTAGCTGTAAGGACTTCAGCCGAGGAGCCGCCGCCGCCACTCGAACCTCCTCCCTGTTGATTGGGTTCTCCAATGAAGCGACGCCTTGTTTTCGGCAGCTTTTCTCGAGCTTGTGTGTGACTATAGAACATTGTAAAGTTACTAACGATAACGGGAACAGGTAGGCCGATGGTGAGTACACCCGCGAGAGCGCACAACGCTCCGACAAGCATGCCAACATAAGTTTTCGGCACCATATCCCCATAGCCAACTGTGGTCATGGTAATCATGGCCCACCAGAGACCTTCAGGAATGCTCGTGAAATCGTTTTTCGGATTCACACCTAATCTTTCAGCGTAATAGACGAGTGATGCGAAAATTACAATGCCAAGCACCAGAAAAAATACCAATAGCGCGAGCTCTTTCGCTGATGCTTTGAACGTATGAATGAGTATTTTCAAGCCTCGTGAATGGCGAGTCAGCTTGAAGAGTCGCAGGATGCGGATAATTGAGAAAAAGTCGAGGATATCCGCATTCTCCAAGTCGGCAGCTAGATATTGTAACAACATGTCGCTATAGAATGACATTGTAGCTATGAAGTCGATTATGTTGATTGGATCTTGAGCAAAGTCCAATTTTCTAGGGTTCACAACGAATCTGACCACAATCTCGAATGTGAACCATGCGTTGCAAACAGATTCAATGTAGAAAAAGGCCGCATGTGCCTCAGTCTTAACCTTGTCCAGAATCCATGTGTCAGGATAAATTCTTCGGTTCTTGCCGTTTCGTATAACGGGAGACGATAACGGCCAACGATTCTGGTTCATAGCGTATTTGCTCAGGTTCGCTGACGGTGCCACGTAATCTACCTGCTCAATGGTCTTGTTAACAATAACAGGCACACGCATGTTCGGATGTGTCTTCAAGCAAAACGATACAATGCTCACGCAAATGAAAAACACTGACATGACCGCGATGAATTTTGCATAGTGCGACGAATATGGTTCGTCCATGAGGAGCCATATTTTTGGCTTGATCGTCTGCCAAAACGAAAGTGTATTGTTGAAGTAGGCTTCTTCATAACCAAACTTTTTCGCGAGATCCTGATCCGATGGTTTTTCGTTCTCAATATCCAATGTATCGAGAATTGCTAGTGTTGCCTGTGTGTCTCTGTACACTGTGTAAGTCATCCAGCAACATGGTTCGACCTAAAAGAGAAACAATCTCGTTTGAGCAATAGATGAATCAACCTCATGGGGCACGAATTTGGGAGGAACACGGATTCAGAAAGAAACGAGACGATAATCTATTGTCAAACTCCCAGGAGTCGAGTGTGCAGAGTGTCCAACAGTTGACACCTCTTCGCTGCACGTCCAACGGAAGCTTTGCCTCCGCTTTTGAGAATGTGGCTACTTTCGATAGGGTACCGATACTCACTTGGTTTGGATCGAGGCCCCAGTACTCGAGCTCGTCCTCGAACAGGGGTCCGCACACGTTCGTCGGATAATGAAGCTTCCCCGTTCTATAGTAATTCAGGATTTGAGCAAATACTCCGGGATGACGATCGAAGAAGAATTCGTTCAGCAACGGATCGTAGTTCGCCAAGGCCTCCGTCAATCGAGAAAGACGCGTTGCAGGAATCTTTTTCAGAGTTTGCTTGTAGGTCTCGAATCGAATTCCGCCAACGTTGAGAACAACGCGGTTCTCAGCGTCAACAAGTCCACGGGTCGCATGCATCTCGTGACGAATGTCAGCTTCCTTGCTCAGGGATTGTCGTCAGCAAGTTTTGATTCGATCCAATGTTCAAGCATCAAGCGTGGCACATTCTGTCATTCACTGCTATCAATCGGGAATGTTCCTTATTGCTGCTGCGTCGTATACTCTCAGAGCTCTATCCTGGTTGGGATCCGTTTCCTCGTGGTCTGGTTGTCAACTCTGTTGCTTGCCTGTGCCGTGGCCACACGGCCAACAGAAGAAACGTCAACTCTCATCGGAACTGACCGTGTAAGGTTGCTCTGGCGGCAGCTGCATAGACGACGACGATGGCGAGTTCTATACTGACGTGAGTGCAGATGTCGTTGAACGCGATATGGATCGCTCCGCTTGCGGAGATGCTGAAAGCCGGCAAACTTCCAACGAGTAGCAAATACGTTTCCTCCTGACAGCCTCAAGCGAACAGCGATTTCTCGGTGGTGCTGGCCAATGTAAATTTTCAACCACCCAGTACAACAGTAGATTATTCGCTATTGGCTCGTCTTCTCGACACAATCACATGTGCGCACCCTGTCTTATCGTTAGCTTTCCATTTTCACAGTGGAAGCGTATTCGAACGTGCCGTCACCATAACTCAACAATACCATAGTGCTGCTGCCGAGATCACAGGCAATTGCCTCCTGTGTGTTCGAGGGTGTGTGTGCGCGTGCATGAACGCTGCCCCTTACCAGTATCGCGCATGCGCATCATCTCCAGTTTTCCTTTCGCCGATCGCGTGGACTGTCGGAGCCAACACATTTGAATGCTGAAGCGCCACAACGTCACTCACTCATTCGAAATTTCTCGATGCAAATTCCTGTTCCCTGGATTGCCAGAGTTCAGCGAACTATTTCTTGTGGCTCCCGCAGCTTGGATGAACCTGTCGTGGTCGTGACATAGGGACTTGAGAGCCTCTTCATGCTCCAATCTCGAACTATCCCCGCTCGAAGAGGCTAGGTTCTCAGATCGTGCAAGAGCATTTTCGAGCAAGGAGCATTTGTTGCGGTGGATGAGAGAGAGAGAGAGAGTCGTTAAGGTCGGAAGTGCCCGACTCGAATGGGGTGGCGGAAAGGCTGACAAGTTCATTCTCGATGAGCGTCGGATTACCGCCACACAACAAGGAGTCCAGGGAACCTTTCGTCGTGGAAGAAGTCAAGGGTTTCGAAGGTGCCCTCAAGCGCTTCTTCCACGACAATGGCACGAGAGGAACGTCGCTACCTCGCGGAACGCTGTTCTTCACACTCTCAGGAGTGAACAAGAATAAAAGTTGAAGAGTTAAGGTCAGGGATATAAGAGGCAATTGAGATTATGCAATGAGTGAGTTGAGATAACGCCGCCGGACTGTCCTTCATGTCGCGACTTTGCCTCCTCAAAATAATTATTGTCAACGAGATGTGGCGTTCGAAAGTCTCAGCCTCGCCCGTTCGGAGGACCCCGCAATCGGCAGCTGAGCATTGAACTGCGCGTCAACATCTAGATTCTTCAAAAACCAGCGGCAAAACGTCTCTCTCCCAAGGATCTCTGAGGCTTCGCATGCATGTGGCTTAAATAAGCGTCTCTTCCGTCGGATACGGTCGGGTCGCTAAGTCAAAACGACCAAAGCTCGGATTCGTCTCAATTCGAGCGAAGTAGCTTCTGTGGGGAACGCGGCAGGGAGGGAAACGAATCTGATATTCGCTAACAGCTTCTGAAATACCTTATCCGACTTACCTTATCCGGCAGTCGCCTCTTCAGAGGCTTCTTTCCGGGCGAGCTCCCAGCAACTCATGGCAAGTTCTCGCCCGACTGACCCGCCGGAATCCCTTCTTTCTCTTTGTGGAAAAAAATCGAAGATCTCTTCGATGGTCGTTTGAATGAAATCATTTTTAATAGAAGGCGTTTATTTACCTCGCGGTTCTCGATGTGAGCTTTGGAGAGGGGTGTCCTTCAGGGAAGCTTCAGTCTCCTCTGCAGATCTTCCACGAGCGTGGGTGTATTTGTGAAAATGAACACCAGTCTGTTCTGCGTGGATCTGAGCAGACCCATTGCCAGTTTGAGGTAGGTTGCCTTTGTTCTGTCGAGCGCTTCCAGTTGCGAACGGGTCAGGGAATCCCAGATCAACTGAATACCGTAAGTGGCTGTCGGAGCGATCTTCAAATCAAAGAGCGCCCTTCGCAGGGAGAGCCTCCGAGGCCCCGGAATTGAGGCGAAGACTGCGAAGAAGTTCAATTCCCGCTGCGAGAGAACGATTCCGAGGTTTCACCTTCTCGATAGCCTCTCCATCAATCTTGAATCATTGCGAACGAATGAAATCATTGTGGAACTTCTTTCATCGAAGTCCTTTCGAGTGTTTTCAAATGTCGAGTTCGCCCTGGCGGCAAGACATCTCAAGCCCGGTGAACATCACGCATTCCAGGAGAGAAAAATTTCCACGAAGTTCGACGGAAAAAAGTCAACGTGGCATGACCACCGTGTGCGTTGCACGCTCTCGGCGACAAGGTTCCTCGCTGTCTTGCAGGCTTGTAGCCCTTATCTGGGGCGTCCTCTATTTGAGAGATGATTTCCAGAAAAGGGAGGTCCTTTATACGCGAAATTTAATTTTAGCTTATTATTTTTTCCTCGCAACTCGGACCAAGTACCATGAACATTTCCTGTCGTCATACTCGATAAAAGGAGCATTCCAGCGAGAAGAAAACCTAACGTGAAACAAACAACCCCCCTATTGACGAAGAACCAAGCCTCAAGTGCGCGAAAGAATCTCAATCGCGCGGAGCTTGCGGAGCAGATCCAGTTCTGACATCCTCGCTAGAAAAGTAGCGGTCGGAGCACTCGGACGGTCTCTATATGCCCTTGAGTTCTTCCGCTTATTTTGAGTCATAGCTCTGAAGAAATCAAAAACCGGCGTCGGCGGTGCCTTAGAGCCCCCTGAGGGGGTCCGTAGGCTGGGACACAGGACTGTGTCAGCAATAGGACTTCGATGAGGCGGTTTTCCCGCAGTGCTGTTGGAACGTGCGTTAAATCGGGTTCAAATAAGAATTCGAATGCTCGAGATGATGACATCATGACGTCGGAATGGCCAAGAACTCATTGGGGACGCGTAGAATTAGCCGAACCAGTCCTTGTAGGTTGCGGCGACGCGTTTGACCAACTGCGTTCCATAGCCTTCCAAGTGTCGCTCGACATTCGTCTGCAGTTGCTCGGACGCAGGTGGCTGCATCGGGCGTTGTTTCGATCGATAAAGGCGAACACGTTGTTCCTGAGTTGGCTCACTCAGAGTTTCCTCAATCAAAATAATTGACAATTGAACAACGTTGTTTTCGATTGTGGTCATAATGGCACTTCTCATCCTATCCCGAGCCGCTTAATCAACGAGATGGGTCGGTTATGAGTGACCGGAATTACGGGTTCGTACGGACGAGATCGAGATCCTTTTCCGCGTATCCCTGATCTCCAGAATGGTGGCAGCTTAAGTCTCGCTACTCAAACCGTAAGAATGTTGCATCTGATTGCGGCCCATGGGTTTCGTCGTTTTTGCTGACTTTTTCCTAGAAATTCGGTATCACATTCGTAGCATGCCCAGTCCACTCGAATCACTGAAAGAAAACCCGTGACCTCAATGCACACGATCCACGAGAAATGCCAACTTGCGCGGGGCGTATTTGCTGTTCGAGAGCCGCTTTCGAGGCTTTTTGAGGCGAGCTCAAATGCCATCGATTTTCGAGCATAGGTCCCCAATACCGAAAGCAATGACATAGTCCCGTGTCAAAAAAAAACTTCCCAGAAGAACCTTTGGCAGAACTGTGACCCTGAAACTTGATACCTAGGCTGAACGTGACAGCATGATAGAGGCTGCCCGCTCGCAGTTCAAGTCGAGAGAGCGATGGAAAGTAGAAAAAAGACGTTGAATACCAGCCCAGCGTTTTGGAAGGGGATGCTGTGCTTGTCAAGTGTAGTTTCTCGCAGATGATTCGGTCTCAAAGAATCTGTTTCTCGCAGACCATCTAGTTTCGTCGATGACTTCTTAAACGTAAATTGACACAGATTAAGACACTCCCCGATGTACTGTCGCTTTGATGAGTCTCTGCACTCCGGAAATAAGTCACCCAGCCATTCACTTGGTCCGGAAGAGTCCGATGAAGAAGGACAAATTCTAGCAATGATCAGCTATTTTGACTTATGCGAAAAACACATTTGACATCGTTTGACAAGGATCTAGTTGGAGCCACAACGTTGTTCGTGCTGTCTCGTAGTAGAGGCAACTCGCAGATTTTTGCGGTTTGAGGATAATGAGTTCGGGCTTTTTTCTTCTGGCTGGGGAAACCTCGCGATACGTCGAATTTCGCAGGAAAACACCCTAACTGAAATGTCCCGATGCACTGTAACATTCATCCTTTTCTGACAACGTCTCCTCCAGAATGAAGGTGAGGAGTGCGGAAGCATGGCATTCAGGTTGTTGCCTCCCAGCTGGTGAGCAGTATCCGTACCCCTGGAGGCAGATCCTGTTTACTTCTTATGGTACTACCTGCAAATGATTATTATCAGCCGTTCAATCAAAAAGGGAAGCATGCTCATGTGGCGAATCCGGTGGATTCAGGTCTCCGAATCGTAGCAGAGATCTATGCGACGCTTAACAAAGAATGCGTTTCGACGATGCAGTGCACATATAAGCATCAATTATTTTCCTGTAGGTTTCAATCAACAGCCACGCTGACCAGACACCATGCACTTTCCGAAAATTCTTCAACTGTGTTTCATTCTCTGAAACTTTCTGAAAAGAAGTCTGCCACGACCCACATTTGGCGCAATTGAAATGATCGAGCTTGAGTCCATCGCTCGCGACCACTGCTTCTATGGGCGAGGATACCTTTCGGGATCGCAAGCCGCGAGTTTTTGTCCGATGGCTCTCCAGGAATTTCTCCCACTGTGACCCGAGCGGTGTTTGGTGATAAAGTGATTATCTCTCAAGCAGTTGAAGTAGCCTCGCTCCACTGCTGCTCGGTTTTTAGCTGACAACAACAACGCACAAAGGGTTCTCGATTTCGTCGAGTCGACCCGAGATTGCCTGGAACACATCAGCGGCCACAGAAAATAGGACGCCTAGTTTTGCGAGAGTTATTCTTCGTTGCTCCAAGTGGACAAAGCGCCCGATTCGCACCTTGCTTCGCCTTTTCTGGTCTGCTTGACGTCTCGCTGTGCCAACCAAGGTGACGCCGCCGCGGAGCACTCCTGATGTTTTCAGATAAAGAAATTATCTCCTTTCGTCGACGGCGATGCTGCGTCTGGTACGCGCCTTCGCAGTGTATGGGTGCGAATATTCCAGGGTAAGGGCCTCAATCTTTCCGGAGAATTCTCGTCCTTTAACTCGAAACTCGGACTCGTCGACAAATGCGGTGAATCAATCCACATAATGAAAGACCCGGCAACTGTAAGGAAGACAGATACTCAGCACCGGTAGCATGCTCGAGATATCACACTGGCCCAGTGCGGTCAGCGGCGGATGTGTGCATGGCGAGTCTGTGAGCGTTTCTAACTGTGGGTAAGGATACATAGTTGAGCTTTTATTCCACACACTTTCGCATATAGCTTCTTAAAACAAACAAAACATTGTGGATCACCATAAGGGTTCTCGTAACCCTCTGTGCATTATACTCCGTCGTCATATCTTCGGCGCAAACGTAGAGGAGGTTGTGAGAGGGGGGATCCGTTTTTTGTTTTTTCGTTGGCTTGAGTTCTGTTATTTTGCGCCAGGTCTGCTGTTTCAACTTATAGGTCTAAGGGCTCAAACCGCGACCCCACCGAATCTGTCCGAATCTGTCACCCACGAATATCTAGAGCCGTTATTACCAAGTGACCAACTCAGCGAACCTCCGCAACCCGGGCGAATTTTGCCCGATGAACAAGTTCGGAGTTGCAGTTTGTACTTCAGGGGGTGGAAAGGTATGTTAATAGGGAATGAGCATGTTCATTGAATGAGCAAACGGAATAAGAGTGGGAGTTCGCTTTCTTCAAGGTTTCAGCAACCGACCCACGTATGGGCTTTGAGATATTCCGGTTGAAGCTCTAAGCGATGCGGAGTTTGCTGAAAACCACCTAACTGTGCGCCCCACGGTAGTCGAGCAAAATGGTTACACATAGGGCTTTCTCGGGGGATCGCGAAATACGGAAGATCGCGTTGGTAACCACTCGGCTGTCGTGTAACTTTCTTTCATTTGACGTTCATAGTACATATTTCATTGAGATTTGATGAAAGAGCGCTTTGCCTTGAATGGCCTCGCGATTTTCCCAGCGTTTGCCCCCCTTCTGGTCGCAGATAGCTCATCTATCGACATGCCTACGCTCATCTTCAGCACACTGAACGTAAGCCTACGGAACGACAACGATTTTTTTTAACCCCGTGAGGATCGGGTCCTTGGAACGTAAAGGAATCAATCGTCAGTTTTTGTTATTCATTGAACGAGCAATTCAGAGAAAGAGTCCTTGATGCAATCATCGCATAGAACATGGAACTGATTAATGAGGGTTCATGAAGAAATTCCGATAAGAATGCCAAGATCTCGTCCCGCGGAATTTTCGGCGCGGGATTTTTCCGTGAACCCGATTAACGAAATCATCGATCATTAATTACTGGGGGTTTTTGTTTTTGGAAAAATGGGAGAGCCCTGCTCACGATGCCTAAGGCGTCGGGGTCTGTCCTGTAGCGTTGGGCAGTTATCGGCGAAGGAAGGTGGATGGTAATCAGAGGTGTGCGCCACGTCGCGAATTCGCCGGCGCGCCACAGATTTGTGCTTTCAATGTTGACCATTTCATTGGAACAAAGGTCGCGTTAAGCACAAACAGTACAAGAACACTTTTCCTACATGAAAACAAGGATTTTTTGTAGGTAACTACATGCTGAACTGATATCTTAAATAGAATTGTGTGACGCCTTCTGACGGGGCTTCGCTTCATGCTTGTTGGAAACGAAAACCAAACGGAACCACAAGGCAGGGCCACCACTTTTCGCCGCGCCGTAAAACGCCATGGCCGGCGGCTTCGCCGCCTGTTTTTTTGCCCGCCGCCGCCGCCGGAAAAAAATTTGCGCAGCGCTTACTCTGATGGTAATCATTTCGAACATGGCGTCACCGGCGGGCAGCCACGTGCTCCTTACTACCTCCAGGAGATCTTTTCCCTCCTTGTTCTTATCCTCTCCCTTCAACTTGATGTTCAGGTTCTCGATCAGGCGAGCCACCTCCTCCTTCCTGTTCTTCATGATTGCATCGAAGATTTTGTAGATCGGGTCGAGCATAAACATTGTGAACGCTCGCTTGTCTCCTTCACCCTGGGTCGTGTTCCATTTCTTGGTCTGGGGATTGTAGAAGTTGTCTCCCCACAGCATGTTCATGAGTGTCGCGATATTGAAGTTGAATTTGCCCGAGTAGATATCAGCGAATTGCTTCAAAGTGGAAGCCCATCCGTGGAGGCAAGATCCGAGTCCGGCGGAACCCTTGGCGGGGTCGAGCATGAGATCGCCCATATCTCGACCGGTTTCGACACCGTAGGCGGAAATGATGAAGTTGATTTTCTTAACGATTCCGAGAACTGCCTTGTAGAGATCTTCAGGTTCAAAGCGAGGAGTCAGAAAAGCTGAGTCAATGTTGTCTATCAGCAGGATATTCTTGATACGCGTCACAATAGCTTTACGGAGCATAATTCTGGTCTGGTCGCGCACTCCATAGCCGTAGTCGATGACGATGAGTGCTCCATCGACGACAAGGAGATGTGATTGGGCGGATCGAACAAATTGATCACGAGACCCTCTATTCCCTCCTCAACTTGATCAGCGTCCGTGATGGAGGCGAAATCCTTCTCGGCCAACTTGAAGTACATCGACACAGGGCTGAAATAAAAATCGAAGGATTAGGATCGGATTCATGCTTGAAACAGGACTGGGCCATGGCGGATCAATTATAAATTCCGCGGCCTAATTTGATGCCTTTCGGTGGGAATACTTACCTCGAATTGTAGAAACGAGTTTCACCAGCCTTCCCGCCAGCAATGATACTGGCCTTTGAAACGAGATAATCGTTCAAGAAGGACTCATGATGGACGCGGGGAATCAGGGACATGTTCCTGATGTTCCTCCTGTTTCCCATGACAGTGAGAACCTCGTCGCCTGTGACATTCACCTAGAATTAAGGGGACCCGATAGTTAGTCGACTTCCTCAGAGAGTGATCAACAAGTTGATCGATGTCGTGTGACTATGGTCGCTGATTTCGATTGCCGTTTCATTACGACAGAATCGTCGAACTGGATTCTACTGGTAGCGAAGATTGAGGAGGCGTCATCCAACCCATGCCGCATCAACGGCACAAGAGCGAACATTCAGAGATTGACTAAAGTTTTCCGAGGGCTTCCCAGGGTAATGAAATTCTGTTCTTGACCACCCCTGAACTTTGCTCGAACTTGATTGCCATGATTTTCGAGGACATCAAGCGCCGAAAGTGGAAGAGATACAGATGATCAGTTCTGATATTCTGATACCGTATTTTCTCTAATTAACGGGCAGCCTCCATGGGCCGGACGAGTGGCAACGTTGGGCAATGGAATTGAAATTATCATGAACTGAAGAACGCAGGATTTAGAAAGCGTTCCAGAAGAAAGTATTCCAACACTATGAGATCTCCGATCAGAACAAAAAGCCGAAGGCTGGGTTCAGAAGCAGTGGCGGCGCCAGGGTCTTTTTCTGTCGAAGCTGATTCTTTGTTTTCAATTTTCAATTTCAATTTATTCAATTATCCGTTGATATCAACGACCAATCACGAGCAAGCTTGAGCTGCATATGTGACGGCAATGGATTCAGTAACTAAATGTCAGAGGATAACAAGTGTGATTTAAGGAGTCTCTTGAATTTCTTCAGGGACTCGGCCGAGCGGATCGCGTCAGGGAGCCTGTTCCAGACTCTTGGGATCTGAACGAGAAACGTTTTGTTCCCTTTCATTCATGTTGATAAAGTGGGAAATGGAAATATGATTGATCGCGCATGATGATCGCAATCTTCGAACTCGATTCATAAACGGTCGCCGATTGCGATGTTCTGCCCGCTGTGGTCGGTTATTATGAAGCTTTCTCAGAATTACGGAGATTGTGAATCGCCTGCCGAGGGTGACCTGAGAAATTTTATGAAACCAGTTTCGTGAGTTCTCACATTTACGGCGCTTTTAGTTTGATGGATTCGTGCTGGCGCCGCCACTGTTCAGAAGTGATCCAATCTAAGATTGGTAAACTTTCGCCATGCGTACTAATGCTGTCCTTTTCTCTCTTCTGTTCCGAATTTTTGCGATCGGATGATTTTCATGAATTCAAATTTCGGGGGGTTAAACGGGCAGCTCGGGTCGACAAAGAAGCGGGTCTGACGCAGTTTTCGATCGGATTGTTTACCATTTCGAAGTTTTTCAGCGGTTGTGTCTCAGTAGATAATTTCCATTCGCACGGACTGACGGACTGCAATGGAAAAGAGTCGCTACACGCGACCATCGAACAGTTCGAATGCTGTGTAAAGCCGCTAGAGGGCCAAGCAACGAGACGACATATTTCAAACGTCGCAGGTAGAGGCTGTCGCGAAATTCGATCCACCTCGTTTTTCCAAGTTCTCGCGTAAACCATGGGTGATTCGATCAAGGACCCGACGACCAAAATTGTTGAGAATGTCGAGGATAGCCGTTCAATCAAAAATTTGTGAAGCATCCTCATGTGGCGAATCCGATGCATCCAGGTCTCCAAATCGTAGCAGGGATATATGCGACGCTCAACAAAGAATGCGTTTCGACGATTCGGTGCGAATATAAGCGTCAATTATTTTCCTGTAGGTATCGATCGATATCCACGCTGAGCAAACACCATGCACTTTCTGAAAATTCTCGAACTGTGCTTCATTCTTTGAAACTTTCGGAGATTTCCGAAAAAGAGGTCTTGCGCGACGCTCGTTTCGCGCTGTTGAAATGATCGAGCTTGAGTTCATCGATCGCGACCAATGCTTCTATGGGCGAGGATTGCAAGCCGCTAATTTTTGTCCGATGGCTCTCCAGGATTTTCTCCTTCTGTGACTCGAGCGGTGTTTGGTGATAAAGTGATTACCTCTCTAGCAGGTGAAGTAACCTCGCTCCACTGCTGCTCGGTTTCTAGCTGACAACAACGCTGTTGTACCTTAAGAAAGGGTTCATGCAAAGGGACAGAACCTGACAAACGCGCAAAAGGTTCTCGGTGTTGTCGAGTCGACCCGAGATTGCCTGGAACACATCAGCGGCCACAGAAAATAGGACGCCTAGCTTGGCGAGAGTTATTCTCCGTAGCTTTACATGGACAAAGCGCCTGATTCGCACCTTGCTTCGCCTTTCCTGGTCTGCTTGACGTCTCGCTGTGCCAACCAAGGTGACGCCGCCGCGGAGCACCCCTGATGTTTTCAGATAAAGAAATTATCTCCTTTCTTCGACGACGATGCTCCGTCTGGCACGCGCCTTCATGCGTACATGCGAACTTGACGGTGAGGCTGTGCAAGTGCCAATTCTTCATGAGAACCGTTCAGTTCCTAGGATTCAGAACATCGAAGAACGGAGTGCAGCCGCGCACGAAGGAATTGGACGCGTTGGAACGTTTTCCGGAGCCAACGAATGTTCACGAGGTGCGACGATTCCTCTGGCTAAGAAGTTCCTTTCAAAGATTCCTTGTAGGATACGCAACGATCGCACACTTTTTCACAATGTTATCGAAACAAGACACGTCGTTCGAGTGGTCGGAGAAGTGCGAGGAAGCGTTCAAAAAGTTGAAAAGACGCCTGGCAGAGAAATCGATTCTGGACCGTTTCGATCCAAGCAGAGAAACGGAATTTCATTGTGATGCGAGTATCGTGGGCCTTGGCGCGATGTTGATGCAACGAGACGACGGAAACTTGAAATCGATCTACGCGATTAGCAGGAATTATCGCAATCAGAGCAAAACATCAATCGACAACGCTTCTTCTATTATTCCGTGATGAGTCCGAATCTGGCACATCAATGATTCGAAGTTTCGGCATGTAGTACATAGTATGGAGTATCGGAAGGGTCAGACATCATTTGTTCGTAATAAAATTCACGGGGGTGTCTGATTGTAATGCAGTCTTGACGTTGAAAGGGCAGTCCGGTTCGACACAGTTGAGTCGGTGGTGGAATCAAATGGCGGAATCCGACTTCGAGATCGAATATCGAGCCGGAACAGCCGTGGCACAAGCGGATGCGTTCAGCGTTCGAGGAAGCGATGCTCGAAAACGAAACGACGGACGAATAACCGACGGATTTGAGCTCGAAAACAATAAACACTGTTTCACCAACCACCATGTGACCCTACTCTTGCTTGCTCCGGTCTCGGCCGTGAAGTTTCTGCCAGGTCGAATAGACAGCTAGTGAGGCCTACGAGATCGATATTCCTGTCGTATCAGTATGCACAGGAGTTGTTTCAGTGGGAAACGTGCGCGTTTTGTTCTGCGCACAACACGGTGCGGCGCATAGTGAAGGTCTTGAGGAAAAATCCCTTCTTTCTTTGAAAAAGCGTTGTTCGATAGTATGAATCGTCCTTGGAGTCTCTTGTCCCCTGAAAAAGTTGCCGTGGCCCCCCGGGCGGCCTAGGCCCCCTTTTGGGAAACACTGCTCTAAGGGTTGGCGCTGTTCTCGAAGAACCTGGAATCTCAGACCGTATGGAGCTGAGCTGAGACTCTCAAGCGCCAGCCTTCTCCAAGGAAACAACGCTCCGCTCCATACAGAGAGAATCTCTAGACAATTAGAAGAAACAGAGTGAGGCATCGCGATTCTACCATCGGCTCACCGGAAGTGCCCCGATTTTGCACCTCAGAAAACAACACCGTAGATAGAGATTCAAATTTCCTGAAATTGAAATGAATCGACCGACCATAGCACAATGCAATGCACCCGCTACTAAACGCATACGATCAAGGTATATCCCGGTCGCTTGTAACGCTTGCAAAGTGTCCACCTTACCGCAGGTCGTATCGCGTGAACGATCGCTGTGACAGGTTCTACCATCACCAACTCGTGTCTCTACTGAAGCTGATGATTCACAAGTCTTTTCCACCGATAGCGGCTCTGCAAATCACGGTGAAGTCATTTTCCAGCGTTGCTTCCCGCCTCAGAAAGCTCCCGTTACCTTCTCTCGCCCACCGACGGGTACGGCCGCTACACGCGATCTCCCCCAGGCAACCAAGCCAGCTACCGCGCCGCTATGATGGCGGCCAACGGTCCCTTTAAAAATGCGTTCATTCAAAAAAATCCGAGCCGTATCTCCTACACCCGCTCTCCTCCTCTCCCTGAGATTCGCCACCAGCCGCCATGTTGGATGGAGGTGCTCCCGTATCCCACATATCCGTGCGAGCCGGAGTCGAAACCGGGTGCTTTTGGGCTGGGCTGCTTGAGAGTCGAAGAGCGGACTCGCCAACACGCCACCCGGCGACTTGACATAGAGTTTCGGTGTGGTGGCTCCCAATCTTCTACTGACGAGTGCCGCTCGCTACGCTCGCGGGTTTCAATGATTCCAGCTGCCACCGCAACAGTTACCGGAGAGATCAAGATTAAGCCGTCATAATTCTCACTGAACCCACCATCCTTGTGTTTACCTTGAGTCATAACTCGCCAGCCGCCCAACAGAAAAGAAGCCGAAAGCGACCGCCATGCGAAACGATCCTGATTCGAAAGCGCCGCTAAATAAGCGGGCGACAGTCGTTGACAGAGAGAGAGGAGGCAACTTTGGGCTGGGTTGGCTGCTGCTGTCGCCGCCGCTGCTTCAGCCGCCGACTCACAGTAGCACTAGCTCCAACAGCAGCAGCTCGATGGGGCTCGCAGTTTCTTGAACTAAGTCTGAAACAGAAAAGGCACTGCGGCCTGGTCAAAACAAACCCGATGACAGAGTGAATCGACAGCATTGTCTGTTCGCGGACTAGGAGGAGGAGGAGGTGGAGAGTTTGTGACAGTCAGGAGTTTATGTCTGCCTGCCTGCATAGTGTGGTTCTCATGTTTGTGATAACTTGCTGCCGCCAGTGTGTCAAGAAGACCGAGTCCTCTTAGAATCGCATACGTTGCCTCTACTGTTTTCGCCAGCGTTCCCCCGGAGAGTTTCCCAACCGGCTGTACACGTTGTTTTCATCACCACCAACGCTGCAAGTTAGCAAGAGCTCCTCTGGTGGTGACGAACTACGATCTCCATCTCAATCATCATCATCATCATCATCATGGGAACTTGTTTCAGCAAATCGCGGTCGGGGGGAAGTAAGGCGAAGCCTGAAGAACCGGTGCTGGGTCAAGAAGTGTTGGCGGCCGCAGTGGGCCACTCGATGGGAGCTCATGCTATCCAGACGGGACCTGGGGGGATCGGTGGAGTCAATGTGGGAGGTGTCGTGGTCACAAATCAGGAGCCAAGACAGCATCTCATGCATCCTCTCGATCCCATCGGTGCCGTGAGGCCCGTTGAATCTGTGGAACACAATTCCCCTGGTATAATGCCTGTACCGAAGGTGTTTGTGGCTCTCTACGACTACGACGCTCGAACCGATGAAGACCTTTCATTCAAGAAGGGTGAACATCTCGAAATCATCAACGATACCCAGGGAGATTGGTGGTTCGCGAAAAGTAAAACAACCAAGCAAGAAGGATATATTCCGTCTAATTACGTTGCCAAGCTCAAATCGATCGAAGCAGAACCGTAAGTTTGTCCCAGTGCTTCTATTTTGGAAACGATCTCATGTCCCATACTAGCTCAAAAGCAGTCTAATCCATGACTCTATGGCGGAAGAAACCCGTTATTTCTTCCGAGGGTCCGAGAACAACCCTCGATTCTGTTACCGACTCGGCATTCCGACGTTTCTTTTGGAGCCACCATTTGAAGTAGGTCAGCATTCAGTCAGTCAGACTGACTGACTGACCGACCGACCGACCGACCGACCGACCGTCAGTCAGCGCTGCTGCTGCTGCTGCTGGCGCCGCCGCCGCGCCGTCATCGACAATCACCACGATTGCCTCTGCGCGAGCCGAAGAATGCATCCCAGACGGTCCTCGACGCATGAACTCCTTTTGCAGAACCTCGACGCTCTCAGAATTTAGAGCGAGGTTCCGATGGGAAATGGCGCTGAAAACGAACCAGCTCACTGCATTCTATGCTCTGTCAGATTTGTGGGAATTTCTTTCCCTGGCCCCGGGAATTTTCTTCACTCACTGTTTAATGAGAAATTGCGGCAGATTTTTCTGCTAGTTGGAACAAGTGCTCCGGATAATTCTGGCCAGCCCACGATCAACACTATTTTCTCCCGAACGCTTGGCTGATTCGCCGCAGTTTACAACGCGAAGCTCGCGTTTACTCAATTTGGCACATGCTCAAGCGTTTTTCTACTGGACGGTGGACTAGTCGCTCTGGTTAGAATAAGCATCATTACAATTAAAATTATACATATTTTCTTTTCTAGGTGGTATTTCGGGAAGATCAAGCGTGTTGAGGCTGAGAAGAAACTCTTGTCTCCTGAAAACGAACACGGAGCTTATCTCATTCGAGACTCAGAAAGTCGTCGGAACGACTATTCCTTGTCAGGTACAAAATCAGCATGGTCTCTTCGGCACATTATGGTTTCACTTTTGATGCGATTCAGTGGTTTTAACAAAACCGTTAATCTTATCCGCGATCGAAACCTGACCTTTCCAGTCGTATTGGCCTTCCGGAACAATAAGTCATTTCCGGTCAGGCATTCCTAGTTTCCTAGATGTACATATGTGGAAACCTTCGTTTGATTAAAAATTATCTTGTCCGGCTAACGCAAAAGCGACGCCATGCTCATGATATCTGGTTTTCTGTCACGATCAGGATTTTGAGGAGCTGATCAAAACTGCCACAACATGAACCGGGATCCTTAACTTTCGCTCCTGATGTTTTAGCCTTCGTTGGCAGAGTTAGTTCACCGTCACCGCTAAGAAGCTCCATTAACGTGGCTTACCTATCTACAAAATCCAACTCCGCGCAGGATCGCTGAATTTTCGAGAATGAATCTCCGTTTTCTGTTTACAGTACGTGATGGGGATACCGTGAAACATTACCGGATTCGGCAACTAGACGAGGGTGGATTTTTCATCGCAAGGAGAACAACCTTTAGAGCACTTCAGGAACTCGTCGATCATTACAGCAGGGATCCCGATGGACTATGCGTGAATCTCAAGTCACCCTGCGTTCAGGTTAGCTCGGCTCTTTTTTCCAACATGATTGCAGGTACCATTTCGCGCTGGTAAAGAGCGGCACTCAATTCACGTCGGAGGTGACGTAAATTTTACACGACCTAGTCAACATTCTCGCTCGTTGAGAATGTTCCACAGCGGGTGAAACCCTTACACAACTAGAGGATGGTGTTGTGCATGCGTGACCAAATAACTGAACGGCTTCATGGGTCCATCATCACAACAGTCCATCATTGAGCGAAAGTGTCGAGCTTATAGGCTCGCTCACTCACTCACTCACTCACTCACTATTCGCGTTTGAGAGAATCCGAAGAATTGGTTAGCGGAGACTGGTGATTCCGTTCAATATTTGCTCGTACAGAAATTTCGTACACCTTTCCTCGGTCAACTCGAGACAGGGGGTTAGCCGTCAAAGCTTGAGGAACAACTTTGAAACACTGATGCCACAAATCATGGACGGAGACGAGTGGGAACTTTGGATAACAGTTGACAGAGAACGGAGGAAATGCGAACTTGTGTCAGGGTGCGAATGACTAAAAGCTGCGCGAGTGGCTGGATCTTGAAGTGAGCGTGTCTAACCAATTTGTGTTTCTTTCACGCGTGCGTAGGATCAACCTGCCCAGCAATCGTGGGTACGTAGTAGTGCCAGTCTGTCGGCAGTGTGCAAGCAAACCCTCCGTCCCTGATGACCAGTGAACAAAAGTCGGCAGCAGAAAACTTCTGACAAATTTCTCACTCAGTGGCGAGCATGTCTCCGTGGCACGGGCTTCCTAGCGTTGACTGCTGTTGTGACAAATGAACAACTTTCGAATGGAGCATACGATAGGGAAAACGAATTGAGAGCCTCTTGCTGGAAAATCCATCTGTGGCATGCAATGGCTTGCCTGCGCGCAATCTCATCAACCATGCATCCAGCGGCATTTTCGATTAGATGAGATGACCGTCTCGTCGTCTTCATTCCATAATAACCATAACTACTAGCAGCACCACCACCGCAGAAATTACTTGTAGAGCGGCGGCGATGACGACGACCAACGTCGCGCCGTAGGGAGGAATCGAGCGCTCGATGACTTCAAATGTCGAATGATTAATGATGAGTCTGTTCGGAACACAACTCCCGTCACAGCCTGGTCGAGTCAGCTCGAGCTCGTTGTGCTGCTAGGAGAAGCTTGTGTCGCATGACTTGCTATCACATGATCGATCGGACAACATCAAACTGTAAAAACTTATGTCGAAACCATTTGATCTCAGGTGGAAAAACCATCGACCGGCGGTCTGTCTCACAAGACTCGTGATCAGTGGGAAATAGACAGAAACTCGCTCAAATTCATCCGGAAACTCGGACAAGGACAGTTTGGTGAGGTCTGGGAGGGCCAATGGAACAACACAACACCTGTGGCCATCAAAACACTCAAACCGGGCACCATGGATCCGAAAGACTTCCTGGAAGAAGCTCAGACCATGAAGAAATTGAGACATCCGAAACTTGTTCAATTATATGCAGTGTGTACCCTGGAAGAACCGATTTACATAATAACGGAACTCATGAAAAACGGGTCTCTGCTCGAATACCTACAAGGTATTTATGACTCTCATCCTGTTCTCTCTCTCTCTCTCTCTATTTTAACTAGCTGCATGAGGCGTAGTTATGGCATCCTTTCATGATCGGTTTTGAATTGCAGGCAAAGGTCGATCACACAAGCTACCGATATTGATCGACATGGCCGGCCAGATTGCTTCGGGCATGGCTTATCTCGAACAGCAAAACTATATCCATCGGGATTTGGCCGCACGTAACATCCTAGTCGGGGACAACAATCAAGTCAAAATCGCTGACTTCGGGTTGGCCAGACTAATCAAGGTTTGTTGAACGCATTTATACTTCACTAAGACTTTGGACTAATTGAGACAGCATCTCTCTACTCCGTACGGAAGCTTCATCTTCTCATGTTGTCGGCCGCGAGACCCTTCTTTGGTGGAAAGCCTTTGCCATACCGCGTCGGTGGGGTTTCTTGAAACGAGCACCCGTAGTCGATGGGATCACTAACTGAAGATGAGAGTGATAGAGACACCTTTCGCGCCATGATCTACTGCTGCTACTGCGAATCGAGCTAACAGGAACCCCTCTTTTTTTCCCTTGTATCGACGATTGATCACTACGATGCATCTCGTTGCATTCACAGAATGTAAGTGTACAAATAGCAACGAAAAAAAGAAGCTGGGACTTCTTTTAACGGGTGTCGAAATAGCATGCGCGCTAACCGTATGTTCGACCCACGAAAATCACCCACCGGCTTCTACTCGCACAGAATCACCCTCTCGCTCGTGTAGATGAACCGATGTTTCCAGAGTTTGTGAATCCCATTTCGTTTCGTGCAATTTTCTGTTACGCAACGCTTCATGTCCCACCTGCACCACCAACCGTTAAAGACTGCGTACCTCCTGAGGAGTTACCGTGCGAGCTCGGCTCGTTCATTGTGACAACTTCCTTGGTCGCTTCGTGTTGTTTTTGGACAGTTTCATTTATCTGCTGCTCACTCAATAGCGTTTGCGGTATACGTCTTGTAGAGCTTTCTCCAGCGCAAACCCCAATCATCTGATGGAACTCTCTCATCTCGACATTTTCCCCCCAGGAGGATGAGTATGAAGCGAGAGCTGGAGCTCGATTCCCGATCAAATGGACAGCTCCCGAGGCTGCCAATTATTCGCGTTTCTCAATAAAGTCAGACGTCTGGTCGTTTGGCATTCTGCTCACTGAACTGGTGACCTATGGACGAATTCCGTATCCTGGTGAGTTTCTATTTACGCGCTCGATCCACGGTCGCTCATCGGAATCCTGACGGTGGCATCTCGACTGACATTTGTTCGTTTCTCTCTCTCTCTCTCTCTCTCTGCAGGAATGACAAATGCCGAAGTGTTGCGTCAAGTAGAGCACGGCTATCGCATGCCATGTCCACCGGGCTGTCCTTCGGCTCTCTATGAAATCATGTTGGAAAGCTGGAATAAGGACCCCGTGAAACGGCCGACATTCGAAACACTGCAGTGGAAGCTGGAAGACTTCTTTACATTGGAAGGCTCCGAATACAAGGAAGCTTCCATCGCCTACTGAGCATCTCTCCTCTGTCTCTTGCGCCATCTACTACTCCCTCTCTCTCACCCTCATTTTCCGCATTCGTGAATCCTTAGAGTCTATCACCAGCGGCCGCGGCCGCCGCCAACGGCTCGGTAGTTTGTTCAGAAACACCCGTCATGTCCATCCAATGTCGTGGATGGTCTTACTGCTCGTGTCATTGCTTCAGAAATGACTGAGTGATTGACCGATCGACTCTACTTCGATTGATTGATTGACTGACTGAGTGACTGATTGACTAATCGATCTCGAGTTCGGTAGACAGACTGTACGAATGCGCTTCAAGGTTGAATGAGGAAAAAAAAAAGTCAAGTTCCGATGGATTGTGCGCTTGAACGACGACTACCTGGATGGAAGGGTGACAGAATGACTGGACGACGAATGAATGAATGAGAGAGTGGTAATGTGAGCGTGCATGGTCATGATGGAATTTCTCAACGGCGGGGTCTCATTGACCCTGAAGGAGGTCATTCTGCTTGACCATTTGAAGTGTTCTAAAATGACGACGTTCAAGTCCCCTCTATATGAACTGAGCAGCATTCCGGGAAGAGTACCCTCGCTACGATCCAATTTGAGCAATTTTGGTAATTAACGAATGGACTGCCTGCTGGGTTTACCACCACCACCGCCGCCGCCGCAGCCGCCTTCGCCATATACACAAATAAGAGGTGATTTTACTTTATTATGACATTGATGTCAATCAAAGCTGCGAATTTATTCAGGCTCATCATTACCGCAAACATCCCTTCACGCTATTACAACCATAGCAACGCGATCAAAAAATTCCCACACAGGCTTAGCATCAGCATACAAAATGACAGAACGACGCTGAAAGCTACGCAGTGCTCGTCAATATCTTTGTAAATACATTTTTATAGAATTAAGTGCAACCGCCTCCTGCACTCTGGAGGCTATACAAATGCTCCTCTATTTCTCCGGCTTAGTTTATTGTCGTCGTCGACAAGTCTACGAAATGATAAATCAATTCTTCGTGAATATGTCTACCACTCGACTTTTCATTCCCCGAGTCCTGAATATGAAGAGCTCAAATCCGTAACGTCACACCTTCGGATATTCTGAAATTTCTGTAGAATCTGATGTCTCGACAGCCCGCACCTCTAGATGTGAAAATCGTTTTCCTAGAAAGCTTCTTTCCTGTTTTTAACCGACTCAACACTCTTGAAATTGAGTCGAGGTTCGGCGACCAAAATGCAATAGGAGCGCCTCATTCTCAGCTCTCCAACGCCGACTCCAAATCGATTCCAATTTAACCAAGCTGCGACATCCGCGAGTCGTGTCAAAAACAGTTCAATTTAACTCGGAAAAGCCTGAATTTCGGATTTCTAGTTCCAAAATGGCACATCTCCATCAATTCATTGCACTTTTCACATAGTTCCTGGCCGAATTTTTTGATTTTTCTTTCTGAAGTCGATTTCTTTCCAATTATCCAGATCCAAAATGTCACATCTCCATCTTGCCGATGACTGATTTGCATCGTTCCCGATCGAATTTCTGATCTTCCTTTCTGAAATCGAGAGACCTTCACAAGCGCGCACCAATGGTGGAATATGAAGGAAATTCATCGAGTAGAATGTTTCGCGGCTTTCTCGGTTCCAGATCTGGTTCAATGTATCGCAGGTCGAGCCACCGCCTCACATTTACGTCTTGATTTTTGACGGATACAATGGGAAGGACGCATCCGGTTAGCCGTGAGAGTAGCAAGAAATGTCAGGAAAACAAAGGAGATCAATCGTAGAATGGCATTCCTGCGATCGAAGACCGATGAATCCGAAAGTGTTTGAGTAGGATTCGAGGGCTCTCACTCATGGGTCCCTTATAATGATCGACTATCCCGTTCTCTCCTGATGTCATTGTTATGTTCAATTATGGAGGCCCAAATTAAGAGCAAAACCTCAAAAAATCGTATAAGTACTAGCGTTGAACCCCGAGTATGAGAGAGTTGTGGTCGAAGTTAGTGGTTTGAAAATATCGCATAGCATTTCGAGTATTCTGTAGATTTAATTCAAAGATCGAGTTGTTGGGGAAGACCATTCGATCATGACCTCGCGATTGTCTGCACAACGGCTCTTTTTCCGAAGCACCGGTTATTTACGAAGAAGATCTGTGGGTTATGTTTCTTTTCAGGTGCACGTATGATGCCAATCCATCAATAAATCACGGCAGGCCCTCCGCCATCAAATTCAATACGCGGATATAGGGATACCTCGCACAAGGCGGTTTGGCACGTCGCGGATTGGAGCTTACGAGCTGATTGGTTGGAGCCTTGCAGACAGCGAGAAGACACACATTTTGAGGCTTTGAAGACGAAAATCCTCCTGTTTTTCCAGCATGATATTCCGGAAAAATCCATCCAGGACTCCAAGTCTTGGAAGTCTTTAACCATTCTGACGAATGTGATATTCGAATGTGATATATTCGAACACGAAAGAATCCGTGTTCCTCGATCTCTGCACCAAACTCGGTTTCAATCAGATTGTGGAAACCCCAACTCGTCCTCGGAGCAACAACATCCTCGACCTGGTACTATGCAACGACGAGAGCATCGAAACGGCACGAACCGAGCCAGCACTTTTCAAAAGCGACCATGCTATGTTTCTGTTCTCCTTGGAACGACTTCCGAAACCCGACTTCATTGGGGAAGATTGCCTCGATGCAGAGGAAACAATCAACGCAGCTGGAACTTTCGAGACTCTCGACTACAAGAACGGGAATTTCGAAATGATCAAGATGAACCTATCCCTAACAAATTGGAATCGTTTCTTCGAAAACTGTGACGATTTCGATGACATTTACAGCCGGTTCATCGAATACCTATCATTCCTGAAGTCGCTACACATTCCGTACTTGACACACTCGGGGAAGAAAAATCTCGATGTACACATACGGAAGCTCTTAACACGTTCAGTGCCACCAATGTTAAAACACAAATGGTACGCCACAGGCCACCCATATATAAGGGATTGAGGCGCGCCGGCGGCCCTCGTGGCCCCTGGGGATGGAAAAATGCATTTCTGGTCACAGAGCTCGACTTCTCCATCTAAATTGTCTGAGTGAGCTCCCATGGGAGTCCACGGAGGAAAAACTCTGATATTTCTTACGTATTTCCAAGTGCGGGCGCCAGTATCTAGCCTCGTGCGAGCTTGACGGTCTGAGTCTGGGTAGCTGCTTGAATGCCTGATTTCAGATAAAATACACCGCCCAATCATATAGCGAGACCATTTATTGTACGAGATCGATAGAACAGTTGCTCCTCAGAGAGCGGCATTCAATGCGACTTCGCAAAACAAGGCATACAGAGCCATTTTTCACACTCATCGCACCGCGTCTTGACTCTCTTCACAGAACTTTGAGCGCGACGTCTCCCGTGGAGACTGACGAGCCTGGCGTAACAATCCTGACACTTCCTCCTGAGCTTTCTGTTCCTTTCATCCTTCTCCTCTGTTTCACAGAAAATGTGACGTACTTTACGGCGCGGCCCCGTTGCCATCGGAGACAGTGGTGGAGTGTCGGCTTGGAGAAAGTCTTCGATGATCGCCTCCCGAAAATTCTTCATCGATATGTTCTTCTTTGTGAGCTTGTTGAAAAGAATGCGCGCATTCACTACCGCCGTATTCAGGAGTAGCTCGAAGACAACCTTGTGATACCATCTGATGCTTTTCCTCAATGGGGAGTAATAGCTCGCCAACTGATCTGAGATGTCGACGCCTTGCTTAGTTGTGTTATACTCAATGATCGCGACGGGCTTGACTTTTTGTGTTCCGCACCGCCTGAATCTCCCCGCCGGTGCCGTTCGTAAGTCGTGCTTCGTTGAGAGGAATAAGACGTCGCGCTTGTCCTTCCATTTACCGACGAGAATTCTGTCTCTAGTCATCCTACCTATGAGCTCGCCTCGCCCCAAGTTCGTCTTCACGACCACCTGCGGTAAATTGCGTCTCGTCTTCCGCAAGGTACCAACGAGATGTGTGTTTCTCTCCAACAATTCTTTCGCAAGTGGCACAGAAGTGTACCAGTTGTCCGTCACGAGAGTTCGTCCGACATCCAAGTAGGGCTCAGCCAGATCGAGGGCGATTTCTGTCGGGAGCGATCTAGAGAGTGCGGCGCTCTTTTCTGTGTAAACTTTCAACCGAAAAGTGTAACCATCGCAATCGCACAGCTTGAACATTTTGACTCCGTACTTGCTGCTTTTGCCTGGCAAGTATTGCAGGAATGATAGACGACCTCGGAACGGGATCATGCTCTCATCGACAACGATTCTTTCCCCCGGCTTACATGCATCGCAAAACTTATCTTGTAGAGCGTCTAGAACCCTGACAAA